>CM042147.1:115707031-115807242 GCA_023376005.1 Doryteuthis pealeii | reverse complement strand
ACTAAATGTATACACCATACTATAAAAACAAAAATGAAAGTAAGAAAGAGAAAGTGTTAGAAGAAAGGGTTAGAGAGAGAGAGATGATTAGAGAGAGAGAATGGAAAGAGGGAGTGAAAAAATAGAGAGATAGAGAAGAGAAAGCGAATGAAAGAGAGAGGAAGAGCGAATGAAAGAGAGAGAGAGAGAGAGGAGAGAGAGAGGCAAACTAATGTATGCACCATACTATAAAAAAAGAAAAGAAAGTAAGAAAGAGAAAGAGTTAGAGAGGAGAGAGAGTTAGAGAGAGGAGAGAGAGAGGAGAGAGAGAGAGAGAGAGAGGGAATGAAAGAGGGAGTGAGACAGAGAGAGAGAGAGCAAATGAAAGAGAGAGAGAGAGAGAGAGAGAGAGAGAGAGAGAGAGCCAACTAAATGTATGCACCATTACATACACAAAGTTGAAAGCTTTCATACTTAATAATTTCAGACACATTTATAAACATTACCTCCTGCAAAATAGTAAATGATGTTACGACCACAAATATATCTAAATTACATGAACATCAGTTGGTTAATATGAATTTTATTGTGAAAACACTGACTTACATAATAAAACCTTACATGCATATCTTACATACATGTGGGAGGTAGATGCAAAAAATAGAGCGGCCTGGCGCCTTAATGTTCAGCAAGGCTCGGAGAGGGGTGAGGCGGAGAGGAGAGTAGCCTCAACAGAAAAGAGAGCCAGAAAGATGGAGAAAAGTCAGCAAGCCCAGAAAGCATCACAGTTTGTGTGCATCCAGTGCACCAAAGACTGTCACTGGCAAGAATTGGCCTGTAGAGTCATTGGCGCAGATACAGATGATTTAAAAAATGTTTTTGGACACTACGCTATCATCGTAGGTGAAGTTTGGTAGTATATTTTTACTATCAAAATTATTTTCTTTTCTTACCACAAGGGTTTACCAATAACTTTTGTATATTTATATATATATATATATATAAAAGATTTTTTGGATGTTTGTTTATTTTTTAGAAGCATTGTCGATAATATTTATATTTTTTGCTTGAAGGCAACTTGTCATTATTATTATCTTCTATAATCATCGAATTTATGGCGATATTCGCATTGTAGTTGCCTTCAAGCAAATATATATATTATATATATATATAATATATATATATATATATATATATAATATATATATATAGTTAATTCCTTGTTAGTATTGGAGAAATGATAATAAAGTGCTCAATTACTTCTGTAAGAGCTGTATTTATTTAATTATAGTTTACAATACATCTAAGAGTCCGTTTTACCAATGGTTTAGGAACCTCACCTTTAGGTGATTGGTCATCATCAGAAAACGTTTTGATGAGACCAATCACCTAAAAGTGAGGCTCCGCAACCGTTGGTAAAATGGATTCTTAAATGTATTGTAAACTATAATTATTATATATTATATATATATATAATTTATATATGTGTGTGTGTGTGTTGTGTGGTGTGTGTGTGTGTGTGTGTGTGTGTGTGTGAATATAATATATGAAAAAAACAAAAGATGTTTACAACTGCTCATCAGGAGAGAAATGTGCAAACCGTTTCGGGGTCTATCTCTCGACGGTTTAAAAAGCAACACCGGTCCTACCTCACTGATATGAGGACCCTCGCAATATAATGCATCGACCGTGGGTCGGTCATCAACAAAAATAAGACGGGAAAAATGACCGTTAGTAAAAACAGAACGCTGCTAGTCAAACGTTGGAATTAATCAAAAAATGCGCTGTCTATATTAAAAATAATATGAATTTTATTTAAAAACAAAATGAATTTTATTTAAAAATAAAATGAATCTTATTTTTATTTTAAAAATAATCAGAAGCTTTATAGTTATAAAATAGGACTCAAAAAAGTCTGCTGTAGAGTTATTAAAAAAGTGTAAATATGTATAAAAAGTGTATATAATATATCAAAATTATTGTAATACAATCCAACTGTAATAATATATATATATATATATATATGTGTGTATGTGTGTGTGTATCTTATTATAATGGAGATTGTGTGTTTTTCTGTCTGTAACCGAAACTAAATTACTACTGAAGTCACAATTCCCTTAGTAATTGATGTCACATTCACCATGAATTTATCCTTATTTTAACCTCAATTATTAATAAAATTGTTTTACATTATTTAAACTGTTAACCATATCTACATACTAATAACATGCAATTGTATTTATATATACAACAAAATAGCGGTTCACAGTGTGAATGGGAAGGCTAATTTGCATATTGATCTTAAGAAAATTGATTTTAATAAATATATGCTTAGTATTATTGATTTCTAATTTTTTGGTTTTATCTTAATGAATATGAGCAATAAACTCGGGAATAAATCTTAACAGAAATCTATTAACATAAAGAAATCACTGTAATTTTATTCTTTACTTCCTATTTTAACTAAATAGTTAAATTAGGGAAATTTACCACTGAAAGACGGGAGTAAGGGAAAATGGTGGAACAGTTAGTTTCAAAGTTATTCTATTTTCCGATTATACCCCCTCTGTTCCAAATCTTTTTATCTGAATTCTTATACAGTTTCATTAGCCTTTCTAATTTAACATGATATTTTATTATATTAAAACTTAAATACTTGCACCCGGAGGGTGCTTATATTTGCTAGTATATATAAATTACCTATAATGAGTATATTTCACCAGAATCCTCCTTTGTAGTTTGTTAGCATTTCTTTGTCTAACATTTTCAGACAATCCATAACTCCATATTCTATTATGAATTGGCTATTGCTGCGAGCCATGATTCACCGCCTAATGAAAATATAGATAATGGAAAGGCATTTGCAGTCATAAAATGGTCACCATTACCTTGTGATGTATGGCTCACGAGGAAGCCCTCACTGAATTCCCGCCAATAATGCTGTTTGCACAGTGTATCCAGGAATATTTGCAAGTAGTTCATTATGGAGAATGAATAACAATTTTGGTCAGTTGTTTTTCCCGTGGAGGAGGAGGAGGGGGGCGTGTTGCGGGGCGAGGGTGAATCGAGCTGTTGAATTAAATATAGAAAGTGATTTCCCCATCCTTGGATGATCCGTGTAAAATCCCCTTTAATTATTTTGTATGGATTGGCCACTTGGTATTTCGGTGATATACATCATTTCTTATCTATGAGATTTTGCAGATTATTAATCACTTAAAGAAATGGCACCGAGGAACAGCATAAAATGGAATTGTTTCCCCGAAATTGTTTTACAATCTATCAGGCTAGGAATTATTACTAGTCATATATCTATCATCTAAAAATGAATGCATGTATGTGAATTTAATATATATATATATATATATATATATATATATACATATATATATATATATATATATATATATATATATATATATATATATAGATAGATATAAATATATATATTTCTATATTATATTATATTATATACATACATTATATATATATATTTGGTAGGTTGAAAAATAATAGATGATTTTATCACACATTTAAATGTAAATCTGACTATTATTTCCTAAACAACTTATCTATCAATCTATCTATATATATCTATCATCTAAAATATATATTTATCATCTAAAAATGAATACATGTATGTGAATTGAATATATAACAACACCTAGAAATATATAACAACGCCTAGAAAAATGCTCAATATCATTTTTCGATACATACGCACACACACACACACTCACACACACACACACACACACACACACTCACACACACACACACACACACACACCATATAAAGAAGAATACTTGATGTCATATTTCAAACCGTCTATCTTTCCAGCGTTCATCAATTTTTCAAATTATTCTAAGAACATTAACTCCCTTTCAAAACATCTTTGAACAGATTGATAAACAAGAACTATCACAGTCTCCTCATTATTCTGTGCTAATTTTTTTTTACTCTTCTTTATATCAACAAAAGCCCTGAAGAAGATCTACTCAACAGATCGAAACACTGCAGCGTCGGCTAATAAACTTACCACTCATTTTTATTTAAACCTGTTTTTTCAAATTTCTCACTATATATATATATATATATATATATATATATATATATATATATATATATATATATATGCTAGGTTGAAAAATAATGGATGATTTTATTACACATTTAAATGTAAATCTGACCATTATTTCTTTCATACATACATTCATATATATATATATATATATATATATATATATATATATATATATATATATATAAATATAGTGATATCTTCACTTATGAGTGTCCCAAATTACAAGTTTTCTGAGTTACAAGCTATCATACAGTTAATTTTTGCTTTGTGTTGAAAAAAAAATTTGAGGCACAAGCAAGCTTCAGATGTGCTTATGTTAATAAGTTCACTAAAAACATTCAACTTTTAAAATTCATCATGTCAAAGAAAAATATCACTAATAAAAAAAAACTAACATTAAAACATAGTACAGCACACAATTCATTACATTCTGTTTTATTATGTCTTTATGCAATACAATGGTATTTTTTCTAATCTAAATCTAATCTAAATGGTATTTTCTAAGTAAATGGTATTTTTCTAATTTAAATGGTATTTTTCTAATTTAAATGGTATTTTTCTAATTATTTTTCTAAAAATGGTATTTTTCTAATTAAATTTAAAAATGGTATTTTTCTAATCTAAATGGTATTTTTCTAATTTAAATGGTATTTTTTCCTAATTTAAATGGTATTTTTCTAATCTAAATGGTATTTTTCTAATTTAAATGGTATTTTTCTAATCTAAATGGTATTTTTCTAATTTAAATGGTATTTTTCTAATTTAAATGGTATTTTTCTAATCTAAATGGTATTTTTCTAATTTAAATGGTATTCTTCTAATCTAAATGGTATTTTTCTAATTTAAATGGTATTTTTCTAATTTAAATGGTAATTTTTCCTAATTTAAATGGTATTTTTCTAATCTAAATGGTATTTTTCTAATTTAAATGGTATTTTTCTAATCTAAATGGTATTTTTCTAATTTAAATGGTATTCTTCTAATCTAAATGGTATTTTTCTAATTTAAATGGTATTTTTCCTAATTAAAAAAAAATTAAAAAACACCAAAAAATTAGGATGTTTTTTTTTTTAAGGTGCTGGAATGGATTAACTGCATTTCAGTTTATTTTAGTGGAAACTCAAAAAAAATTATTTGAGTTCTAGCCTCATCAGCTGGGTGTTATATACTCCATATGTATTCTTCTAGTCGTCTTTAGTATCTTCTGTTCTTCTTCTAGCGTCTGGAACTTGTCTTGGGGATTTCGTGTCTGGTCTTCCATTGGGGATTTCTCATATATCATAAGCCCTGGGTCATTGGTAGTTTTGGGATGAATAACCCAAGAGTTCGATTTTCTTTAGATCATATTTTATTCCGAAATCCCCACCAGACTTACTGTGCAGATTGAGTCGGCAGCGCGCTTAACGTAACTTACTACCTCCGTCATTTGACCAATACTAACTAACTCTTTCTAATCTAAACCGGAAGAGGCTTTCTTTCTCATTTCCACCGATTTTAACGGTATCCGCCGGAAAAGATATCAAGATGAGATAAAAACGTGTCACTCAATCCTCCCTGACATTGTACTCAAGGCCGCCGGATGAAACTCATTCAGCCATTTTGGTTTCTACACTAACTGTACATAAGTGTTAGGGTACTAACAATTATGTAACACGGGAACCTGTTTGATGAATCTAGATCTAAAAAAAAAAAATTTTTTTGAGTTTCTGGTTGAAATAAAATATAACGGAATGATGGTTTGTTAAGTTTTTCTTTCTTTGAAAGTTAAATATTGCTCTGTATATTATCTAATTTATTGATTATTATACATTGAGCTCTTTTTAGGGATCTATAAAAATCATTATATGAGTATATGTTTGCACCTACAAGAGCATACAGTATGGTTATACAGTGAGATTTCGAAGATCTCAAATAGAATCAGCCCTTACAACCAGTCATTTGGATTACTTTACATTTTATATATATATATATATATATATATATATATATATATATATATATATATATATATATACTAGACAAAACATGACATGTTGGGTCACCCATTGAGCTCTGAGTAGATAATTGGAATTGAAAAAGTGAGTTTGCAAAGCTAATTAAATTTTTAAAAAAGGAATATGACTGGCGAATTTAAAAAAAAAACATTAAAATCATTTGTAAGATTTCTAAGAAAGGGAACATTTAACCTAATTTAAATTTAAAAGGACCTGTTGAGAAGCTATTGGCTATCAGCTTTTGGAATTTAACATATAAAATGTATTTCACACTCTCCAATCACTCTCTTTATTTCATTAAACTAAATAGGAAAAAAGCCTTTACCAAACGATCATTGATTGTATAATATATATATATATATATATATATATATATATATATATATATATATATATATATATATATATATATATATATATATAGTTTGTTATATCTATGAGTAACGAGAGCCAATTATAAGAGATGAAGCATATATATCTAATTTAAGATAGTGCGGATAGAATTAACATTCTATGATTAAGAGTAAGGAATTTCATTGCATGTTCATATTTATGTTTTTTTATGACTTTGTTTTTTTGCTCACAGTTCAATCAAATACAAATAATTTTTAAACAGATCTATTTGACCATTCCATTTTGGATCAGAATATACCTGGGAGTTATGGCAATCAATGGATACTAAACACTCCCCAGATCTTCCAAACTGGAGCCTCACCATCAGATGTACTTTAGTGTCATACCCAGGGCACCTCTTTTGTGGGATTCTTACCCTCTGTAGAGGATACAGTCAGTATATTCTAAGTCCCACCAACAGTGTGGTTCATATTTGTTTTATTTATTTATTTATTTATTTATTTTTGTTTTGTTTTTATTTGAGATAAGTCTTAGTAGTTTGTTGTTTTCTTCAGAATCGGTTTTTGCTTTGTTAAAATAACTATGTAAACTATTTGATATGATCTTTTCCGCCTCATTAACCACTTGGGAGCGGGATATTTTTTTTATGAGATGTCACATCAGTGAAATATCTTATCAGCTGCTCCAGGACAACCACTGCTTTCACTGCTTTCATCACTATCTCTGGATCATCTTGAATCACTATCTGATTCCCTGCTGGAATTTTTTGAAAAAATGAAGAGACCCAGGACAAAGAAATTTCTAAAGAGATATCTCATCAGTCGCTTCAGGACAATCCACTGCGTTGTTCCCTACCATCTTCAGCATCTACCATTTGTCTTGGATCGATATCCGATTCCCTGCCAAAGCAAAAACTCAGGACAAAAAAAAGTTCTTGGGAATTATCACACATCAGTAAATCCAGAATAACAAGGAAATTTCTCACAAGTCAGCAATTTGTAGTTGGTCATTCAATAAATAAGGGGAATTTTCTTCTTTTTTAAAAAAGCAAATTGCGTTTTTTTTAAGAATTTTTTTTCAAAATACAGGTTACTGCCGATCATCAAAATTAAGCAGTATAAGATGTGAATGTTCTTATGATATGTTAAAAGGTTCAAAGTAACCTTCCAATTTGGGTACATATATGTACATGATCCAACAAAGAAGTTATAGTATTATCTGCCTTATTCGGACTATTGTCCCCATCTTCATTGTTATTTGTACAACGTTTCGACAGATATGCCCTCCGGCCTTCTTCAGGTATTTCTTGTCGGACTCGGGAACTTTCTCGGACTCGGGAATCTTCTTTTCGAACTCGGGAACTTTCTTGTCGTAATCGGGAGTCATCACGGAACTTTGAAGCTAACCCTTTATTGATGACTCCCGATTACGACAAGAAAGTTCCCGAGTTCGAAAAGAAGGTTCCCGATTCCTTGCCAAAGCAAAAACGCAGGACAAAAAAAAAGTTATTGGAAATTATCACTCATCAGTAAATCCAGAAGAACATGGAAATTTCTCACAAGTCAGCAATTTGTAGTTGGTCATTCAATAAATAGGGTGAATTTTCTTCTTTTTAAAAAATGCAAAATTCCTTTTTTTTTTAGAATTTTTTTTCAAATTACAGGTTACTGCCGATCATCAAAATTAAGCAGTATAAGATGTGAATGTTAAAAGGTTCAAAGTAACCTTCCAACGTGGTACATATATGTTCATGAAATAATCCAACAAAGAAGTTATATATAATAACAAACATAGACTTTATTTCATGAGAGAAAATACGTACATGACAGGTATACACATACTCATGACAAAGTACAGTAATATGTAGAGAACAGATACATAAATATGCTGGAATTTTTTGAAAAAATGAAGAGACCCAGGACAGAGAAATTTCTAAAGAGTTATCTCATCAGTCGCTTCAGGACAATCCACTGCGTTGTTCCCTACCATCTTCAGCATCTACCATTTTGTCTTGGATCGATATCCGATTCCCTGCCAAAGCAAAAACTTAGGACAAAAAAAAAGTTCTTGGGAATTATCACTCATCAGTAAATCCAGAGGAACATGGAAATTTCTCACAAGTCAGTAAATATATATATATATATATATATATATATTATATATATATATATATATATATATATTCTGTCAGAATATATATCTATATTCTGTCTGTATTATTTTATTTTTTATATAAATTTTCAAAGAAATAAAAAAAAAATTCAATAAATATTTTAACACTTTGAAGAACATTCACATCTTATACTGCTTAATTTTGATGATCGGCAGTAACCTGTATTTTGAAAAAAAAATCCTAAAAAAACGTGCCAGTGCTGTTATATGGTTGCACCACTTGGACCCTAATGAAATGCCTAGAGAATAAGCTAGAGAGCTGCACAAGACTGCAATGTGCAATCATAAACACATCGCGGAAACAACACCCCACAAGGAAGCAGCTGTACAGCCACCTGCCCCCATCACACAAACCATCTGAGTGATGCAAACAAGACATGCTAGACACTGCTGGTGAAGCAAGGACGAACTCATAAGTAACATTCTCCTATGGAAACCAGCACATGGATACACCAATGTGGGCTGTCCAGCAAAGACCTATATTGACCAACTTGCATAGAGGACTTCCCGAAGGCAAGAAATGATAGGGACAGTTGGTGAGAGATTGACATTTGGATCTTATAAATTTATTTGAGAACTTCTGCAATTTATAATTTTGATAAAAATATTGATAGCATTTTTTATGAAAAAAAAAGAAGTACATAACCTGAAAATACTGTTTAGCAATTATCAATGGCTATGTGCCAGATATTACTGTAAGATGCAAGGATACAAAATGCACGTCTCTTTTTAATATAACAATATATAATCACTAAATAGTATTAGATATTGTTTGATAGTTCAAGTTGTACTTTTTATTTTGAAATTATTTATTTAATTCATTTAATTTTCTCCTTTACAGGGTCTACATCCCGTGAGACACTTCCATATATGGTATCAGAACCAAGTGATGATTCAAAATCAAACAGATATTCAAATAAATTTATAAGATCCAAATGTCAAATGAAATTCAAAGTGTTAAAATATTTATTGAAATTTATTTTTATTTCTTTGAAAATTTATATAAAAGGTCAAAATGATGAAATTTGAAATAAAATCAGGAAAATCTATGGAAGTGATTCAGGTTCAATAAATAGGGGGAATTTTCTTCTTTTTTAAAAAATGCAAAATTCCTTTTTTTTTTTTTTAGAATTTTTTTTCAAAATACAGGTTACTGTCGATCATCAAAATTAAGCAGTATAAGATGTGAATGTTAAAAGGTTCAAAGTAACCTTCCAATTTGGGTACGTATATGTACATGAAATAATCCAACAAAGAAATTATATATAATAACAAACATAAACTTTATTTCGTAAGAGAAAATACATACATGACAAGTATACATATACTCATGACAAGGTACAGTAAGGTATGAAGAACAGATACATTCAATAAAACAATTGATTTATAAAAGCATGCCAAAGTATATTAATGATTTCTACACTTGTCTTAATTCTGATTTATCATAAAATATTTTAGCCAAATTTTCTGTATAATTTTATTTAAAAAAAAAGTGAAATTCATATATTGTATATATAAAGTTAAGATCATACTAAAAATCACGCTAGTAGTACGGATATCTATGACAATCTCTCACCAACTGTCCTTATCATTTCTTGCCTTCGGGAAGTCCTCTACGCAAGTTGGTCAATATAGGTCTTTGCTGGACAGCCCACATTGGTGTATCCATGTGCTGGTTTCCATAGGAGAATGTTACTTATGAGTTCGTCCTTGCTTCACCAGCAGTGTCTTGCATGTCTTGTTTGCGTGTTTCAAAAAAAAAATCACTCTGATGAAGGTCGTAAAAAATCTCTCTGTGTACGGAATATTTTCACATTTTTCCTATTATTATTATCATCATTTCAACTTCATCTGACTATTTTAATGATAATAATAGCGTAATCCGTATACATTTTGATAAACGGACCGAAATACATGTGTAAGTGATATCGATTAAAAGTGATATCGATTAAATTCATTTTTATCCATCTACATTTCTTTTCTTTAATCATTTTTTCCTCATATTGTCGGATTCAATTCCCTTTCCATTCTTACATATATATATATATATATATATATATATATATATATAATATATATATATATATATATATATAAGTTCTTTTTCGGATTAATTCATGTACTCACATTGGAAGGTTACTTTGAGCCTTCTAACACATTATAAAACACATTATAAGAACATTCTTCATATCTTATACCTTCATAACAAGCGGACAAAATTCTCTTTACAAATTGCATATCAAGTAATAAGATTTTTCCTGTTATTTACAGTCTATTAAAAATGCTAGCATACTTCCTGACATTAAGCGAAACTCAGATATTGTAATTGTTATCATTGAAGGAAATAGCACCAATCAACGTCTGACTGGCTTTAATGATAAGACTAAATGAGAGCAGTCAAAATGATATTAATGGATTTGTCTTAGTTTTATATTTTCTCTAATGAAAGACTATCAATAATTTCAAATGCAAATTTATTGTTTATTGAAGTCTTTAAACCAAAATATGAAGAAAAGAATTTGCCTCATTTCCTTTGCCCAGAAATGTGCATACTCAAGTGTACACACATGCACAAGGATCTGTGCGGTAAAGTGAGGAGCTGGTGGGAGGTGTGGCACTCCACCACAGATGTCAAAACAATCTCCTTGGTCTAGCACTAGTGAAAAGGGGATAGACTTCTTCGCTGTCTGGCTGATACCGACTTTAGGCCACCCCAACGACTTTACTTTACTTTACTTTACTTTATATATACTAGCAAATATATGCACCCTTCGGGTGCAAGTATTTAGGTTTTGATGTAATAAAATATCATATCAAATTAGAAACTATTTAGAAAATGTTAAACTGAGGGGGTATAATCGAAAAAGAGAACAGCTTTAAATCTAACTCTTCCATCATTTTACATCACTCCCGTCTTTCATTTTTCCTAATTTATCTATTTACTTAGATAATAAAATTACAGTTCTTTCGTCTTGTTTATGGATTTCTTTTAAGATTTATCTCCGAGATTTTTGCTCAGATTCGTTAAGAGAAAACCAAACAATCAGAAATCAATAATACTAAGCATACATCTATTAAAATCAAATTCTTAATATCAATATGCAAATTAGCCTTCTCGTTCACACTGTAAACCGCTATTTTGTTGAATACATAAATCTACTTGCATGTTATTAACATGTAGATCCAACAGTATTAATAATATAACAATTTTATCAATAATTGAGGTTTAAAATAAAAAATAAATTCATGGTAAATGTGATGTCAATAACTAAGGGAATTGTGACTTGAGTAGTGATTTAGTTTCGGTTACAGACAGACAAACACACAATCTCCATTATAATAAGATATATATATATATATATATATATATATATATATATATATATATATATATATATATTATTATATTTTTGCTTGAAGGCAATTATAATGCACGTATCGCATAAATTCGATAATTATAGAAAATAATCTTGACAAGTTAATCCCGGCAAAGGATGGTTCGCTATGCAGAACACCGTACAGACTGTTTCGACTTTATTAAGTCTCTTCAGCGGTGTATACTAATGACTCCCCTCCGACAGGAATCGAAACCGGGACTTCACAGGCATAGTCAGAGACCATATCCGTTCGGCCACCGGTACATAGAGTTCTGCATAGCGAACCATCCTTTGCCGGGATTAACTTGTCAAGATTATTTTCTATAATTATCGAATTTATGCGATACGTGCATTATAATTGCCTTCAAGCAAAATATAAATAATAATTTATTCAACAAATGCTTCTATAAAAAACAAACATCCAAAAATCATATATATATATATATATATATATATATATATATATATATATATCTGTATGTAGTTTTCTATTGCTCTTTTGTTCAAAGTAATTGTAAAAAAAACAACAAAAAAAACAAGCATTCTTCTTTAAAATATCAATAGCAATTTTGGAATATACAACAGTTTGATAATGAAAAGGTATATTTTTGAATGACAGTGCAATGGAATCTTATGACTTGGAATTGAAGGCAACAATGTTTCCATTAGAATGTTCTTGGAATCATATTTAGCTGAATTGCAATGTTGGAATGACCAAAAAGCGATGTGACTTGAAAACTAAGTAGATATGATTGTATTGTTGCAAGGGCAAAAGTACCATGTCAGTTTTCATATGACCTCCCTGCACAAAGAAAGAAGAGAAAGGTAGACATGAGAAATAGGGAGAGAAAGAGAGTGAAAAGGAAAGGGAAAGAGAAAGAGAAGGAAAGGAAAGAGAAAGAGAGTGAAAGGAAAAGAAAGAGAAAGGAAGGAAAGAGAAGTGAAAAGGAAAGAGAAAAGAGAAAGGAAGGAAAGAGAAAGAGAGTGAAAAGGAAAGAAAAGAGAAAGGAAAGGAAAGAGAAAGAAAAGTGAAAAGGAAAGAGAAAGAGAAAGGAAAGAGAAAGAGAAAGGAAGGAAAGAGAAAGAGAGTGAAAAGGAAAGAGAAAAAGAAAAGGAAGGAAAGAGAAAGAGAAAGGAAAAGAAAGAGAAAGGAAAGGAAAGAGAGAAGTGAAAAGGAAAGAGAAAAAGAAAGGAAGGAAGAGAAAGAAAGAGAGTGAAAAGGAAAGAGAAAAGAGGAAGGAAGGAAAGAGAAAGAGAGTGAAAAGGAAAAGAGAAGGAGAAAGGAAGGAAAAGAAAGAGAGAAAAGAAAGAGAAAGAGAAAGGAGAGAGAAAGAGAGTGAAAGAAAGAGAAAGAGAAAGGAAGGAAGAGAAAGAGAGTGAAAAGAAAGAGAAAGAGAGGAAAAGGAAAGAGAAAGAGAGTGAAAAGGAAAGAGAAAGAGAAGGAAAGGAAAGAGAAAAGAGAAAGAAAAGGAAAGAGAAAGAAAAGAAAAGAGAAAGGAAAGAAAGAGAAAGAAAAAGAAAGAAGGAAAGGAAAGAGAAAGAAAGAGAGAAAGGAAAGAGAAAGAGAAAGGAAGGAAAGAGAAAGAGAGGAAAAGGAAAGAGAAAGAGAAAGGAAAGGAAAGAGAAAGGAAAAGAGAAAGAGAGTGAAAAGGAAAGAAAAAAGAAAGGAAGGAAAAAAAGAAGAAGTAAAAGAACGACCCTATCAAATTGGCTGCAAGATAAACTTTCTCACCATTCACTTATATATTTTACCAACCCCTCCGTATGAGCAGGATGGGACACAAGGTCAATTTCTTAAACGGAGTTTAACAGGTTTAAATTCAGAGTTTTCCTTCTCGTAGACTGGCTACCTAGCTAAGGTTAAAGAGCCCAGTCCGTCCCTACTATTTATCCATAGCTGGAGGGAGAATTGGCTTCATACCTTTCCCAAGAGTATTAGTGCCATATGAAATGCAAACAGCTTCGTCCAGGAATTGAACTTTGGTCGACGAGTCCATTTTCTACGACTAACCATTACACCACGCACCTCCAAACCATTCACTTATAATAGGTGCTCAAATATGCATGGGGGAGGGATCACCAGTGACATAGTGGCTAAAATGAGTTCAAACTCCAGTTAGGAAAAAAGTAATGCCATTTTGTTGAGGACAGGTATAATTACCAACACAGGAACATGTATCATACATCAAAATGAAGCTTGTGCTCTGTGGATCACATCCCTACTTCTCCATATAGTCACCGTTTCACTCAATAGCAATGTTCCACCTTTGAATGAGAGCATGTATCCCTGCACAGTAAACCTCTGTTGACTGTTCTTTGAGCCACTTCTTCACTACAGATTTCACTTCCTCGTCACTGGAATAATGTTTGTCTCAGACTATCATCTCTTCGGCCCTATGAAAGAGAGGAAAGGCATCGGACTGACGAAAAGTCAGTCAGGTTTTGCTCTTGGCTAGAAGTAGCTGTTAAGTCTAGTCGCACTGATGAGATGTAAACGTCGAAACACGGTGTCTGTGGATGACTATTATATATATATATATATATGTGTGTGTGTGTGTGTGTCTGTGTATCAGTATATATATATATATATATATATATATATATATATATATATAGAGAGAGAGAGAGAGAGAGAGAGAGAGATAGATAGATAGATAGATAGATAGATAGTATTACTGTGTGTATAGAAATAACTAATTACAGTTAACTATGGAAGTCAATATTTTAATTACAATCTTGACTTCCGCAGTTAAGTGTAATTAATCAATATCTTGATTAATTCAGTGGACTTAACCCTGAAGATCCTTATGGTGAAACTATAATAGGTTATTTCTATACACATTGTAATACTAAATCTTCGCTACTAACGTATTGAGTACTTTATATTGGTCATAACACTGACTTATCCGATTAATACTTGTATCAACCAATATATTGAGATTAACACAATATTTCTTACGTAAAATCATTTCCTTTGTATATATATATATATATATATATATATATATATATATATATATATATATGAAGATAGGATGGATGTAGTAGAATCCGACAATATGAGGTAGGTAAAAGGATAGTGAACAATAAATGATAACTCAAAACAAATCTAAGAGTTGAAATATTTCGTTCGATACTACTAAGCATATATTAATATAAAAATCATCAGCTACACCACTCGGACATCCTCAGTCAAAGATTTTTATTCAAAGCAAAATTACGTGCGTGTACATGTGATTTTGTGAGGGGGTGAGTTAGTAGCAGAAGTGAAGGGAGGGAGGATAGGGGCTGACATGAATGAAGTGAGGGGATACTTTTACAGGAAGTAGAGAGTAGGTTGGGAGTAGATGGGCACAGGGGTAGGTCAAGGGAGGAGGGTAAAGTTATTAGTAGTGGTGTGTTTGATGTCAGGGGAAGATAAGGAGGAAGGGTGAGTTGTGTATATATATATATATATTATATATATATATATATATATATATATATATATATAAGTAAAGGAAATAACAAAAGACTTAGAGATTGAGCATTATAGTCTATTTCAGGGAGCTTAGACAAAGTGTCTAACTCTCCCAACTCATCAGATGCTAATGATAAAATCTTTATTACTTTAAAGGCATTTGAAAACAGATTTTTATTTTTATTTTTTAAAATTTAAAAAAAATGAATTCCAACTGAAAACATTGATGTTGCAAAAAATTTTTTTCTTAAAATCACTTCCGTCAAAAGAAATGGGTCAGTGAAACATGTAACTAATAAAGTATCCAATATAATTTGACATCAAGAAAACCAGACAGACAGATCAAGCAAAATTCACCTATTCAACCAATACGTTGGAATCAGTTGGAATTCATATTTTTTTTAAATTTAAAAAAAAAAATAAAAATAAAAATCTGTTTTCAAATGCCTTTAAAGTAATAAAGAATTCATCATTCGCATCTGATGAGTTGGGAGAGTTAGACACTTTGTCTAAGCTCCCTGAAATAGACTATAATGCTCAATCTCTAAGTCTTTTGCTATTTCTTTACTTATATATTTGCTCTGTGACTCTAACATCAAGAGCACACATTGAGCTCTCAAACTGCGACAGTTTTTAAATAAAACTATTGTGTCGTAAGGAAGATTTCTTCTCTGGACTTTTGATTATATATATATATATATATATATATATATATATATATATATATAATAATATAATAATATAATATATATATATATATATATATATATATATATACAGAATGAGAAAAATATAAACAGCACAAAATATATAAAGAAATGATAGAGCTAGAAAGATTGATACACTGATTTTCTATCTTAAGTGCCTGTTGTATTTTGCAATGTCCGAAATATGCTAGATAACTAAGGAAGGCTGTAGGGCATAAATTCTTCTTTATTTGATTAAAAAAATAATTCGTAAGCTATATTGATTTATATTGCCAAGTTATGTAGAAAGATACATCCCGAAAGTTAATGGGTTATGCAGTCCGTTTCTACCCCCTAAGGGATTCTGGCATACAAAAAAACATTGTGTTCCATTGACCTTTCAGAAATCAGAGCTTCTTTCGAAAACACAAAAGAAAAGAAAAAAGAAGATACACATTCTATTAAGTCAATGCCAATATTTCTGGTGACATCTTTTTTGCACAATGTTAGAGAAATATTAAAAATTTTCTTTGAAGTTTTTTTTATAGTTTTTTTTTTTTTAACTCGGTTTTTTATTGCTTGTGCAGTCGACTGTAGTGCGTCATTTAGAAGCCGTAGGAAGAATTCACAAACCACGGAAATGGGTTCCACATGAACTAGCATAAAGGAACATCAGTCGGCATTTAAACGCTTGTCTTTCTCTTCTTGTTTGACAGTCGTTGAAAGTCATTTTTTTAGACGAGATGGACAGCTGTAATGAAAAATGGGTATTTTACGAGAATATATAATTAAGAATTATCAATCATATGGAAATCTAATCTTACTGAAAGTACAGTCTTTAGATGGAGCATGAAAATTATTAGCAATGCATTTATCTAGTAAAAATCATTAGCAATGCATTTATCTAGTAAAAATCATTAGCAATGCATTTCTCTAGTAAAAATCATTAGCAATGCATTTCTATCATAAAAATCACCAGCAATGCATTTCTATACTAAAAATCATCAGCAACGCATTTCTATCATAAAAATCACCAGCAATGCATTTCTATACTAAAAATCATCAGCAACGCATTTCTATCATAAAAATTATCAGCAATGCATTTTTATCATAAAAATCATTAGCAATGCATTTCTATCATAAAAATCACCAGCAATGCATTTCTATACTAAAAATCATCAGCAACGCATTTCTATCATAAAAATCACCAGCAATGCATTTCTATACTAAAAGTCATCAGCAACGCATTTCTATCATAAAAATTATCAGCAATGCATTTTTACCATAAAAATCATTAGAAATACATTTCTATCATAAAAATCACCAGCAATGCATTTCTATACTAAAAATCATCAGCAACGCATTTCTATCATAAAAATCATCAGCAATGCATTTCTTTAGTAAAAAATCATTAGCAATGCATTTCTATCATAAAAATCATCAGCAATGCATTTCTTTAGTAAAAATCATTAGCAATGCATTTCTATCATAAAAAATCATCAGCAATGCATTTCTTTAGTAAAAATCATTAGCAATTCATTTCTATCATAAAAAATCATCAGCAATGCATTTCTATAGTAAATATCATTAGCAATGCATTTCTATAGTAAAATAATCAGCAATGCATTTCTTCAGTACAAATCATCAGCAACGTATTTCTATAGTAAAGTGACAATTCTTCCAAGCTGTAGTTGAATCATTGTCACTGTACAGCTACACCACTCGGACCCTAACAAAGCACCTAAAGAATAAGATAGAATGCTGCCTGCAGTTTTAAACAAATCATGGAAACAACACCCCACGAGAAAACAATTGTATGGCCACTTGCTTCCTATCAGAAAAATGGATTTGGAATATAATTTTTGTGACACTAGTCCTGGACATTTTCTGATATACCTCGTACTGATATTGAAAACACGTGAGGCAAATGGTCAAATGAAAAGGAAAAAAACAGCTGATAAAGAAGGAGAAAAGCAAATCCCTAAGAGAGCTTAATGTATAATAACTAATATATTAATTATATACAGAGCAATATTTATACTTTCAAAGAAAGAAAAACTTAAACCTTCATTAGGTTATTATAAATTTATTTCAACCAGAACTCAATATGAGCCTAGTCTCATCAGATAACCTATTACATAAAAACTGAGAAAAAAAGAACAGAGAAAATATTTTTCCCTTTCTTTTCTTTCTCTTTTATAAGACCAATAAAATCTCTTCTCTTCGAACACGAACAATATAGTAAAAAAGAAAGAGTAGTGGAAAGAAAGACAGAGGGGGTGAGCATGTGCAAGCGATAACGCTAATCTTTCGATCAAACATAATGAAAAGATGAAGAAAAAAGTGAGAGAGAGTTAAATAAAAAACATAGGTAGGTAGGTAGGTAGTAGAGAGAGAGAGAGAGAGAGAGAGAGAGAGAGAGAGAGAGAGAGAGAGAGAGAGAGAGAGAGAGAGGGAGAAGAAAAAAGTTAGAATAAATTAGGGGGAGAGAAACAGACAGACAGACCGAGACAAAGAGGCAGCAAGGTAGGATTGAAATCTCAATGGATCCCTGCTTGATGTATACATGAATAAATAAAAGCGATGAATGGACACAGAAGTTCATGATGAGATGAAAAAAAAAAATAAGAAAGATGGATGGATGAATAAGTTGGTGGATGGAAAGTTCATTAGTAAAGATTTGGGTGCCCAACAACTCTGCAGCCAATGAACGCTAATGATTAATTTTGCACAAAGAATACAGTAAACAAAGCAAGGGGAGAGAAGAAGAAGAAAAAAAAAAAAAAAAAGAAAAAGAAAAAAGAAAAAAAAAAGAAGTGAAACTGTGTCATCTCTTTTTACGCGGGAGGAGAGCGACTACTCAGATGACAACATGTGAAGAGCAAAGACCAGAACAACTGTACATTATGATTTGAGGTCAACAATGGTTAATGACAATGATGCATAATGTAAGAATTAAAGTCCTTAACTAGTTTCAGCTTCATTATCTTCTTCATCTTCTGAGGAGGAGGAGGAATCCCCACGGAGAGCGCACAATACAAAGGCTAATGATGCTTTGACATTTTAAGGTGCCTTCTTGCAATGTTTTTGTGTTGTTCTCTCAAAACAACATCCATCCAACAAATTTTAAATTAACACATTTTTTGACAGGTTTGCTTAAAAAAGAAAAACTTAAATTTAAAAAAAAGTAATAATAGATAAGTAAAATCTTATACTATATTTTGTGGTATCTTTGTCTGTTTGTCTATCTGTCCAGGGATGCAATTGAAAATAGAGTCCTATGCTAGTCTATTCCTATCTATCTATAAACCTATTTATCCTAGTCTATTCCTTATCTACTTATATACCTCTCTATCCTTATGATATACATGGTGTTCATAATGTCTTGCAGCAATTTTAAAATTTAAAACTTAATAACTCACGTTGTACAAGTGATAGAATTATTTCGTAAAAACCAAATGAAAGTTCAACTCTTTTAGTTTTACTTTTTATGTACATTTTTATAATTGCCATTTTTGTTACATTTTAAATCTGTATTTGTGGTGCCTGTCCAGGGATGCAACAGAAAACAAAGCCCTGTACCAAGATCAAACAAATCTTTTCTCTGTATACTTTGGTATACTAAGCAAGATATTCAGTACTGCTATGTTTAAGAAATAACAGGAAATTTGCTGTTATATTCATATCACAATCAGAAATAATTTTGAACTCTTAATTTTTGACAGTGCATCTTTTCATCTTACAACACCTATCTAAAATCAGCTTAAGCAATTAAAAAAAGATAGTATCAGCTTAGGCAATTAAAAAATATAGTATACTGATCTAATAACCCATGATTAGTTTATTCTTCAATGGATGCTCCAAAATACAACTAAATCTTATAATATACAGGCTGTTCATAAAGTCTTGCAGCAGTTCTAAAATTTAAAACTTAATAACTCACGTTGTACAAATGATAGAATTATTTCATAAAAACCAAATGAAAGTTCAACTCTTTTAGTTTTACTTTTTATATACGTTTTCATAATTGCATTTCGTAAATATTGCCATTTTTGTTACATTTTGAATCTGTATTTGTGGTGTCTATCCGCCTGCCTGTCCAGGGATGCAAATGCAAACGGAACCCTGTACCAAATTCAAACAAAATTTTTCTTGGGTAGAATTTTACAAGAAATTCAGTAGTGGTATTTATATTTACCCCTGATTTTATTTGGAGTCACTAGGGACCAAATTACCGGCAGTGGTATGAGAAAATAGAAAAAAAATAGGCTAAGGTGTATTTGCAAATTTAATAAATTTATATATCTAGCATTCTGTTTATTAGGACCACTTGCATTAAGGATAACACTATTAATACTACATCTCGCCCTTTCAAAAAGTAGTATGATAGAATTATTGGTAAATAGAGTTAACATAAATATTCATTGTAACATTTTCACAATAAGCATATTGAGCTATAGGTACTGCTCTCCAATGGTGAGCAATATGATATTTAAAAAGTGCATACTTAAATTAAGCTGGATACTATATAACCTGGGCGAGGCTGGGAATGTATATCTAGTTATATGATATCAAGTATTCCAATCTAATACTAACAATTTTCAAACAGATCTATTTGACCCATAGATGGAACCCTCATAGATCAGTGTGGACCTGGGAGTAATAGGAATTAAAGGGTACTCCAGACTCCCCAGTGCCCCAGAACTGGAGCCTCACCATCAGCAGATGCAGACTAGTATCCTACAAAGGACATCTCTTTTATGTTGGGGATGGGTCTTTTCTCTTTGCATGGGGTGGCATGAAAAAGTGAATATGAAAGTATAGCAAGATGGGTCCTGGTTTAATTGGTTGTTCCCAGTAGATGAACACTGTGGATATGAGATATATATATTTAACCCCCCCCCGCACACACAAGCAGGATGTGACATAAAGTCAATTTCTTAAGCGGAGTTTAACTGGTTTGAATTCTTCTCCTAGACAGGTTGCCTAACCAAGGTTGAAGAGCCCAGTCTACCCTACTATTTAGCCATAGCTGGAAGGAGTATAATTGGATTCATACCTTTCCAAAGTGTGTTAGCGCTAAGTGAAATGCAATTACCATGTCCAGGATTTGAACTCGGGGCAACGAGTCCATTTCCCATGACTTTAACCATTATACCATGTGCTTGGATATGAGATATAGGTTCATGTCTTGTTAGACTAAGTTACTTTACCCAGACCCCTACTATTTATCCATAGCTGGAAGGAGTATAGTTGGATTCATACCTTTCCCAAGAGTATTAGCACTATGTGAAATGCAAACAGCCTTGTCTAGGATTTGAATTCGGGTCAAAGATTCCATTTCCCATAAGAAATAAGTCCTTATATTACAAAAATCTAAATTCAATTCTTAATTACTAGTTACAGTGAAAAAGAGAATGTATTCATTTTTATCAAGAACCTAAGAACTGAAAACATAATTTATCATTTTTGTATTTGGCTATTTGAGCTTTCATGTCTCCACTGATGATCCGAACGTTGTGTTTGGGATTGTGACAGACTATTGAAGCTGGTAATGTCTGTTTCATCACTGAAATTTGTGGGAGTGTAACATGAGAATACTGTGGTTAATTTTGTTAAAGTTGGACTCGTTATCCTGCCATCCATAATTTCATTCCTTTTGTTTTAAAATTCTTTTATGATGTATGTTTTTGGTATGGTTTAATTTCTTAGAATTATGATGTATCTTTAAAAGTTGATATTGCACACATCGGTGTTTTCGGATGAAGTTAAAGCATTAGCAAAGTTTTTACACATACAATATGTTTACAGAACAGTGCAAGAAACCTCGAATGACGTCAACAGCTGATCAAGCATTTCTTTTAAATCTTTAAACCATAGATGTTGTAGTAGATAAGGTAGAATTTTTTCAAGTAAATGAAACTATCATATAAGTCCCACTGGAAGCAACAGTTTCTGCAAGATCGCTAAAGTTAAGCAGTTCATTACTTAAAGACGGTATGTGGGGGATTAGAATAAAATTTTTAAAAAAACAAAAACAATCTCCCATGAGCCTTCACCGAAAAAAAAACCTCCATGCATATGCGGTAAAATGGACCCCCTTCTGAACCCAAAGAGAGTTTAGGCCTTGTCTGGGACAAGACACTACTGTTGCATACCTCTTTACCGGCACTAAATATCTATATGTTATATACTTCTCTTACTTCTTACTCTGGTCTATTCTTCTGGCCGCTTCTGATCGTCTATCATCTATCTTGGTCTGGTATATCTTCTAAGGTCTGGTCTTCTTGGGATTCCAGGTCTGGTTTCTGTTGGGGATCACTCGTTATCAAAAGCCCTGTGCCATTGTTAGCTTTTAGTAATAACCACAAGACTTCGATTTACGATGATGTTACTTTATTCGTAGAACCCCAGACCAGACAATCACGCAGTGAGACTCACATCTTGCTAGCTTCGCTTCTAAGTTCTAACTCTTACTAACTGACTCAGTTGCTTATACCTTAAACCGGAAGGGGCTTCTATTGCCTTCCGATTCTCACGATCATCCCCAGAATGCAAGGTCAGAGTGAGGTCAAACGCCGTCACTCACTCTCAAGACCATCAGCTGCACTAATATGATTTCTACACTATTGTCATAATCATTAGGTATCCAATGATTATGTAACACTACTACTGGCTAGGGAGAAATTTTCTTGCCACATGGTGGTATAATATGTGAGTATACATAAAAACATTCCAACAATGGTGTGAAAACAATAAAAATATTTATTCCGTAAGTGACGGAGATACATTTAAGACAAAGATATACAAAACAGATACATAAACGTATTATGAGGAAATAGGTACACAACTTGTATCGTAAGGGAATGTCACTTACTAAGGGGCAGAGGCGTCAGGCGCCTAACCCATGTTAACTCGTTGTCAGCCTGGGAGGAAAGATACAGAATTCAGGTTTCCTGGCTTCTGATCAAATACCAACACCACCTATCAGCGAACGATCTGCAGCAAGGGAAGATAACCCTATTCGGACTTATGTCCACCCAGACTTAATGTTTTATTGACCTAACAGTCCTGTAAATAAAGCCTAAATCATAAAACCACCTTATGTCTTTGTCTCTTCCTTTTTCGTTCCTTGAATTCCTTCCTTTTCAGCACGAACACGAAATAAGATGGGGTTAAAAGCTAAACCCTAAGAACACCCATCAAGAATAACCCCAGCCACCTTTTAAACCTTAAAACGTTAGGTCCCTTGCCATTTCATAGGTAATGATTTAGTAACAGAGGGTACTGTTAGCAATCTGGGGCACATGTGCCAGAATAAGTAATGTCTTGTAAATAACAAGAATATATTACATTTAAGGAATTTCATGAAAACATTAAAAAAAAGAAAAAAGAAGAAAAAAAAAGAACCTTTTCAACTTTGAACTTTTTCTCTTAACTTTCCTCATTTTGCTAATTTCTAATTACATTCTTTAATGATTTTAGCGCCACCCAAAATTTGATTACAACCTGTGCATTACGGTGCAAGTGGAAGGTGCATTTAGTACAGTTCTCTTATAGAAGTCAGACTGAGAACACATGAGTGAAAAAGATAATGACACTCATATATATATATATATATATATATATATAATATATATATATATATATAATATATATATATAATATATATATATATATACATGTATATATATATACATAAATATATATATATATACATAAATATATATATATATATATATATATATATATATATATATATACATGTGTACTTACACACATACACCTGTCTGGAATTTCTGACATGAACTGAAATACTTCAAATTAAAGACAGCTACCAAAATGTATAGCTCCTCCCTTCACTTGAATAACAGTGGCTAAACAATGTGACATGGAGTTTATGAAGTGATGGAGTCGTTGTGCAGACTTATCTACCCAGGGATGTCTATAACTGAATTATTTGAATTATTATTGAGTTTGATTACAGTCTGTGCATTACAGTGGAAGTTAGAGATTGAGCATTATAGTCTATTTCAGGGAGCTTAGACAAAGTGTCTAACTCTCCCGACTCATCAGATGCGAATGATGAATTCTTTATTACTTTAAAGGCATTTGAAAACAGATTTTTTTAAAAATTTTATAGTCCTGTGATATGAATTCCAAACGAAATCCTTGATGTTGCCAAAAAAATAAAAAATTTATGTTGTAGTTTCAAATATGAGTACTTCTGCCACAAAAACTCGGTCAACAAAAAAATTTGTTTTCAAATGCCTTTACAGTAATAAAGAATTCATCATTTGCATCTGATGAGTCGGGAGAGTTAGACACTTTGTCTAAGCTCCCTGAAATAGACTATAATGCTCAATCTCTAAGTCTTTTGTTATATTTGCTCTGTGACTCTAACATTAAGAGCACACATTGAGCTCTCAAACTGTGACAGGTTTTTTAAATAAAACTCTTGTCATAAGGAAGATTTCTTCTCTGGACTTTTGGATTATATATATATGTAAAATGAAACTGGAAGTGAATCCGACAGTATGTTGAAAAAAGTAAATAAAGGAAAGAAAGTATAGAATGGATAAAATAGGATATTTTAATCAATTTTACTTACACGTGTTTCGGTCAGGAGTTTATCCATGTGTACATTATTCAAACTATTATTATTTTTAAATAATCAAAAGAAATGAAATAATAATAATAGAAAAAATGTAGAAATGTTCCGAACACAAAGAAAATTCGACCTTCATCAGAGTAAATCCTTATTTGAAATGAAATTCATTGGAAAAGCGGAGAATTTATGAAATGTTCGAAAAAAGAACATTTTTTAAAATTCACGTTCAGACGCAATCAAGAAAGTCGGTTAATGACGTCGTATCGCATGCGAACAGATTTTGATGGGGAGAGAAGTTTTGTGGAATTCTAAATTTTCAAAGCATGAGGGATTTTATTTATTTATTTATTTATCTATTTTAAATAGAAATTATACATATGTGTGATTTGTTGGTGGTTAATTTATTAATTTGTTAATAAAGTCATTATTAACAAATTAATAAATTAAAACCATTTTATCGATACATATACCATCAAATTCCTTTTCCTTACTCTTTACTAATAAAAAGATATATGTATATTTACCAACCCCTCCACATGAGTAGGATGTGACACAAGGTCAATTTCTTAAGTGGTGTTTAAAAGGTTTGAATTCAGAGTTTTCCTTCTCCTAGATTGGTTGCCTAACTAAAGTTAGAGGCCATTCCACCCTACTATTTACCCACAGCTTGAGAGAGAATAGTTGGATTCATGCCTTTCCCAAGAATATTAGAGCTATGTGAAATGCAAATAGCCTCATCCAGGATTTGAACTCATCTCATCATGTCCATTTTTGATGAGGGTAACCATTACACCATACTCCTCCACATGTATAAAAAAAGGACCATATTACCTTTAGGTATCTCGAATAAGAAAGGATATGTTTTTTATTTACACCGTCAATATCCAGATGTTTGTTAGGGGTTAGGGTTAGGGTTAGGGGTTAGTTTTATAATTTTTTAAAAATCTAAAAATCGTCTGTTAAAACAACCGGATATTGACGGTGTAAATAAAAAACATGTCCTTTCTTAATCGAGATCAAAAAGGGGTGCCTAAAGGTCATATGGTCCAAAAAAAATCACAGGTTATTATAAACTAATATGTGCTTCAATAATGCTTTATGGGTAAGTGTGTTTGCATACCTAAACTAAAAAGCACAAGAAGACTACTTATCTACAGAACTATTTTTGGAAAAGCAAACCTTGACATCTGGAGGGCAAAGTACAAATGATGAGCACTGCCCAATTTACAAGCTGGTTTTTATGTCGACAGAAAAAGATAACCAGTCGGGAAGCGTAGTGAACACGTTTTATCCTGGTGCAATATAGATACATATATATATATATATATATATATATATATATATATATATATAATATCATAGAATAAATGTTTTCACAGAAGATAACATGCACTTTTCAGATGTGCTGTCGGTACATGTGATGTTGGGTCTAATTATAAATAGACATCTATTATGTAGCAACACTTATTACATTTGTTCATTACTAATTTATGAAGAGATATGATGAGAGAGGCTGCAAGATAGTTCTCTACAAAGGTCTGTGCATTGTAAATGTGTATATAATTGTGTGTGTATCTATGTGAATGTTTGTAACTGTGCATGTAAATATATATATATATATATATATATATCATTGTCTGTATGGCTTTCAGCCTATTTGTTTACCTATTATAATCTCTTCCACTTCCACTTTATCTTAGTTTAATTATCTATCTCCTGTCTGTCCATTATTTATTTATCTCAGTCTATTCATATCTATAAATCCACCAGAGATAGGTCATATCTATCTATCTATCTCAGTGTGTTCATATCTATCTTAGTCTATTCATATCTATCAATCTATCTATCTTAGACTGTTCATAAATATATATCTATTTCAGTCTATTCACATTGATCTATCTATCTCAGTTTTACCCTCTCTCTCCCCCTCTCTCTATCTATATATATATCAGTCTGTTCCTATCACTCAATCCATTCCAGTCTATTCATATCTATCTACCTATTCCAGTCTATTCATATCTATCTATCTATTTCAGTCTGTTCATATCTATCTATCTATCTATCCATTCCAATCTGTTCATATCTATCTATCTATCTATCTATCTATCTATTCCAATCTGTTCATATCTATCTATTCCAGTCTGTTTATATCTATCTATCTATCTATCTATCTATTCCAGTCTGTTCATATCTATCTATCCATTCCAGTCTGATAAAAACTATATCTCTCTCTTAGTTTGTTCATATATATCTCTATCTATCCAGTCTGATCATATCTATCTCTATCTATCCCAGTCTGATCATATCTATCTCTATCTATCCCAGTCTCATCATCTCTATTTGATATGAATATTCCAGAGTGCATAAATCATCATCAATAAAACCCCTGATGACACTATAAAGTGGGAAGGCATATGATTGAGAATCTGAACAACGCTGAACATCTATGGCATTATAAAATGACCAAGAATATGATCAAGTATTTGAATTAAGTGGACCACATATCATCATCATCATCCTGTCATGCAAGTAGCACGGATATCCATGACAATCTCTCGCCAACCTTTCCTATCATTCATTGCCCCAGGGAGGTCTTCTGCACAGCATCCAGCATCCTCGCATAGTTGGTCAATGTAGGTCCTTGGTGGGTGGCCCACATTAGCATGTCCATGTGTTGACTTCTACAGGAGAACATCGCTTATGAGCTCGTCCTTGCTTCTCCAGCAGTGTCCCGTATGTCTAGTCCGTCTCACTTGGATGGTTTGTGAGATGGGGGGCAGGTAGCCATACCAGCTGCTTCCTTGTGGGGTGCTGTTTCCTTGATTTGTTCAAGACTGTATGCAGCTTTCTTGTGCAACTCCCATCTAGCTTATTCTCAAGGCACTTCATTAGGGTCCAAGTGGTGCAGCCATACAGCAGTACTGATATAAGCACAGCCTGGAAGAATTGTTGCTTTAACTTTTCAGTGAGAGTGGATTTCCATGTGATTAACAATCCATGTTGAAAGCTATTGTAATATCGCTCTAATTATAGAGACTTTTTCTGTTTCGGATCTGATAGTAGATCTGTTCAGCTCTATATGGAGGCGCTCATGGTCTAATGGTTATCATTTTAGGAAATGGACATGGCAGCCAGAGTTCAAATCCTGGACAAGACTGGGTGCATTTCATATAGTACTAATACCAACTTTCTCTCCAGTTATGAGTAAATAGTAAGGCAGACTGGGCTCTTTAACCTTTATATAGCAACTGGTCCATGAGAAGGATGTAGAATCTATTAAAGTCAGTCAGTCAGCCAGTCAGTCAGTCTACTATTGGTTTGAACAATGTGACTGGCCAAGCACAACTGAACCAGTGTCAAGACAACTGGTACATATGGGAATTCAGAACAGTCCACTCATGCATTTGGGTGATTCCATTCCCTGAGTCCTGATTGGCTGCTTGGTTTGTATGATCCTCTGAGGCTCCATAAATCCTGCCATTTTGCAGTAGTCTTTGCAGCAAACCAGAATCGTATTTCAGTTACAATTGCTTGCTGTCTTGTCTTGCCAATTCAACGGTAATTGGACTTAGTATGATTATTCTACAGAATCAAGATATGATATTCACCTTCACAAGAAGGTTCCCGGCCAGCACCCAGTCGGCAGACAAAAGGAAAGCGGACTGTATCTCAAAGAGAAACTATGTAATCATGTACACAACAGTTAAGTGATGGATATATCTTAATTAAAGTATCCACATTAAAGCTGAAAGCCAATCAGAACCAAGAAAATAAGCAGGCCCAAGCTGCGTAATGGAACATCCCAGCCTGTTATATTGTTATGTACTCATATACCCTCATTGGGTATATACGAGCTCTTATGTATGTGTGTGTGTGTGTGTGTGTGAGAGAGAGAGAAAGAGAGAAAGAGAAGAGAGAGAGAGAGGGAGAGAGAGAGAGAGAGAGAGAGAGAGAGAGAGAGAGTTATATGTAACAGAATTTTTTTTACTTATTCACTTTAAAGTGAATTTATGTTTAAAATAGGTTTTTCCTAAAATATATTAGGGGAAATATTTTTTAGGAAGTCTCCCCCACCCCATTTCATTATATGAAATCTGAAAAATTGTAGTTTGTTCAAACGATTTTTAAATTCTTTCTACAAAGATAAGTCTGAATAATTATATCAGAAAATTTTATGAATTTATATCACTGATTTATTTTAGAAAAAAATCCATGAATTATGAAATAAAAAATCCTAAAAAATGTCCTAATATTATTCTTTGCTTGTTTTTGTTTTTTAATACCATTGCTTGTTTTTTCTTTCTTTTAAAACCATTGCTTGTTTTTCTTTCTTTTAAAACCATTGCTTGTTTTTTTTGTCTTTTAAAACTATTGCTTGTTTTTTCTTTCTTTTAAAACTATTGCTTGTTTCTTTTGTCTTTTCAAAACCATTGCTTGTTTTTTGTTTTTTTGTCTTTTAAAACCATTGCTTGTTTTTTTTGTCTTTTAAAACTATTGCTTGTCTTTTCTTTCTTTTTAAACCATTGCTTGTTTTTCTTTCTTTTAAAACTATTGCTTGTTTTTCTTTCTTTTAAAACCATTGCTTGTTTCTTTTGTCTTTTAAAACCATTGCTTGTTTCTTTTGTCTTTTAAAAACCATTGCTTGTTTTTTCTTTCTTTTAAAACCATTGCTTGTTTTTTTTGTCTTTTAAAACCATTGCTTGTTTTTCTTTCTTTTAAAACTATTGCTTGTTTTTCTTTCTTTTAAAACCATTGCTTGTTTTTTTTCTTTGTCTTTTAAAACCATTGCTTGTTTCTTTTGTCTTTTAAAACCATTGCTTGTTTTTTTTTGTCTTTAAAACCATTGCTTGTTTTTTGTCTTTTAAAACTATTGCTTGTCTTTTCTTTCTTTTAAAACCATTGCTTGTTTTTCTTTCTTTTAAAAACCATTGCTTGTTTTTTCTTTCTTTTAAAACCATTGCTTGTTTTTTTGTCTTTTAAAATCATTGCTTGTTTTTTTTTGTATTTGAAAACCATTGCTTGTCTTTTTCTATTGAATTGCCAAGTAAAGGATTTTTTTTCAAATAAATTAATTTTTAAGAGATTTTAATTCATGTGATTAAATAATTTTGATTTATAAATGTTTAAAAATCTTTTTTGTATACGAATCCAATTTTTCACTAATATTTTAAAACACTGAATTTTAGAATTCTGATTAACATAAGATTTAACTCAATCAAGATATATTAGTATTTTAAAGAGAATTTTGAATTTTTATTGTTGAATAACAATATTTGTTTCCTAAAATTTATGGAAGGCCATTTTATAATTGAACATTGGATATCTTTCTTAAAATTTCTTCACAAACCAAGACTTTTTTTTAGATTTAAAAAAAAATGAGATGAATTTTGAATTTTTGCTTCAAAATAGCCTAAACTGATTACGACATTTTTGGAGGTCCCTAAGGACCCACCTACACCCCATGACTGAGCCTTTTGTGATGGTCAGGTCGTCCATATACGCACTGATCAGAGGTTTCACCAAAGGTACTCAGCACTCAACTTCAGTCGATTTAACAAGATTGCAAGGGCTAAGATAGTAGCTGAGATCGTACATCCCATAATAATACCCTCCATGAGTCTATGCCAGTTGAAAGTTATTATCCTGTTTGTGTTTTCTCTATTTATTTATTCAGAATGGATATCTATGACCTGATGATGATGATGATATATGGTTTTAAGTATTCCTATCTAATACTAATAATGTTCAAACATATCTATTTGACCCATAGACGGAACCTTAACAGGAACTATTATTCCTGGTCAGAAGACCTGGGTGTAATGGTAATGAAGGGTGACTCCACACTCCCCAGGGCTCCATAAATAGAGCTTCACTAATAGATATAATTAGTTTCATACCAAGGACATCTTTTATTTGAGGGGAAGGATCTTAGGGGATGTAGTCAGTATATTCTAGGCCTCGCCAGCAAAGCACATGACTAAGAAGGAAGACTTGAACTTAACTTTAACAAGATAGATAAAAATTAAAACAAGAGGGAAAGGCATTTATAAAGTACGAAAGACCTAGTTTAGATGCCAAGAGTAAAATGCAAATTGCCGCTTCCATCATTGTATTTATATTGTATCCTGGTCCAGAAGAGGGGAAGGCAATGGGTAACCTACTTGACATGAATGATCAAATGAATTGAAGAAAAAATATCAGAAAGAAAAAATAAAAGCCATAAAGAAGGAACTTTTTTTGAAAACAAAAGAAAAGAAGCTGTTGAGAGCCATGATCACTCATATTCAGAGAGAGAGAGAGAGAGAGAGAGAGAGAGAGAGAGAGAGAGAGAGAGAGAGAGAGAGAGAGATTGATTGAAATACAAGAAGGAAAAAGTTTTGGGCTTTCCTTCCATTATTCCAAGAGAGCTTAAATTAAAAAAATTAAACCAGGAGAAGTATAGGATTAACTCCTATATTTTTACATGCATGTGGAATAAAATAATCAAGTTTTCTTAAACAATTAGTAGTTTTACAATTTTATATTATGATTTAGGTTTTGAATTGTCTAAACAAAAGAGAATAGAAAGAAAAATAGTTATACTCAGTGGGATCAAAAAGTAATTAATATTTTGGCGCAAACGCGTACGTAGTTGAAAGCACACTGATTCTCCAATCAACTTTGACCAATATATAAACATTTGTTTTAATCACTTTTCCTTAAGTTTAGGAAAAGGATTGTGTTCGTGTTTGTTTTGATCACTTTTTCTTAAGTTGGGAAAAGGACTGTGTTGTGTGTTTGTTTTAATTTATTTTCCTTAAGTTTGGGAAAAGAAATGTGTACGCATATTTATTTTTATTTTGATATAAAATATAGAATTGTATTCTATAAGCTAGAATGTAAATAATCTCAAGCCAAATGTTTACGAATTATGTAAGTAATACAAATATTCGATACTGTTTTTTTTTTTTTTTTTACATACATCGGAAAATCAGCCGATAATAATTTTGACTAATTTGCACTTCACACACACAATTACCTACAGCCATATAATGTTCTCAACACCGCTTAAAGAACATTGACTATTCAAATTGTATGTATTGTATATAAAGTTGATTCTTATATCTAAATTGTTTTTTTCTTTTGTTTTCTGTGGAAACCACAATTCCGTAGTCTCGCGTGTTGAAGTTGTGGGAATCAACATTTGAATTTTCTTCTTCTACCCAAAATACTAGAACACAAGACCCCACAGAAATATTAGAGAACTAATGTCTGTAATTAATAGCAGTGTGCTAAAGAAATCTTTTGGAGATTCTGTTATTGAAAAAAATATGATCTTTTATCCAACTGTAAATTTTATAGAAACTTGTTTAAATATCAAGATTATAAATTTAATTATGATAAAGAAGGTTCATGTTTGTTTGGTTGTTTTGTTTTACGGCATATCAACCTCAGTGGGTCATTTAATGCCGATAAAGTTTTGAAATAAATCAATTCTTAATGGATAATACAATTTTTTTATAAATACATTTTTCTATTTAACCCATAGATGTGACCCTAACAGGTACTACCACTCCGGGTCAGAGTGGACCAGGGAGCAATGGTGATGAAGGGGTGCTCCACATTCCCCAAACCTCCAAAACTGAAACCTCACCATCAGATAGAGTTTAACGTCATTCCCAGGACATGTAGACCCGCAGCCACCGCCTTCTAGCACCCATATGATAAAAAGGAGTTGGGGCTTGCCATAAGGGCAATAGGGTTGGGAAAATCATATAGGTGCTAGGGCTTGACGTGACCAGCCATTGATCGGAGGGGGCCTCTCCGACCGTCCGTCTAGCCCAAGATAGGGCCAAAGTGGAGTATTGCATGTCATGAATTGCTCATCCACCTGGGCTCTATCCTTAAGCATCATGGGTCGCCACCCACGGCCAACAGGTGGCCCCATTGGGGGAGTTTTACCCCTCTGCAGAGGTGCAGTTGGTGCATTCTAACGCCCCAGCCGACAGGGCAGAAAGAAGGTTCAAATAGAATTGTAGTCATCATTTGACTATATACTGTAAACTCTCTAACAACACTATCTAATAACACATCCATTTTAACTACGTTTGTTTTTTATTCTCCCAAGATTGGTTCTGGTTGGTTGAATTTTACGGCATGTCAATTTTTTGGTTATTTTATTCTGAAAACATTTTGTTTTATTCATTCTTAGTTCGTTGGGTTTTATGGCATGTTAACCCTTTGGTTATTTTATGCTGAAGACGTTTTTTGTTTTCTTCATTCTTGTTTGATATTCAAATTTTTTTAACAATATTTTTAAATGAATTTTTAAAAATCTATTTAGCCCTCTAACAGCATTCATCCTAATGTTACACTATAAGATCTTTTTCCCTGGGTGCATATAGTTGGATGCAATAATACACATAGATGCAAACATATCTATATGAGTATTATCTGCGTTATTCTCACTTCATCCCATAAGGGCAGATGGTTTCCCTAATAGATCGAGAAGAACATTGGAAGAGAAGATGCCTCAAAGAATTAGCACATATGATAGGTTGTACTGGGCTGTTAAGTAGACCTAGCATAGAAATGAATACAATATGGGAACCCTTGATTAAGAAGGCTAGATCAAATTGAGAAAAAAAAACAAAAAAAAAACACAATATGAGTCTAGGTAAAAAATCATACATAAGTAAATAGGTAGATATTCTAGCCAAATCAAGACATTAGGTTTATAAGTTCACAAAATTCACACTCAATTGTCCAATTGGACACATGGCCTAGTGGATAAGGTAGTTAGGTTAAGACAGTTCTAAGTGACAGTTATCTCTGGATCCCGAGTTCAATTCTGAGTAGAGGCAGTTAGAAAAATAATTAACACAACTCCTACCCCAGCTATGGTTAGCCGAATGAGAACAGGATACCCCCGTTCAAAGTTCCCGAGTTCGAAAAGAAGGTTCCCGAGTCCGACAAGAAATACCTGAAGAAGGCCGGAGGGCATATCGGCCGAAACGTTGTACAAATAACAATGAAGATGGGGAAAATAGTCCGAATAACACAGATAATACTAATCTTCAAGCCTCATCTGAAACATTCCGAGAAATATCTATATGAGTATGTGTAGCATATATGTATGCATATGCATGTGAGCATATCTGTATTAGAGTGTGTAGGCATAGGCACGGTGTATATTTTAGTTCATGTCACTCATATTCAGAGAGAGATTGAGAGGGATTTTAGTAAGGCAATCCGTTTTTGAATATTGAAAGGAAAGATTTGGCAAAATTAGGAAACAAACATAAAGAAAAGGTCAATTCTTTTCAAAAATAATTTTGTCTTTAGAAAATATTTGATATATCCGGGTTAAGGGATATATTCTGAAGTTGGTATTTGGCATATTATTGCAGTAGTCGTTGGTGCGTCGAATAGCAATACGTCTGCCGAGCAGTCGTGGTGTAGTCTAGCGAGTAAGTGTAGGTTTCGGTATAGGTCCAACAGTGTTGACTATTTATACATGACACTGTCCAATCAGATTATAGTGAGGGGTATCAAGGTATTTACATATTCATTATATCAATATTATATATATATATATATATATATATATATATATATATATACATGGAAGCTGATAGCTTTTTAATTTAGTGCATCCTGCAATGCACGGATTTGATTTGAATGTCCAACTATCAGGCATTATGCAACTTTGCTAGAAATGTATTGATATGTGTGTGTGTGTTTGAGGTATTTGTGTATTGATGTGTGCGTGCGTGTGTGTGTGTGTATTGATGTGTGTGTGTGTGTGTGTGTTTGATGTATTTGTGTATTGATGTGTGCGTGCGTGTGTGTGTGTGTATTGATGTGTGTGTGTGTGTGTGTATGTGTGTTTGATGTATTTGTGTATTGATGTGTGCGTGTGTGTATGTGTGTTGATGTATTTGTGTATTGATGTGTGCGTGCGTGTGTGTGTGTGTATGATGTGTGTGGTTTGATGTGTTTGTGTATTGATATTGTGTGTGTGTGTGTTTGATGCATTTTTACTCGCACAAACACATAGTGAAAAAAGGCCAATTTTGGCATGTTTTCATTAGATCTTAATGTATAGGAATATTTTTCAAAGGAAACTCTAATTTCAAGCTTTAAAAAGCTTAAAAATTGACCTTGTGTCACATCCTGATTGTAGTGGAGGTGTAAGATAAATACATATTCAGTTGCAACCAAACTAAGCTGCTGATAGATCTCCTTTTAAAAATGAACACAACAGTTAGCTGATGAAACTGGAATTTCCGTGGGTCAATACTGCGACACTAAAAGTACTATTTAATCTAAGCTGTACAGACAGGATGATTAAAGTGTAACGCGTACAATCATTGTTTAATACCGGTTTATAATGTCCGGCTGTGAAACATGGAAATTAACTAAATCACAAGAAAAGAAAGTCAAAGAGATCGTCAATTGGAAAGGTAATTCTTGGAATAATTCAAAGAGATAAAAGAAAGATCAACATGTAGTAGTTTATCAATACTAAAGTCTTTGATTCTGTGAAGAAATAATTAAAAAGAGCAATTGTATTCTAATCAGGTTAGAAATTGCATTGCCATGAAACCTGGCAGAAAATAAAAGTAAAATTCCTACTCTTTATGTAATGAGAAGTGCTTCACTGGTTTAAAATAGTAATCTACTTTTCTTTCTAAAGATAATTGATGAAAAGTCTTCACTAAAGGAAGTTAATAAAACCAAACTAAACAAAAACACAGAAACAAAAGAAAAACACCTGATTATAAAATGATTTGTACAAAGAACTAATTTATTCTTTAATCTGACACAAACTTGAAAACCAATTTTTTAAATTTTTTTTTTTGGGGGGGGGGTATTTAACACATCTTTTTCACCAAATTCAGCTGAGACTATGGAATAATTTTCATATACTTATATGGTTTTAAATATTATCTAATCTATCAATAATGGAGATTCGCTTCCGGTTTTTGTCTGTAACAAAAATTACGCCACTGCTTACATCACATTACCCAAAATCGTCATAACATAGAATAAATACACTCAAATTTTGAACATGCAACATTAGACAGTCCTCATTGTTTTTTAAAACAAGTTTTAATAAATAAATGACTGGTATTATATATTTATATATAGTTTGTTTTATTTTAATACATATTTAAAGTTTACATTTCAAATTGTTTTATTTTTTAATCCTTTTTTGAATTTGATGATTTTACTTACTTAGGGTACAAACTCGCTGACATTGAATTTTTTACTCCCACCCCTCAGGCAATATGTTTCAAAAATCTATTTTTACATCGCCCGGAGGGTGTTTGTTTTTGCCACTGGATACAGTGTCAGTTGAGTGTCATACACAGGATAACCCCTTTGGTGGGTATTGTTACCCCTCTGCTGAGGATAACATATTCTAAACTTTGTCGACACGTACATACCAAAAACTTAATTATATATATATAGATAGATAGAAGAAAAGAAAGTCGTATATATATATATGTGTATGTGTGTGTATGTGAGTGTATATATGTGTGTGTGAGAGTGTGTGTGTATGTGTGAGAGTATATATATTTTTGTAAGCGTGTGTGTATGTGTCAGAGTATATATATTTCTGTGTGTGTGTATATGTGGGTATGTGTGAGAGTATATATAATTGCGTAAGTATGTGTGTGTGAGAGTATATATATATAGGTATGATAGGTCAGAGTTTAATCCTCAGCAGTTCCAACTCTGATAAAGGCATGTGGAATCATGTGCTTTCAGAGATATTTAGTCCTATTAAAAGTTAGTGACAGCCAAAGTGTTAAGTTGTATATTCTAGCACACAGCAACCCCTTCCCCATTAGATGGGGAGGGTATAACAATTTCTTAGTGTAAAAAAATATCTTTCCTTTATTGACTGTGAAATTGTATTGCATCTTCCTTTCATGATGTTGTAATAACTGGAAATAAATGCAAGTGAGTTTTTCATAGCATATTTGTCCTTTATTTCCCATGAGGGAAACACATGATAACATTTTTATCTCTTTCATCAACCTTTTCACCCCCACACCCCCGACAACATCATTCATCTGTGTTTTACATAGTGAGCTAATACAAAATGATACCTGCCACCACAAACATCTGAGAACTATTACTGGACTCTGATAGTCAAACAGCATTTATTCACTAAGTTAAAGTATTTTAAGTATATTGGTCGAATAAAAAAAATTGCCGAGTTTGTGTTACACACACACGAAATATAAAAATACAAACATGGTAATTGCAACTGTTACTTTCACAAAATAAGGGATTTTATTTCTGAATAATGTAATCAGATAACAGATACAATAAGTTCAAAATCAAAAACAACTTTCATAATTGCTTGATGATCATGAAAACATGAAACTAACAGTAATGATTAACATGTTTCTATTTTAATATACAGATTGGTCTATCTTTTCTAATATCATATATATATATATATATATATATATATATATATATATATATATATATATATATATAGATGAGTAGGGGAGTAAACCCCGAAAATAAATCAGGAGCTGGAGTCCCTAAGGTGGTGTGATGCTGAAATCCAGTGCTACCCATTAACTTCTGCGACACTACCGTTGCCAAACTGCATTGGTCCCTTACCTTTCCTTTGGATCACAGCGGCAGTGTGGAGAGGGGGGATTTACTGCACGGGCAACAGCTTATCCTCTATACGAACCCGTCCAGGCTATGTAGTTCAAGTTAACAAAAACCTTGACACTACTCCATTGTCTCTCGTAGACGGAAGGATGCCAACAACAATATGTAGACGTGTTTGTGTGTCTGAGTACTGTTTCAACATTTTCATTGTAGTATTATTTCAGTAATTTATCCAAGAGTGCTCGATACTTTATAAAAAGTCCCAGTAAGATGTAACGTCCTGATGAAGTCATACAGATCGAAACTGCAGGATAACCATAACTTTTCACAATTGTCACAATAAAAAAATATGATTGCCATGAAAAGTTGGAAATATAAATAGTTATGATTGTAGTCAAAGATTTTGAAATGAATCAAATTTTGGCATTAAATAACCCATAAGGAGTTGATATGCCATTAAACAAATAAACCAAACCAAGCCTTAGATAAAAATCTTGCTATGATGAGCCATCTTTTATAGAAATATAATGAGAAATTTAATAAAATAAAGATAATATATATAAAGAATGCAGATGAAAACACTTGTTATTGTTTTGAAATTAATACTTCCTCAAAAGTTTTAAAAACATATTATTAACATATGTATAATTATTTTAAATCTTTAGTAATCTATAGATCAGATATTCAATTACTTTCACATGTTCAGTTTAATGGGGGTACCTATATGCATACAAGTGTATAAGGACAAAAATTTCCCACTCTGATCGTGGTTAAAGCCTAGGGAGCCACATTCTGATCTTTACAGAATTTTTAAAGAAGTCTTGATAAAATAATTGTAACCTTTGATTTTATATCATTTTGCTGCTAAGTCAAAAATGCTTGAAATGTAGACATTACTTTTGAAACCTGTTTAACATTTGATAAAGTAATATTTGCTAAGCTTAGAATTGTTGTGGCAGAAGTATGAGGCGCTACAGGTACTATGTAATCCTGTACTACCTGTTTCATAGTCGGGTCATTGGCGACTAAACCGGTACCCCCACCAAGTTTGTTTAGTGAGGAGGGTGGCTAGACACCCAGCAGGATGAAAAACAAAACCTATCGAAGGGCGGGGGAAGCTTTTTGCTCAACGGCCATCTAGAACGTAGACGTGGGGGATATAGAAGTACTTGGGTTGGTATCGAAGCGCGTAGCAAGTTCGCCTAAAGTTCTTGGTTGCATAACCACCACAAGGCATGATGGACCCATAGATCTTGTTAGATCATCCATCTAGGAGAAGGACACTCTGAAGTAAATCCTGCGTCCTCCATAGCCTTTCAGTCATCTTGCCTCAGTCACTGATACCAGACTTTGGAGAAGGAGAGCATAATCTGCGTGTCGCACAAGGTGGTTGACTCATTCGTTTATTTTGGTAGTGCTCCTTCCAGAGATGGAACCCTTGATCCAGAAATATCTCTAAGGATTGAATGAGCCAACAAGGCCTTTGGTGGGCTTGCGAGACATGTGTGGTCGGACAGAGCTATCACCGTCAGAACGAAGCTCAGTGTGTACGATTTGTGTGTTCTGACTATACTCCTATATTCTTGGAAGACGAGGACTATGTATCATCAACACATTAAAGCCTTGGAGAGATTCCATTAGACATGTCTCAGGAGAATCTTAAATGCTAGACGCCACTGTCCTTCAACAAGCCAATGTGTCTAGCATAGAAATGCACTTCATATGAAGCCAAATGCACTGGTCTGGACATCTTGTTAGGATGGAAGAAGGCAGACTCCCGAAGCAACCGTTTTATGAGGAACTCCAGTCTGGTAAATGTCCGAGGCACAAACTCAAGAAACGTTTCAAGGATGTCATAAAAAAACTACCTTAAGACTCTGGGCATAAATTTTGAGGATTTAGAAAGGATGGCTCCAATTAGATCCATTAAGTCCATGATGATATTGGTGCTTTTATTTAGGGAAGCGTGAAAGATGGGGGTTTCTAAAGAAAATGTCTAATAAACTTGCTATTCAGAATGCAGAGAATTATATGACAAAGACTTTAATTAAGCATTTCATAGTTATCTCTATTATATTGAGAATTCTGATGATTAAAATTGATCTTCACTAAGAAGAGATTTCACACTATTATTATTAAGTTGTAAATTGCTTTATTCTCTGATGGATAATTATAAGTGTATTGCTTTAATAATAATCTAACCACTGAGTAATGGCCATGAAGATGTGACTCCATAATTCCTAGAGTTCCAGAACTAGAAAAATTTAAGTGTATTACTTTAATAGAAATTGATATGATGTGCTGGGTTATGGTTACATACATAATTATCTACAAACATAATGAGAATTTTAGTAATGTACTAGCAGAGCTACCTGGCATTGCCTGGGATTCAAAAAGTTGCTTCACCTCAGACGCTAAAATAATCTCTTTGCTCTAGCGCTTGTGAAAAGGGGATAGACTCTCTCGCTTAGCCAATACTGACATTAGGCCGCCCCGACAATGACTTATATGTAAATTAATTTATTTAGATTTATGGAAGCGCGTGGTGTAATGGTTAAAGTCATGGGGAATGGACTCGTCGCCCCGAGTTCAAATCCTGGACGTGGTAATTGCATTTCACTTAGCGCTAATACCCTTGGGAAAGGTATGAATCCTACTCTCCCTTCAGCTATGGGTAAATAGTAGGGCAGACTGGGCTCTTTAACCTTGGTTAGGCAACCGTTCTAGGAGAAGGAACACTCTGAATTCAAACCTGTTAAACTCTGCTTAAAAAATCGACCTCGTGTCGCATCCTGCTCGTGCGGAGGGGTTGGTAAATATATATATATATATATGTAAATTAATTATTTTTCTATATATTTGTTTTATCCTCTTTTAAATTGTTTACTTATTATTATTCTTTGTATTTTTTCTTTTATTTGTCTTTTATTATGTTTTATTCTTTATTAATTTGTTTCATTTTGTAATCATTTTTTAAATATAAAATTTTGAATTTATACTCTTACGATCCTTTTTTTTTATTTAGCTTCTCTTTTGGAAAATGAGATGTAGAAATTTTTTAACCTCTTCTCAGACAAAAATAGGGTGTCTTTGCTGGTCTCCACCAATATTCCTTTATAAAAGGACATGCACTCAATCATACATACATATTCATAGACTAAAAGGTTCACATGATAATGTCTTATATGTAGTTGATGACTTTTTGACCAATGGGGTCTCATCTTCACTTATTCATTTTACTATTAACGTCCAAGTGGTGCAGCCATACAGTAGCACTGACACAATTACAACTTGGAAGAATTCTAGCTGTATCTTATAAGAGAGATCAAATTTCCATACGACTGATAATCTGTCTATCGTAAGTCATACCTTTGTTATGTGTATATTGACATCAAAAAAGCATTTTTCAGATCATTTTTTGTAAGCAAATGCGGGAACGATTTTGACTAGATATGAAAAAAAATGATAATTAAAAATCAGAGTCACAAAAGTATATGAACCTCTAAGTAAAAATAAATAAAAAGAAGAAAACAAAAAGAAAGTCATCAATCAAATTGATATAAAGGACAATGTTAATTTCATCAACTAAAATTTGGAACTTAAAAAAAATAAAGAATAAAACACCCTCCCTCACTTTAAAAATAAAAATTGATTACAGAAACTCAATCAGCTAAAAATCAAAGGGGCTCTCTTCTCGTTAGTCAAAACTTCTTTGAGATATCCTCTTTCCTGCTAACTATAACTAAATATAAATGCATATAAAAAGTTATTTTTTATCACAATTCGCCCATGTCATATTTATCAATAAGAGCTAACCTTGCCATTTTTTAGAAAGAAGAAAAGAAATCAAAATTACACCCCCCCACGCACACACTTCTCTCCCAGGAATTAAATATATTCCGATCACTGAAGCCACTGTTCACTCAGTGCTAATACCCTTGGGAAAGGTATGAATCCAACTATTCTCCCTCCAACTATGGGTAAATAGTAGGGCAGACTGAGCTTTTTAAACTTGGTTGGGCAACCAGTCTAGGAGAAGGAAAACTCAGAATTCAAACCTCTTAAAGATCTCCACTAGAATAGGCTCAGTCCTACTTAGTGATCTATTTCAATTTCTTTTTTGTTTTGAGCCCTAAAGCTATAAATTACCTTGTTCTCTGAATAACTTGTTACCTTGTTCCATAGAATCCCATTCACTTAACTCCAAGAGTTTGTTTCAGTATAGTAACAAGTGCGCCAGTATTATTTATTGAACACATTAAGTGGTTTACACTATTTGTCAATTTCCATGCAAAACTTAGTGACAAATGATCGTAAGAAAGTTTGTCTCATTTTCCATTCATGATAAAGGCTGAAAGGTTGAAAGGAGAATATAATAGAAATGAATGGGACTAATCCATTGAAAATGCATTCAAGCGGGGACTAAGCCACTGGCCTATTTTAGATGCATCCTTTCAAGTCCAATAGTACTGATGGCCATGATAAAAATGTCAAACAGAAAATGTAAGAGTATTTACGGTTTTCGAAGGAGCTCTTATTTCTCCGTAGTTGTAGGCAAATTGTCGGACAAAGAAGGAACAAACACGAAAGTAAATGCAGACACCTGTATTGACAAAAAAATTACATAAAATTGTTGCAAATTTTAATGGTATTTGCTACAGATTTATCTGTGGAGTAATTTTCTTGGAGTAATGGTGATAACAGGGTATTCTTTTCGTCGGTAGGAAATGTTGATAAGACGCTTCGTCTCGGTATTCTCGTCCTTCAGTAAGTGTGCAATTGTATCAGCCTTTATGCAGTATGCAGATACAATGCCTTAGAAAGGAGCTGGTTGTAGTGTTCTGTGATAAGTGGGCCCTGTTTTGGGCTTGGTAATGAGAGCTTGGTGGTTTTATGTCTCTCCTCCAGTACTGCCTTTCGATAAGTGAAGTTTTGGTATTTGGCGCCAATATACGATGTTGGCATTCGCCTCCTGGCGGCAGGGGGAGATAATTAGCTATGGAATTTCCAACAAATGGTGGAAGCAGGGAGATGGAATGGCTGACAACTGCAACTCCCCCCAACAGCCAAGAAAAAAATACAAAGACTGAGATTATGTTTGAGATGGACCTTCAGTCATTAAGAGCAAAGATGTTAATAGAAAGACAAATTGGGTAATTAAACAAGAGACCAACAGATTAAATCGAACTTAACAGACCTAAATTCCACCATCGTATGTCATCCCGCCAAAAGAAAAAAAAAATACCAAAAATCAGGGAATTAACCGAATTTAATGAAATTTTCAGTGTTGACACATTAATGAATAAAAGTTATAACACACCAGTTATTTTGTTTAAAAACTTTTACATTGTTTCAGGTCAGTTAATTTTGAACCACATATCTTTGATGTGTAACACAGATTCTCAAAGATACATGGTTCAAGGTTAATTGACACGAAAAAATTTAAACGTTTTTAAATAAAATAACTTTTTCATATCTATCTATCTACCTACTCACAAAATATCTATCTATTTATCTATGTATTCTATTTCTAGATAGATAGATAGATAGATAGATAGGAACATATTCAAATAGATAGACGGATAGAGAGATCTTAACAGATTCAGATAAATCGATAGATAGAATGGCTGATTGATAGATAGGAATACATTGAGATAGATGGAGGGAGGGAGGGATGGATAGATAGATAGGGACATATTTTGACAGATGGTAGATAGATGAATAGATTGAGAGATAGATAGGAATAAATACATAGATAAATAGATAGATATTTTGTGAGTAGGTAGATAGATAGATAGATATGAAAAACTGATGCAAACAATCAGGTTCCTCGGACTTTCTCTTTGGAAATGACCCTTGGATATTCACACAAATGCAGAAACTTTGGCATAGCCATAAAGATCTAATTACTTTGATATTGATAGATGTTGGTCTCTAACATAAATGATGCAAGGTTAATCTCTCGAGTCACTAGGGGTAACTGGAGATCATCAGATAGTAAAATATGCCATTTCTAGCAAAAAAAACTGACTGAGATATAAACTTTGATATTAAATACAAAAATGTTTTTTTGACCTTATCAATGGAATAGAATAGATGAGATCAGATTATGTTTTTAATACATTACTACTGGAAGAACAATCTGGTAATCTTGAACTTTAAGTGACTAAACTCCTACCAAAAAACTGTTCTTGCACATTATTTGAAATTAACTTAATTGTTATTAAAAATAAACATTTTATGATATTTTGGAGTTAAAAACATGCATTAAAATGAATTTGAGAGTTAAGTCCTTTTAAGACTTAAATGAGAGTTAAGTCCCTTTGTTCTTTTTCTGAGAAGAAGCTTGTAAACAATGGCAGCCATCTTTGATTTTAATGTAATTTTCTTGGATAAAAAACAACACTTTTCAAATCCATGTTAATGCATGTTTTTGACTCCAAAATATCATAAAATGTCTTTTTAATAACAAGTTTATTTCAAATAGTGCACAAGTACAATTTCATGGTAGGAATTTAGTCACTTATAGTTCAAGATTACCAACAGTCTCATAATATATTTGTGCTGCCTCTGTCTGTCCGGGGAAGCAATTAAAAACAAGGCCCTGTATCAAGATCACACAAAACCTTTCTTGGGTAGAATTTTATGAGAAATCCATTGATGCCAAGTTATACTCTTTAAAGTTCCTTATTTTGCACTGTACAGGAGGGAGGTATAAAAGTTTAGGTACCGGACATGTATGCCAAAAAGGGGGCATAGGAATAATTGTTATATTGTAAAAAGAAAAGTTGAAATGTAAAAAAATTGTTCACTGAGATTCTCTTATGATGATAATCATCATCATGTTGTGGTGATAGCACATGTACTCTCTCTCATTACTCATCTCTATTAGTCATCGCTACTGGTAAGTCCTCCTCACGGCATCCAGTATTTGCACATGTAGGTGTCGATAAGAGAACATCAACAGGAGTTCATCCTCACTTTTACAGCATGGCTTATTTATTTTACTTGGATGGTTTGTGTGATAGGAGGTAAGTGGCCGTACACCTGCTTTTTTGTGTGATGCTGCATCCAGGATTTATTCAAGACAGTATGCCACATCTTTGTGTAGTTCCCATCTAGCTTTTTTTCTCAATTGTTTTATTAATGTCCAACTGGTGCAGACATACAGTAGCACTTGTACAATTACAGCTTGGAAGAATTATTGCTTTATTTTATTTGAGAGATCAGATTTCCATAAGATCAATAATCTGTCTATCGTAAGTCATACCTTTGCTATGCGTATATTGACATCAAAAAAGCATTTTTCAGATCATTTTTTGTAAACAAATGCGGGAACGATTTTGACTAGATATGAAATAAATGATAATTAAAAGTCAGAGTTCCAAAAGTATATGAACCTCTAAGTAAAAATAAAATAAAAGAAGAAAGCAAAAAGAATTTAAAAAAAGAAAGTCATCAATCAAATTGATATACTATTTCTCTGAATGTTTGAGATGAGGCTTGAAGATTAGTATTATCTGTGTTATTCGGACTATTGTCCCCATCTTCATTGTTATTTGTACAACGTTTCGGCCGATATACCCTCCAGCCTTCTTCAGGTATTTCTTGTCGGACTCGGGAACCTTCTTTTTGAACTCGGAACTTTCTTGTCGTATTCGGGAGCCATTGGAACTTTGAACTTAACCCGAGTCCGAGAAGGTTCCCGAAAGAAATACCAGAAGAAGGCCGGAGGGTATATCGGCCGAAACGTTGTACAAATAACAATGAAGATGGGGACAATAGTCCGAATAACGCAGATAATACAAATTGATATAAAGAACAATAATTTCATCAGCTAAAATTTGGAACTTAAAAAAAAAAATCAGGAATAAAAGAACCACCCCACTTTAAAAAAAAGTAAATGAACAAATAAAAATGAAAAGAAACTCTTCAACCAAATTGATCTAAAGAACAAGGCTAATTTCATCAACTCAACTTTGGAATGTGGAACTTAAAAAAAAAACAAAAAAAGACCCCCCCCCCCCGTAAAAACAAAAACAAAATGGGGCACATTTCCAACAAATCTGAGGCAGTAGAATAAACTCATTCAGCCATTTTGATTTTTCAATTATATTTATTCTAAAGATCATGTTTAAAATTTCCAGCAAATTTAACTGACTTTGTTATTTTCATAAAAGAAAAAAGACTCAAAAAATAATTCTGACTTTAAAAAGAAATTCTAAAAGAAAAAAAAAGAAACATTTTTCAGCAAATTTAACTGACTTTGTTATTTTCATAAAAGAAAAAAGACTCAAAAAATAATTCTGACTTTAAAAAGAAATTCTAAAAGAAAAAAAAGAAACATTTTTCAGCAAATTTAACTGACTTTGTTATTTTCATAAATAAAAAAAGACTCAAAAAATAATTCTGACTTTAAAAAGAAATTCTAAAAAAAAAGAAACATTTTTCAGCAAATTTAACTGACTTTGTTATTTTCATAAATAAAAAAAGACTCAAAAAATAATTCTGACTTTAAAAAGAAATTCTTAAAAAAAAAAGAAACATTTTTCAGCAAATTTAACTGACTTTGTTATTTTCATAAATAATAAAAGACTCAAAAAATAATTCTGACTTTAAAAAGAAATTCTTAAAAAAAAAAAACATTTTTCAGCAAATTTAACTGACTTTGTTATTTTCATAAAAAAAAAAGACTCAAAAAATAATTCTGACTTTAAAAAGAAATTCTTAAAAAAAAAAAAAAGAAACATTTTTCAGCAAATTTAACTGACTTTGTTATTTTCATAAATAATAAAAGACTCAAAAAATAATTCTGACTTTAAAAAGAAATTCTAAAAGAAAAAAAAAGAAACATTTTTCAGCAAATTTAACTGACTTTGTTATTTTCATAAATAAAAAAAGACTCAAAAAAAAAGAAACATTTTTCAGCAAATTCAAATAATGGATGAAAGCAGATGTTGTGAATTTAAAGATTAATTTTAAAATATTCTTTGAATTTTAATCATTTCTGTTTCTTTGAACCTTGAAAAAATTAAACATTTAAAAATCAATCTTGAAAAAGAATCCATGAATTTCAATTTGTAATTCAGTCTGTACTGACATTGATAGGAACAATTCCCACTTTGAATTAATAAATTGATCTCGAAAATGAGTGGAAGTGAATTCATCAACAATAATTCATCTACTGATATCTATGTAAGTATATCTATACATACTGTATACACGAGTAAGATTGGAATCAAATCCAACAATGAGATAAAGAAAACAGTTTTGAAAATCATATTAATATATTTCAGTAGTGGACTAGCATCATCAGAATCACCAAATTTTGTTAGTGAATTTAACTGCAATAATTCTTTTACTGATATCTATGTAAGTATATCCATACTTACTGTATATATGAGTAATGTTTGGAATGAAATCCGACCATGGGATAAAGAAGACAATTTGAAATATCAAATTAATGTTTCACTAGTGGACTAGCATCATCAGAATCATCAAATTAAAGAATTCTATGGGGGGAATTTATCTACAATCATTCATCTAATAATATCTATGGAAATATATCTATAAAAAAAAGTAAAGTCATCGGGGCGGCCTAAATTCGGTATCAGCCAGTCAGCGAGGGAGTCTATCCCCTTTTCAATAGCGCTAGACCAAGGAGATTGTTTTGGCGTCTGAGGTGGAGCGCCACACCTACCATCAGCTCCTTACTTTACTGCATAGATCCCTGTGCTACTCATAACGCTGAGTTGGCGAGGACCGGTATCGAACTAGGAACCTAGTGGTTACTAGCCGAACGCTCTACCGACTGAGCTAACTTTGGAATGCAATCTGACCATAGGATAAAGAATAAATAGTTTGGAGAATTAGATTAATATGTTTCACTAGTGGACTAGCAAGATCAGAATCACCAAATTAAAGAATGCTGTAAGGGAATTTAGCTAAAATAATTGATCTACAGTTAACTATATAGGTATAATCTATACTTACAGTATATACGAGTAAAATTTGAATGCAATCTGAGGGTAGGAAAAAGAAAATGGTTAGGAAAAAAAGATTAACCTTTCCTCTCATGAGCCCTCAAATGACTCATCAATCCTGCTGCAAATCCACAAAGTTTGATGCAAATATGACATAGGAAGGATGTCCTTCCCACTGGATCGGATGGATCAGATGATAAAACTTGATGCTTATGCACCACCATATGTTGTTACATAATTATTAGATCCCTAATACTTATATAAGGTAGTATAGAAACATAATGGCGATTAGTGCAGCTGATGGCCTTGAGAGTGAGTGACGGCGCTTGACCTCACTCTCACCTTGCCTTCCGGGGATAAATCGTGAGAACCGGAAGGCATAGAAGACCCTGTCTTCCGGTTTAAGGATAGTAAGTAAGTCTCAGTCAGTTAGCAGGTAGGAGCCGAGCCCGATAGGATGTAAGTCGATCTGCACAGATGTCTGGGTTGGGGATTGAAAATAAAATAACATCAAAAGTAAATCGAAGTCTTGTGTTTATTATCTAAAAACTCACAATGACACAGGGCTTCTGATAAGAAGAAATCCCTAACAGAAAACCAGACCCGAAGTCCCCAAGAAAGTCCAGACCTTAGAAGATTCCAGACCAAGTCAAGATAGATGATAGAAATACCAAAGACGATCAGAATAGCAAAACCGGCCAGAAGAAAATACGACCAGAAGTAAGAAGTAAAGAAAGGGTATGCAACAATGTCTCTTAAGATCAGAAGCCGACTTACAGATTTTGTTACAGATTGCTCAAGGCACATTGTTTGTCCTTGATGAGATTCCTAAGATTGATATATTCAGCCTCAGAAAGCAGAATCCAACCATGTTTGATATTTCCAACCCTCCGTGTTCTCGCCAATATGATATTTCCAACCCTCCGTGTTCTCACCAATATGATATTTTATATACAGATATTCTATATACTGATCAATACATACATAGGTGCAAAAATGAGGAGTGCATCAAGAGTACTCAGATTTGATGCATATACTATTCTGTGGAGTCATGTGACATAATGGTTACCATCGTAAGCAATGAAGATGAGACAAGATGAGTTCAAATCCTGGATGAGGTTATTTGCATTTCACATAGCACTAATACTTTTGGGAAGGTATGAATCCAACTATGGATAAATAGTAGGGCAGACAGAGCTCTTTAACATTGATTAGGTGACCAGACTAGGAGAAGGAAAACTAAATTCAAACCTTTTAAGCTCCACTTATGAAATTGACCTTGTGTCACATCTCGCTCATGCAGAGGATTTGGTAAATCTATTAATAATGGAGATTTGGTCTTAATTTGTCTGTAACTGAAACTATGTCACTGCTTACGTCACATTACCCAAAATCGTCAATACATAGAATAAAGAACAACCTTGTTTTAATTAATTTGGTTTTAACTGTGAGAAACTTTATTTTATTAGAAAGAAAACATTTATTTGAATTTTGACAGGAAAACTATTTTTTACGTCTATTTAACAAAAAATATAAGATTTCAAAGATCTGTTTACATTTTTTATGAAAGAGCCTGACAAAAAATCCTTTATGCATATTTTTAGACATTGATAAAATAGAGATCATCTTTTTTAAATATATTTTTTATACTAAAATTAAAATATTCCTTCAATTTTAATGAAATTTTGTAGAATTAAGGGCTGAGTTAGCTCAGTCGGTAGAGTGTTTGGCTAGAAACCATGAGGTTCCTAGTTCGATACCAGCCATCGCCAACTCAGCATATGAGTAGCACAGGGATCTGTGCGGTAAAGTAAGGAGCTGATGGTAGGTGTGGCACTCCACCTCAGGCGCAAAAAACAATCTCCTTTGTCTAGCGCTAGTGAAAAGGGGATAGACTCCCTCGCTGTATGGCTCATACCGACATTTATATGGCTCATACCGACGACTTTTATATTCTTAAAAAAACATTGTCATCTGTTGTAAAACAAAACAAACTCACTCCCCCTTTCAAAGATTAATCTTTTATACCACCTGGTTTGGTTTGGTTTGGTTTGGTTTTACGGCATATCAACCTCAGTGGGTCATTTAATGCCGATAAAGTTTTGAAATAAATCAATTCTTAATGGATAATACAATTTTTTTATAAATACATTTTTCTATTTAACCCGTAGATGGGACCCTAACAGGTACTACCACTCCGGGTCAGAGTGGACCAGGGAGCAATGGTGATGAAGGGGTGCTCCACATTCCCCAAACCTCCAAAACTGGAACCTCACCATCAGATAGAGTTTAACATCATTCCCAGGATATGTAGACCCTTAGTCAATATCTTTCAAAGATTAATCTTTTGTACCACCTGGAGGGTGGGTATTTTGCTAGTATATATAATGATTGTACTTCGGTTAAAATAATTTTGAGCACATTACAATTTTATTTTCTTTTAGTATAGATATTTTTAGATGATCATCTGTTAGAGAAATGTCTTTGTTTCTCTCTGTTTCCTGGCCATTACCAAACATTGTCTTAGAATTACATTACTAAAGTAATTATGGGAGCATTAATGTCATTTAATTGAGATCATGTTCATGAGTTAATGAATGCTAAATGTAGAATTGTCACTTAAATTAAACTTGTAATGTTTTTGCTATTGTGATTTTCCATACTTTGGTTGGCCTGCAATTAAACCAAGTTAATAATTAGATTACATAAGTTTACTTTAGATTTAGATGAACTGATTTTAAGTGTTTCAAAGTATGGATGTCCAGTCTCGCCAAGTTTCTTGAGTTTTCTTCGAAGAGGACTTAGTAATTTGATAAAAATCACTAAACCTGGCCTAAAACATTATTTTGGGCAATGGTGAAGAAAAATCGACTAGAATTATTTAATTATATATAGAACATAAGTTCTGGCTGTATTTTAAACTGTAGCATAGTCACCAATAACTTATTTCCAGTTCCTCCAGTCTTTTCCCAAGCATTTTGGGACAGTTTCTAGTGCACCAACTACTATTGGTATCACTTTCATCCTCATATTCCACAGCTTTTTTCAATTCTTAATAATAATAATACCAACTGTAGTTGGTGCCTTTCGAACCATCACCAACATTTTGGGAATTGGAAATCTGGTTTAGTTTTGTTTTACGGCATATCAACCTCAATGGGTCATTTAATGCTGATAAAGTTTTGAAATAAATCAATTCTTACTGGATAATACAATTTTGTTTATAAACTCATATTTTTCTATTCAACCCATAGATGGGACCCTAACAGGTACTACCACTCCGGGTCAGAGTGGACCAGGGAGCAATGGTGATGAAGGGGTACTCCACATTCCCCAAACCTCCAAAACTGGAACCTCACCATCAGATAGAGTTTAACATCATTCCCAGGACATGTAGACCCTCAGTCACTGCCTTCTAGCACCCATATGATAAAAAGGGGTTGGGGGTTGCCATAAGGGCAATACGGTTGGGAAAATCATATAGGTGCTAGGGCTTGATGTGACCAGCCAATTGATCAGAGGGGGCCTCTCCGACAACAGCCAACAGGTTGCTCAATTGGGGGAGTTTTACCCCTCTGCAGAGGTGCAGTCGGTGCATTCTAACGCCCAACTGACAGGGCGGAAGAGTTAATGAGGATTAGCTACTTACAACTATATATTAAAAAAAGTAAAGTCATCAGGCTGGCCTAAAGTCGGTATCAGCCAGACAGCAAGGGAGTTATCACTAGTGCTAGACCCAGGAGATTGTTTTTAGTGTTCGAGATGGAGCACCACACTATCAGCTCCTCACTTTACTGCATAGATCTCTGTGCTACTCATACGCTGAGTTGGTGAGGACCAATATCAAACCCAGAACAACTATATAATTAGTTGCAAAACAACGACTTTGGTATTAGATAACCCAACAACTGTTTACATGCCACAAATTCAACCAACCAACCAATATCACATCAGGTAAATATAGAAAAAAAAAACAAATACACATAGTGATACATATGTCAGCCAGAATGTCAGAAATAAAGAAGTAGCTTTTGACAAGAATTGAACTCATATCTCTCAGTTCACTGGATTCTCTCAAAAGTTGTTGTTTTTTTTATGTAGAGTGCAAATCTGTAATTTCTTTCTTTCCTTCTTTTCATCTTTTCATTGATTGAAACAGATTAGTGTTATCACTTTCATGCTCGTACCCCCTCTCTATCTTTATTCTACTTTCTTTTTATCATTTTTATTATATTTTTTTTATGTAGTATGTCCTTCTTCCTTTCTTTATAATAAAAACAGAATGTGCGAATATTTAACTTGTTGGCCGTGGGTGGCAACCCGTGATGCTTAAGGATAGAACCCAAGTGGCTGAGCAGTCCATGGCTTGCAATATTCCACTTTAGGCTTTTCTTGGGCTAGATGGGTGGTCGGAAAGGCCCCTTATGATCAATCGGTTGGCCACGTCAAGCCCTAGCACCTATATGATTGCCCCAACTCTATTGCCCTTATGGCAACCCCCAATCCTTCTTATCATATGGGTGCTAGAAGGCGGTGGCTGAGGGTCTATAATGTCCTGGGAATGTCGTTAAACTCTATCTGATGGTGAGGTTCCAGTTCTGGAGGTTTGGGGAAGGTGGAGCACCCCTTCATCACCATTGCTCCCTGGTCCACTCTGACCTGGAGCGGTAGTACCTGTTAGGGTCCCATTGATAGGTTGAATAGAAATACATGAGTTTATAAACAAAATTGTATTATGCATTTAGAATTAATTTATTTCACAACTTTGTCGGCATTCAATGACCCACTGAGGTTGATATGCCGTAAAACAAAATAAACCAATCATTAACTCTTATTGTCCTATACTGACTCATTCCACCCGACCAGAAGTCACATTCATTTTCCTAATCTAACCCAAACGATAATCTTTGTTTAAATGTGATATTAAACATATTTAGAAGTTTTTAATTCAAGGGAAATAACTCAGGTAACTTTAAATGTAAAGTCCATTTTTTTATAAATCCTTATAGGAATGGGGCTCTGGAATTCTCAACAGGATATTAAGAGTTAATGATAACTTACTAATAACTATATATCTTAAATAACTAAACATCGAAACACGGTGTCTGTGGATGACTTATTAACCCGGTAGAGCTCTTTAGGAGTGAATTTAATTAACATTCACCGCCAGCATAACGCAATGATCATCTGTTTACAGATTTGATCTCTCTCTGGTGATTGTAAAGTATATACACAGATGCATATATTTAAAACAGTTAAAAACACCACTCCTTAAACGGCAGCTGGCAATGGCCTAGAGGTTAATGGATTGGACTGGCATAAAAGTCAGTTGAGGTTTGCTTCTGGTCGGAGTTAGTTGTTGTGTCTAGCCACACTAATGAGATGTGAAACGTCGAAACACGATGTCTGTGGATGACTTATATATATATGTGTGTGTGTACAAACAAAAAAAACCTGCATTCACGTAAACATGCAACACGAGAATACAGTTATATAAAAAAATACCATCATTTTCAAAAAAAAAAAAATTCATTTAAAAAGAAATGCCATAACTAGACTACTTCAGTTCCAGTGATCTTTTGAAAAAGAGATTTTATCTCGAAAATTCAAGAATAAAATACAGGTTAACACACAACACCATTGTTACCGTATTATTATTATTATTATTATTATTATTTTTTTTTTTTTTTTTTTCTTTACACCTGCATTGTGATAGCCTTCTAAATCAACCTCCTAACCAATATATACACAATGCTTCAAGCAAATTATAAAACTCTCTTATATATAAAAGCAATTGGTAATTTGCTTGAAGCATTGTTAAGTATGTTATAATATATTAATATTTTGAAGGCCAATACAATGCGTATGAAAAATAAAAACAAAAAGATATTAAAAAGATGTTAACATCTTTTTGTTTTTATTTTAAAAAAGATGATAACATTTAAAAAGATGATAACATCTTTTTGTTTTTATTTTTCATACGCATTGTATTGGCCTTCAAAATATTAATATATTATCTCTTATATATATATATATATATATATATACACACACGCACATATGTTAACTATATATCTTCAATTACTATTCCTCTTACTTCATAACAATAATAATTTAGAAGCCTTTATATGGCTTTGAGTAATTATTCCTAATACAAATAATGTGTACACTATTATATGGCTTTATGTATTGCTGTTTAGTGTCATACTCAGGACATAAAATTATGTGAGTCAACTACAGTGCCAAATGGTGTGCTAATTGGTGGAATGATACCTCCATATTTACTCTATTGGCTGTGTAAATCTCTCTGTGTAGCAAATGGTGGATTTTATAGACAGGTGAGGTACGTGACTAAAAATGAAAGAATTTACTTTATCACAACAGAATCCTTAATGGGTAATTCCATGTCAAATCATCCAGGCCATGTCACCCACCAACTTCAATTTTTCTGAAATTTTGTCCAACTGTGGATTATGTTAAAGTTAGACAATCCCCAAAATTTGAGCTTCCAATTCCAAAAATTTCCGGAGTTAGGTCGATCTTTAGATCTCCAAATTTGAGGGGGGTACAAAAAATGGTGACTTTTTGTAGCATGTTTTTGTCTGTAAAATGAGTTCTAGAGCTTCCCTACTCCTAAAAATTGGTTTATAAAAGCATTTGTACACAAGGAATCTAAAAAGGCTATTAGAAAAAGTCTTAAAGTCAACCAATTTTTAGTTATTGATTATTTCTATTTTTTCATAGCAAGATCAATATCCTGATGTGACAAATCTATTGTTTTTCTGTTATTATTTCACATATATTGAACATTATTTGTATCAAAACGATAGTTTGGGGTGGGTGACAATTTGGTAATTTATGAGGAAGTGCGTCCTGGTCTCCCCCTCAAAAACCGGTACCCGGTGACTATAAAAATAACAACCCCAGCTCGTAGTAATTCTTGTTTATTTATCGTAATTTGTCGTAATTCTTGTTTAGATATGAAGATGGATATATAGTTTTGAATAGACTGAGATAGATAGATAGATAAACAAACAAAATAATATAGATAGATACGAACAAACGGAGATAGATATTTTCAACAAGTAAATGTATTTGTGGGGGGGTCGCTTCTTTTTTGTCATAATTCTTGTTTATTTAAACTAAAAACAAGACATTAAACAAACATGAATAAAAAAATCTTAGTATTTAAAGTAAAATAGATAAATATGAACAAATTGAGATAGATAGATAGATGGATAGTTTTGAATAGACTGAACTGGGTTGTTATTTTAATAGTCACCGGGCAGCAACTCTTGAGGCAGAAGACCGGGATGCGCATCCTCATAAATTACCGACAATTTTACTTTTTTCTAGGTGATTTAAGATGAAATTACCCTAATTTTATTTTTTTTTCTGATTTAAACAAGTTGTTTCAGAAAAGCATTCGGATTGAAAACACTTGATAAAATGTTTAATATTCTTAAAACTTTGTTTACTAAGGATTATTATTATTAGTCACTGGAAACCATATAGTAGTGTGTAAATATTAGGATTAAGTAGGAATACTTGAAGCCATACAAATGTGTGCAAATTACTTGTATTAGATAGGAATATGTGAAACCATACAACTGTGTTCAGAATATTAGAACTGGGTAGAAATACTTGAAACCATACAACTGTGTGTAGAAGTTATCCCCCAGATAAAGAAACAAAACAATACTCACTGCCGCAGTGGGATTCTAACTACCGTCGAGTTAGCAGACAAGAACAACATGCAAGCTGTAACTTAAATACAGTCCTTGCATGCTGCTGGCACAGTGCAGACTGAGGGCTGAAGAGTGGTACTTATCCATATCATTAATACCATACCCTGAATACCATCAGCCAATCAAAACCCAGGAAGTGAACTTGCCATAGTTCATAATGGAATAACCCAAAGCTCTATATAAACCACCTGCCAACACTCTAGAGGTTGTTTAGAGTTCAACTTGTAACAGAACTGAATACTTGATAAAATCCATTTGTATTTGATAGGAATACTTGATATCACACCAGTAAAAACAAATGATTAAAGACTAATAAATTTGGATAGAGAATAGTTGGTTGCCTACTTTTCCTAAGGTTATTAGCACTATGTGAAATGCAAATAGTCAAGTTCACTTTTTATGATGACAGCCACTTGCTCTGTAATTTGATAAATGTAGCTTTTTTTGCTATTTTTTTATCATTGGGTCGGACTATATTACCTTTAGACACCCATTTTTGATCTCGATTAAGAAAGGACATGTTTTTCATTTACACCATCAATATCCAGTTGTTTGTTAGGAGTTAGTTTTATAAAAATTTTTTTTAAATTCTAAAAATTGTCTGTTAAAACAACCTGATATTGACGGTGTAAATGAAAAACGTCCTTTCTTAATCGAGATCAAAAAGGGGTGCCTAAAGGTCATATGGACCATTGGGTCTAACTAATTTACATACTTTAAATAATCCCTTAGTAAAAAAAAAATATATTAGAGTTAATTTGATTGAAATTTAATAACTATGTTTTACTTTTGTCATTGGTTTGGTTTGGTTTAAAAAAACACAATAGGACATTAAACTGCATTCATTGAAGAGGCTCCATTATATTTTGTAATTTAAAAAAAAATTGTTTTATTCTATTTTATCAATATCTTTTATTGTCATTATTTTCTTTTACACTTTCTTTTGTATGTGTTATTATTTTTTGTTTTTTCTCTCTTTTTAAAAAAATATTTTTGATGTGGAAATGGGAAAATTGCCTTAGATCAATTATCCAAGTAGAGAAGGTCCACTTGCTATAGAAAACATTGTTTCTACCTAGGCTTGAACATGTAATAGGTTCAGGCAAAACTTTGGGGTAACCTTCTATTATGTCAGTGAATCTGGAAGTAAATATTTGTTGTTCATTAAAGTAGTAGAAAATTATAAAAATAATGTATTTCTTTTTAAAAACATTAAATCTCTCTCACCAATAAAAAGCAAATAAAAAGTTAAAAATGTAAGGTTGTCGGGGCGGCCTAAAGTCGGTATCAGCCAATCGCGAGGGAGTCTATCCCCTTTTCCCTTGCGCCAGACCAAGGAGACTGTTTTGGTATCTGAGGTGGAGCGCCACCCCTACCATCAGCTCCTTACTTTACCACACAGTAAAGGGGTTACTGACAGTTTCTTGCCTTTGTGATTTTCGAACCACAATGTTTTGAAAATTGCATAGGTTAGAAATTGTCAATAACCAAGCACCACTGACTTAATGTCCATGCTACCCTAACTTATATATATATATATATATATATATATATATACTAGACAAAACATGACATGTTGGATTACCAATTGAGCTCCGGGTAGATAATTGGGATTAGGGAGTTTGCAAAGTGAATTAGATTTTTTAAAAATAAATATGGACAGATAATTTAAAATCATTTTGCAAGATTTCTAAGAAAGGGAATGTTTGACCTAATTTAAGCAATGGGCTAGCTACTTGTGAAACTTGATATACAAATATATTTCATGCTCTCTAAATCACTCTCTTTACACTCATAGATAAATAATCTATATAACAAGGAGGTAATCAAGATATACATAGAGAGGAGGAAAGTGACTGACAGAATGTAAAGTAAGAGATTGGTCAGTTTTTTTTTACTTAATTGCAAATTACGACTAATCAGAATCAATTAAAATGGAATTTTTTCAAACATAACTCAATCCTAAAACTGAGAAATAATTTAGTATAACTTTGGTGTCATTAAACTAAACCATAAAAAAGCCTTTAGGAGACAAACATTGGTTTCGCTCAGCTTTAGTATAATAATAATATGCATATATATTGCAAATGGCATAGGTATTGTCAGCACTTAATTTGATTGATTTCATCTGGATTTTATATAACTTTCTTGTGAACCCTCATGTGTCTCCCAAGTGCAGATAGTGATTTGCAGACCTTGATGCAAAAGACACAAGCCTTGTCCATAGATTGGTGTAGTTGGCCTGCTTCTGATTGTTCACATCACCTGTTTTTGAAAAACAACACATGTTCACTCGCACCACACTTCCAAAACTGCCCTATCAGACATTACATATTTTTTTTATTATAAATACAGGTAATGTTAAAAATATTTTGTGAACGAAAAATTCTTTTAAATGAAAAGTATCGAATAGGCTATTTTGCTCGTTCTAAAAGCTTGCATCCAGGTATTCCATGTTTAACGTCTTTCCTTATAAAAGTTAATGTTAAGGTTGGGGTTGGGATTACAATTTTATGTTTTAACAATTGATAGTGGAAAATGACATTTTTCCACTTTGGAAAAAAATTCATGATCATCAAATTTACCCTCATCATGTCCTTTAATTTATTCACATTTTTTTATCACAAAGTCATTAATGATATCTATATTTTTCATTTGGAAGAATTTTTTGTATCTTCATCCTTCACAAAATATAAATAAATGTAGATATAAATCTTATTATAATGGAGATTGTGGGTTTGTCTATCTGTAACCGAAACTATACTACTATACAAGTCACAATTCCTTTAGTTATTTACATCATATTCTCCATGATTTTGTTTTTATTTAAACTTCAATTATTAATAAAATTGTTTTACATTACTTACACTGTTGACCATATATACATACTAAAAACATGCAATTGTATTTATATATACAACAAAATAGAGGTTTACAGTATGAATGGGAAGGCTAATTTGCATATTGATCTTAAAAAATTGATTTTAATAAATATATGCTTAGTATTATTGATTTCTAATTGTTTGGTTTTATCTTATTGAATATGAGCAAAAATCTCTTCAATAAATCTTAAAAGAAATCCCTTAACAAGAAGAAATAACTGTAATATTATTCTTTACTTCCTATTTTAACTAAACAGTTTAAATTAGGAAAATTTAACTATGAAAGACGGAGTAAGGGAAAATGATGGAAGTGTTAGTTTCAAAGTTGTTCTATTTTTCAATCATACCCCCTCTGTTCCAAATCTTTTTATGTGCATTCTTATTCAGTTTCATTAGCCTTTCTAATTTAATATCATATTTTATTATAAAATTTAACTAAAATACTTGCATATATTTGCTAGTATAAGATAAAAATATTAATATAAAATAAAAATTGTTTACATTACCTTTTAAAACTTTCAAAACATGTTCACTCAAACCACACTTCCAAAACTGCCCTATTAGACATTACATATATTTGTGTGTAAACAATATTCTCATGCATTTAAGTATGGCCAATATTGTGGTCACTCAATTCAACTGATTTCTTCGCAAATGGATGTGGATTATTGCCGTTGGTGAAGAGTGAAAGAGATTGGTCATTTGCCAAAGATTCTCGTTCCTTGGACTGTCCAGCAGATAGGAACACAATATTGCTCATGTAAATCATGTTATTTGGCCTACCTCATAAATGACCTCTAGTCAGACCAAAAGCACTTACTCAAAAATGTCGTCCCAAGGATAAACTGGCTAAATATTGAACTGACCAAAAAGATTTTCCGTTGGTTTTGTCTCCATGACAAATAATAACGGAGGTTTAAGATGAATGAAAGCAAATCCAAATTGCAGGGTATCATTTTTGATATCAGTGGCATGTCCAGAAAAATATGTTTCTTCTGGAGAAAAAGCTAGATGAAAACTATATAAGAGTGCTGTGTGCTGTTTTGAAAAACTCCTGAAAGCAGCATTCCACTAAACAGCAGCTATAATATAATTCCATTCTCACAAACTATCAAAGTAAGATATTCTGGACATAGAGGGGAAGAAAGTGATAGGCAGAATGTAAAGTAAGAGATTGGTCATTTTTTGACTTAATTGCAAATTACGACTAATTAAAACCAATTAAAATGGAATTTAAAACAAAAACATAACTCAATCCTAAAAGTAAGGAATGATTTAGTATAATTTTTGTGTCATTAAACTAAACAGTAAAAAAACCTTTAGGAGATAAAAGCTGATTTGCTCACCTTTAGTATCATTATATATATATATATATATATATATATATATATGATGAACAAAAAGTAATAAGACAAACAGGAATATTTCTTATATATTATTTATTCTCAACTAGTTTCAACCTTAGGTCATCGTCAGGAGAAGATTTCTTGTTTGAAAAATTGTTTTTAGAAGTTTTTGAAAGGGAGCATTATAAAAGATTTATAGAAATTGAAATATATACATATATATATATATATATATATATATATATATATACATTATACTGAATCTGATCCAGAGTTGATTTGTATTTTATCTGAGTTTAACTTTATGATACAGTGATTTACTTTAACAAGTTTGAGTAATGATGATACTTCCTTATAAAAAGTTTAACTAATGATTCCTTGAAAAATGTTAATACTATTTTTCAAATAAAATAAAAGAATGAAAAGAGTCACTTCCATTTATCACTTTATGTATTTTAGAATTTAATAAAGTGAAAAAAAATCTCTTGAAGCTATTTTTTAAATTTCTAATCCATAAACAATGAGTTGTAAAAGTCGACTCAAACTTGTCAAATCACACATCATCAAAAATGAATCAGATTGATGAGGCTGATGTAAATCTCGCAAAAGTGAGGAAGAAAAATATCTGTCAACTGCAAAAATGAATCTTTATTTCAACTTTAAAGATATTTTTCTGGAGAGAGTCATAGTTATTGAAGTCAGTCAGTCTACTATTGGTTTGAACAACAGCAACTGGCCAAGCACAACTGAACCAGTGTCAAGACAACTGGTACTTATGGGATTTCAGAATAGTCCACTCATGCATTCGGGTGATTCCATTCCTTGAGTCATGATAGGCTGCTTGGTTTCTATGATGTTCTGAGGCTTCATAAATAACCTGCCATTTTGCAGTAGTCTTTGCAGCAAACCAGGTTTATATTAAATTACGACTGCTTTCTGTCTTGTCTTACCAATTCGACAGTAATTGAAACTAGTATGATTATTCTACAATAGTGAAAAGAAGTCAGCATAGTGGCTTAACTGAGTTAGTGGACATTTTAGTAATGGCAATGAAGGGGTACTCCAAACTTTCAGAACTGAAGCCTCACCACCAGATACAGTTTAGTGTCATACCCAGGACTATTTTTTTCTGCAGGGTATGCAGTCAGTGTATTCCAAGCCCTACAGACAGGGTGGTATATGTATATGGTGAAGGGCATGCATATCTGTTAATAATAGAGATTCAGTCTCTATTTGTCTGTAACCAAAACTATGTCACTGCTTATGTCACATTACCTCAAATTGTCAATACATAGAATAGTTAACCAGCCATGTATTCAGGCTGTTGATGGTGTTTAGTCTATAAATTTAAGTGGTGTATTGTAGCACAAGTTATATAGCAAAACATTACAACATATATACACTCAAGATTTAAGACTGCAACCTTAGATGGTCCTCATTGTTTTTTAAAACAAGTTTTAATAAATACATGACTGGTATTTTATATTTATACATAGTTTGTTTTACTTTAATATATATTTAAAGTTATCAGAACTAAGTTTACATTTCAAATTGTTTTATTTGTTTTACTTCTTTAATAAATAAAAATTAATGAAATTAATATTTTTTTACTCCTTTAATAATTATATATATTTTTTTACTTCTATTACTATTCGCCCTGTCGGCTGGGGCGTTAGAATACACCGACTGCACCTCTGTAGAGTGGTAAGACTCCCTCAAATGGGGCCACCGGTTGGCTGTAGGTGGAAACCCCGTGATGCTTAAGGATAGAACCCGGATGGCTGAGCAGTAGTCCATGACTTGCAATATTCCACTTTAGACTTTTCTTGGACTAGACGGGCGGTCGGAGAGGCCCCCTTCGATCAATCGGCTGGCCACGTCAAGCCCTAGCACCTATATGATTGCCCCAACCATATTGCCCTTACAATCCCTTTATCATATGGGTGCTAGAAGGTGGTGGCTGAGGGTCTACATGTCCTGGGAATGACGTTAAACTCTATCTGATGGTGAGGTTCCAGTTTTGGAGAATGTGGAGCACCCTTCATCACCATTGCTCCCTGGTCCACTCTGACCAGAGTGGTAGTACTGTTAGTGTCCCATCTATGGGTTAAATAGAAAAATGTATTTATAAAAAAATTGTATCATCCATTAAGAATGGTTTATTTATAAACTTTATCGGCATTACATGACCCACTGAGGTTGATTTGTTTTTTTAATTATTTTTGCTAGTTTGAATAAAGTACTTATATTAACTTTGTCTTTCTTTTCTGTATTTCTTTATGAATTTGAAATAGGCCTCCATACAAAAATTTCAATTAGTCTCCAGTGTGAAATTAGAAGTGATTTTATTATAAAAATGAAAATGATTCTTTTCTATAAAGGTACAGTGGAATTAATTTATACTATAAAAATGCATTGCCAATGATTTTTATTACAAAAAACGCACTGGAAATGATTATTTTAATAAAAGGACTTTTTCTTTTTTCCCCATTTCTCACATTGGCATGAACTGCTATACTGAAGGAAGGGGAAGGGATCACTTGTAAACACCATAGAAAAGTGTGCAATGCTAAAAATAGTAAAGTATATGTTTATTTCCACAATATGCTGTAAAAGAAAACAAAACCAAACCAAATTATATTACTATTTAATAGTAAGTAAAATTATTACTATTTAATAGTAAGTAAAATAATGAATACTTATATATTATACTTGCATTGAATTTTTAACTCCCACCCTCTCACGCAATATCTTTTAAAAAAATTCACTTTTACACTGCCCGGAGGGTGTTTTTTTATTATTTTTGCTAGTTTGAATAAAGTACTTATATTAACAATGCAATGCCAAAAATAGTTAAGTATACCTTTGTTTATTGCCAAAGAATTCATTTTCAATAATCTTAACTTACTTCTGTCTGCCAATATAAAGAGTGCCATGGAAATGTTTTGTCGAGAAGAAACCTCTGATGTTCCTTTCTCCAATAAAATGCCTGTCAATCTGAGACAAGCAATCACCATTATCTTGCTTCTGAGAAAAATGGACGGCACCGAGTTATCTGGAAGAAGCTGTCTTTTAACCTAGTCGTCCCACTGAAGTAGATTTGTCAAGTTGTTTGTTTTGGACATAGTGAAATTCTTTTTATTTCATTATGGCGATGCTTTTGATTTCTTTAGAAAAAGGAAAGTTTTGTACAACCGAGTGGGTAGGAGGAGGGGACACCTTGAAAGAATTGAACTCACTATCTAAGGTTTTGAACATTGAATGTCCATTATCTTCTTTTCTTATTCTGCACAATAAACTTGTCCTCTTTATTCCGATATATTTTATTAGGCTCTTGGGTAGATGTTTAATGATATAAGCATAAATGTGTTTGTTTGAGTGTATATATATATGTATATATATATATATATATATATGTATATATATATATATATACAAAGTGTGTCATAAAAGTATTGAGATTGAGCTATATTTACCAAGATAGAAATGAACAATGAATTGAGCGTTAATTATTTTCAGTATACAATGTGTCATAAAAGTGCCGATATATTTTATTAGGCTCTTGGGTAGATGTTTAATCATATAAGCATAAATGTGTTTATTTGAGTGCGTATATATATATATATAATATATATTTACAAAGTGTGTCATAAAAGTATTGAGATTGAGCTATATTTTACCAAGATAGAAATGAACAATGAATAGAACGTTATTTATTTTCAGTATACAATGTGTCATAAATGTGCCGATTTGAAGCTATATTTGCTAAGATATGATGTGTGTGAAAAAGTGCAAAATATTCGAAATTTCTTGACACACCTGTGTGGTGTATGTATATATATATATAATATATATAATATATATATATATGTATATATATATTATATATAATAATATAATATTATATTAAAAAATGTAACACTGCTGGGATTGAAACCTTACTAGCAAAAGTTCAGCTTTGGTGGGCTGGTCACGTTGTCAGAACGAATGAGAACAGGCTTCCAAAGAAGATATTATACGGACAATTACCAAATGCTAAGCATTCTGTTGGATGTCCACTCTTACGCTATAGTTTTCTATTTTACGCTATAAAGACAAATTGAAGGACAATTTGAAATGCCTCAATCTTAACCTGGGGAAAATCTAGCATCAAATCAGAAAGTTCCATCTGTTAGTGTGTTTTCAAAGCTCACAGCAAGGCTGGGCTGCTATCACCTTCAAGGAAACACAAAATGTCTTCTTGATAGCATGCACAACACGGGAGGAAACAAATCACTCACTGCTGACCCTCATTTATCGTTCACAATAGTCTACCATATGTATGTATATATATATATATATTATATATATATATATATATATAAGATAAACCTAATGAGTCAAGGTATACCTACTAAAAGTTTCGCTTAGTGCTCTCAGGTCAGATCTTAGCCCTAAAGAGCACTTAAGCGAAACTTTTAGTAGGTATATCTGACTCATTAGGTTTATCTTTTATATTTGCTTTACTTAGATATTGAGCACTTATTAGCTTTAGTATATCCTAGCGGTTTTTGTATGAATATATATTTTTCATATATATATATATATATATATATACATATAAATTGTTTTTTCTTTTGGCCAAGTATTATAGTATCAACCAATTATTTTTGGTTGGTACGACTATTTTGGTCTTTTCTTTTTTTCAAAAATTCTTTCCTCCCCAGGTAATGTTTGATAGTATGTTTTTACAATCAAACTATTTGCCGGTTTTTTTCTTACTGCAAGCATTTACCAACAAGTTTGGTATATATATATATATATACTAGCAGAAGTACCAAGTCCATGACTGGACTAAAAGGATTTTAGGAACATTATAAAGGAAGAGAAAGGGGGAAGAGAGGAGTAAAGGAGTGTTTAAGAGGAAAATAATTTAGAAAATTTTATATCGAATTTTAAAAATTTGCTGAGAATTTGTGTATTACAATGTTTGTTTATTTTAGGAATTTTTTTTGCTTATATTCAAAATATTATTTTAAAAAAATGTAATCCTAAACTGTTTTTGAAACAATTTTATTTTTCTAAAAACTTTATTTTGTACATCAAAATCTTAATTCAGTTTTAATTGCTTGTTAAGTTACAGTGATAAAAAAATGTAGGGAGCTAATGAAAAGTTACAGCGATAAAAAAAATGTAGTGCTAGTGAAAAGGGGATAGACTCACTTGCTGTCTGGCTGATAGGCTACTCTGCCAACTTTACTCTTTTTTGCTTTATGAACATAAGTGATACTTAATTAATAAACCTTTTGACAATCTGACATGACAAAGAGGATGAAACCCATATAAAAGCAACACATATTTTCATCTGGACAAGGGTCAATTAAAGCATTCTGGCTAGCCAGGGTCCCTGCTGACAATTTGCCTTCCTCTCTTTCTCTCGATCTTAAATCCACTCTGAGAATAAAACAATAATATTAGGGATCCATAACACCAAGTAATTATATTTTAAACACGGTTTTGTTAAAACCAGTATGCAAATTAACCACACCATACTTTATGTAAACCTTTATTTTTTAGTGATATATAAGTGATATATATATGCAGGACTAATAACATGAGCTGCTTTGAAGCAAATTTAATGCAGATTTGTATAGAAACATCTTTAATAAATAAGGTTTATTCTATTGTATGTATTAATGATTTTGACTCTAAATTAAATATTCAGTGATAAACTTGCACAATTTCTGGAGGTATAGTGACGTAAGTAGTGACTTAATTTCGGTTACAGACAGACACTGAATCTCAATTATAATAAGATTCCATTTCTGAGTTATATAAATATCATTCGTTTGCTATCTAAATTTCATTTGTGGGTTATATGAATTTAATTTATGAGTTATCTAAATTCAATTTGTGAGCTATGTAAATTCAATTGATCCTAAAACTAACCCTAACCCTAACCTCTAACCCTAACCCCTAACAAACAACCGGATTTTGACGGTGTAAATAAATAAAAATGTCCTTATGAATCAAGATCGCAAAAGGGGTGCCAAAAGGTTATATTGTCTGTTAACTCAATAAGAGTTGACTTGTCATAAAATCAACCATCAAATCATATGCTATTATCCTGTCCAAGAGTTTTGTTAACTTGGAACCTTTATACCTAACTAGAGGTGGCTACCCGGCGTCATCTGGGTAGAGGGGGGATTTTTTAAAAGTTAGTCTCGCAGATCCATTTAACTCTGAGCTGTTGGTGACAAAAAATGATAGTCACTGTAATTTGTTGTCCGAGATCTTTTCTTCACGTGTATGTTTTTTAGAAGAAGTCATGCATTTCATCTGATTCTGTGTCCAGATCTAAGAAGCTGCATATGCAAGCCAACCAGACGCTGATCTAATACATAATGCTACACATCCTGCTCATGCAGAGTGGTAGGGTAAATACATAGAAAGTACTTTCTAAACATCAGCCACTATCTTAATGGGCCCTCTTGTCGATTTTGATGCATGAGGGTTATTCCAATGAGCAACCTACACAGTGGTTTGTTTATAGTGGTGAAGGCTTGTGTTGGACCATCCACACTTTTTTTTCTTTTTTTTTTCTTTGATATGAAAGAATTGGTGCACAAGAAATGCTACAAACCCAATCAACAACTGACCTTAGGATTTTCAAATTCAGAGTTTTCTTATCCTAGGTTAAAGATTTCAATCTGCCCTACTATTTTACTCATAGCTGCAGGGAGAATATATGGATTCATACCTTTCCCAAGGGTATTAGCATTATGTGAATGCAAACAGCCTTGTCTAGGATTTGAACTCGGGTCGACGAGTCCATTTCCTACGACTCTAACCATTATGCCACACACCTCCATAATGAGCATCTTAAAACCTGTATGTAATACAGCTAAATACTGCTAGTTGTAACAATGAATCTTCTTCATATGATAAATAGACAATTATTTCTCTCATCATAATTATCATGTGGGTAACGAGAATAGCAATAATAAAGATTTTAATATTAATGATGTTAAGCATTGTAATAATTATGCAAATATTGATAAGATGGCAATATGATGGCAGTCATAATGATTTGTAAATAATGTATGGTAGCCAGCAGGTGATAAAATAATTCATTTTCTCTGATTCATGGGTTAAACGGGGATCATTCAATGAATAAGGTGAATTTTGTATCAGCCAACAAAATTTTGATGACATATATTTAAGCCTAGAACAATCTGATTTACCACCATTTTAAATAGCCTCAAAACAAAATTTTTTGCAAGGTTAAAATGATTTTTGCTATAGACCAATCCATGCAGAGTGATGACAACAATGGGTACTCCAAACTTCACAGAGTTAGAGCCGCATATTCTAAAACTCATTTTTAAAAATCTATTTAACCCATAGATAGGACCCTAACATGTACTACCATTCCAGATCAGAGTGGAACTGGGAGTAATGGCAATGAAGGGATACTCTACACTTCATATGGCTTCAGAATTGGAACCGTGTCACTAGATGGGGTTTAATGGCATTCCTAGGACACCAAGAACCCAAACCAAAAGCTGAAGATCGGACCATAACAGGTACTACCACTTTAATTCTGAACCTGGCAGTAATTGCAATGAATGCCTATTTGCACTCCCCAGATCTTAAAAATTGTATCCTCACCACTAAACGTTGTTTAACGTCATACCGATGACAATAAGACTCCCAGCCTTCTATCACATATTTGATAAATAGGATCCACTTAAGTGTCATTTATGGAGGTCCAATCTCACAGACAAGTTAAAGAGACAGTTCTTCCAGGTCATTGTCGTGTCAGTGCTGCTGTATAGCTGCACCACCTGGACCCTAACTAAGCAACTAGAAAATAAACTAGATGGGAGCTGCACAAGAATGCTGCGGGTGATCATGAACAAGACGTGGAAACAGCATCCCAAAAGAAAACAGCTGTATGGCCACCTGCCAAATATCACCCAAACCATCTGAGTAAGACGGACAAGACACGTGGGACACTGCTGGAGAAGCAAGGACGAACTCATAAGCGACGTCCTCCTATGGAAGCCAGCACATGGGCATGCCAGTGTGGGCCGACCAGCAAAGACGTATATTGATCAGCTCTGTGCGGATGCAGAATGCTGCATAGAGGACCTCTCGAGAATGATGAGCGATAGGGACGGATGGAGAGAGATTGTCATGGATATCCGCGCTGAAAGCGTGACATGATGATGATGATGAAGTGTCATACCTGGGACAACCATTTTTGGTGGGGTCTTACTCTTCTGCAGCAAATACTATCGTGTATTCTAAGCAATTACTAGCAGGTATTTGTGCGTATGAAGAAGAATATAATAGTGTTTCTCTGGATGTTTGAGATGAGGCTTGATGATTACTATTATCTGCGTTATTCGGACTATTGTCTTCATCTTCATTGTTATCTGTACAACGTTTCGGCCGATATGCCCTCCCGAGTTCGAAAAGAAGGTTGCCGAGTCTGAAAAGAAATACCTGAAGAAGGCCCGCGGGCATATTGGCCAAAACGTTGTACAGATATGTGACAGAGAACACGAGGTGAGTGGCGAACGTCAAGGCCTGCTGTATTCTTGAAGGAAGCGGGCTAGGCTTTGCCTGACATGTCGGACTGTAGAATCGAACCCGCTTCCTTCAGAATGCAAACATTGTCACCGAAGTCGAGAAGCTACAGTCCCGGATGTAAGCGACAGGTGCCAGGATGATAGCTATGATGATTCCGGCGGTCGAGTTTGGCTCGAGAATCTCGTGTGTGGGGTGCAGACACCCGGATGTTGAAGGAAAATCTTGTATAAATAGAAGTGGGGTGACGACAGGAGTTCATTTGCGATTTTTCAACTACTGAAGATATTTGAGTTGGTGATTTGATGACGATGACAACGACGATGATGACAACGGATTTTTTGTGCTATAGATTTTGTGACGGCGACGACATTGTTGACCGCCCCCTCTCTTCAACAAGTCGAATTTATTTTTTCCCTCTATTTTTTTTCTTTTTCATTCCAGAAGATAAAGAAGATAATAGTAATATAATAGTGTATGCATTTACCCAACCACTTTTTTAATCGAGGTTGTAATGTTTTGAATTCAAAGTTTTCCATCTCCTAGACTGGTTGCCTTACCAAGGCTAAAGAGTCTAGTCAGCCCTACTGTTTAGCCATTGCGGTGGGGGGGGGGAACAGATGGATTCATGTCTTTTCAAAGGGCATTAGCACAAAGTGAAACACATACCTCATCCAATGACGATAATCGTTACACAATGAGCACCTTCATATGATTATATATGTATGAGTGCACAATTAGGTGTATTTATATAAAACCTTTCTGTTGATGAGATATTACTACCTAGGTATGTGAATTGTTTTACCGATTTTAGGGGTTTGTCCCCAAGTGTGGAGATGTCTCCTTCATTTTTAAAACATGTGTACTCCATTTTATCGGAGTTAACATGTAGGCCGATGTTCCATGCTGCCCTTTCTAGGCTATGTAGCATGGATTCGGCCTGTGCATGTATACTAATACACGCATAGGAAAGCTCTGGTCTGCTATAAACAGATTGTCAGTCATATGGAAGTCTGATTTCAGTGACAAACTAAAGCGACAATTCTTCAAGGCCATAGTTGTATCAGTGCTACTGTACGGCTGCACTACCTGGACCCTAACAAAGCGACTGGAGAATTAACTAGATGGTAGCTTCACAAGAATGCTGTGTGCAGTCTTAAACAAGACCTGGAAACAACACCCCATGAGAAAAAAGCTGTACGGCCACCTGCCTCATATCACACAAACCATCCATGTAGGACGAACGAGACACATCAGACACTGCTGGAGAAGCAAGCGACATTCTTCTGTGGAAGCCATCACTTGGGCACGCCAGCATGGGCCAATCAGCAAAGGCATACATTGACCAGCTCTGCGCAGATACTGGATGCCATGCTGAAGACCTCCCAGGAGCAATGAATGATATGGAAGGTTGGCGAGAGATTGTCGTGGATATCCGTGCTACTGGTGCGATATGAGGATCATGATGATGATGATATAAGACCAGGGCTGATGTTAGAGTCTCATGACACCTTTCTTTGAATCTATGACAGTGAGACCCCACTCTACTACATGTCAATTTTCATAAAAGTAATATTCATACGAAATATATAAATCCACACTTTCAGCGCTGCAAAACAGCCCCCCCCCCCAATTAGGTATATTTATACAAAGCCAGAACCAGAGCTGGGGTCTAATCCCCCACTTCCCCGAATCTATGATATGGAGCTCCTTCTCTACTACTTGTCAATTTTAATGAATTAATATTCATAGAAAATGTATAAAACCGCCCCTTCTGGTGCCAACAAAAAGGTTCCTCTCCTGGTCAAATTTGGGGGTAGTATGGTGTATATTGTGTATATGTATATATATATCCTTATATATACTAGCAAATATATGCACCCTCCGGGTGCAAGTATTTAAGTTTTAATGTAATAAAATATTGTATTAAATTAGAAAGGCTAATGAAACTAAATAAGAATACAGATAAAAAGATTTGAAACAGAGGGAGTATAATAAAAGATTTGAAACAGAGGGAGTATAATAAAAAATGGAACAACTGAAACTTACTCTTCCATCACTCTCATCTTTCATTGTTATTTTTTCTAATTTAAGTATTTAGTTAAAAGAGGAAGTAAAGAATAAATGACAGTTATTTTATCTTGTTAATGGATTTCATTTAAGATTCATTGAAGAGATGTTTGCTTATATTCATTAAAATAAAACCAAACAGTTAGAAATCAATAATACTAAGCACATATTTATTAAATTCGATTTTTTAATATTAATATGCAAATTAGCCTTCCCGTTCACACTGTAAACCGCTATTTTGTTGTATATATAAATATAATTGCATGTTGTCAGTATGTAGACATAGTTAACAGTATTAATAATGTCAGACAATTTTATTAATAATTGAGGTTTAGATAAAAATAAAATCATGGAGAATGTGATGTCAATAACTAAGAGAATTGTGACTTGAGTAGGAATATAGTTTCGGTTACAGACAGAAAAACACACAATCTCCATTATAATAAGATATATGTGTGCTTAGTTATAGTATCCATGTGTCTATGTATAAGCATGTATCTATTTGAATGCAAATGGATAGTAGAGTATTTTTCTGAAAACATGTCTGTGAATTTTGGAGTGTATGTGTATGTGCATGTGTGTGTGTGTGCACGCACGTGTTTGCTTCCATGTTTATGCTTGTATGTACATATGTATTCTCATAGCTGGACACATTTTTTTTTTTTTTAAAATCCTGATGGTGTTAAATTCCAGGCACGTTTCTGTAATGCACTTCTCCAAGATGTTTCACCGATTCTATGGAATGGAACAAATCTTAAATTGGTTCTAATTTATCTCTTTCCTTTTCTACCTCAGCAATCTAAAACACCGTTTATTTTGTTCATTTGTTTTCTCCTCCAAACCAATGAGAGTTCAGCTAAACCCACTCAGGTATGGGAACTCATTAGGGCTATAATGACATTTAAAAAAAAATATTTTCGTTTATTTTTAGTTTACTTTTTGAATAGTCCAAATTCCACTTGTAATTAAAAATTGCTCTATCATATTATAAGACATAAATATTAATGGTCTGGTTTATGGGTGGCTTAGAAAATGACTGACCTTTTCAAATGTGAAATGAAGGAGGAGAAAAATGTAAAATAAATCTACTAATTATATATATATATATTCATATTACTTAACCATTAAATTGTACTGTTACTTGAAGTGGAAATTTCTCTCAATTTTGTTGGGTGGGGTGTTATAGTGTAATCTGTCAGGCTTGAAAAATTTCCTTTAAAAAAAGAAAAAGAAAATCTTATTTTTATTTTCATTGAAATCCTTCCAATAAAAAAAAAAGAAGATTTCAACAAAATTTATCTTTGATGATCATAAATTTAGTAATAAAAATCTTTCGAAAATGTTACACAACTTTTAAGACATAGCAAAATATTTCAAACATTTTACTTCTTAGTATTAGCTCAGTCGGTAGAGCGTTCGGCTAGAAACAACAAGGTTCCTAGTTCGATAACGGTCCTCGCCAACTCAGCCTATGAGTAGCACAGGGATCTGTGCGGTAAAGTAAGGAGCTGATGGTAGGTGTGGCGCTCCACCTCAGATGCTAAAAAACAATCTCCTTGGACTAGCGCTAAAGAAAAGGGGATAGACTCCTTCGCTGACTGGCTGATACCGACTTTAGGCCGCCCCGTTGACTTTACTTTTATTATCTGTGTAATTCGGACTATTGTTCTCATCTTCATTGCTATCAGTACAATGTTTCGGCCGATATACCCTCTGGCCTTCTTCAGGTATTTCTTGTCGGACTCGGGAACCTTATTTTTATAATCGGGAATGTTCTTGTCTTAAGCGGGAGCCATCATGGAACTTTGAGTCTGACAAGAAAATACCTGAAGAAGGCCGGAGGGCATATTGGCCAAAACGTTGTACAGATAACAATGAAGATGAGGACAATAGTCCGAATTACACAGATAATACTAATCATCAAGCCTCATCTCAAACATTCAGAGAAATTTTACTCCTTGTTACAAATATTTTTCAACTTAAAATGAAGTAGACTTTCCTTTTTTAAAGAAAAATTCCTGGTGTTTATTTTATATAAATTTTTTGTAATAAATATTCAATTTTAAACATAATCTCTTTTCTTAAAATCATAATATTTGATTAATATTCTCACTCATTCTGGATTTATTTAGGATGTAAGAGAGGGGTCACAATGTTTTTTTTTTAATTATTTAATTCCATATTTTGTGTCATTACTTTTTTTATTCTTTCTAGTAATTAAAGTTCCATTTTTTTGTACTGGTTGGTGATCCTCTATCTTAATTGTCATTCAATATTTTGCCTCTTTTGCATTTTTTTCTTTCTTATAAATTAAGTTCTATCATTCTTTCTTTCTTTTTTCTTTCTTTCTTATAAATCAACTTCCATCATTTCTTTTCTTCCAGGTTTCATCATTCTTTCTTTCTTATTTATTTCTCTTTCTTGTAGTTAGTTATCTTATTATAATGGAGATTGTGTGTTTTTCTGTCTGTAACCGAAACTATATTCCTACTCAAGTCACAATTCTCTTAGTTATTGACATCACATTCTCCATGATTTTATTTTTATCTAAATCTCAATTATTAATAAAATTGTCTTCCATTATTAATACTGTTAACTATGTCTATGTACTGATAACATGCAATTATATTTATATATACAACAAAATAGCGGTTTACAGTGTGAACGGGAAGGCTAATTTGCATATTAATATTAAAAAATCGAATTTAATAAATATGTGCTTAATATTATTGATTTCTAACTGTTTGGTTTTATTTTAATGAATATAAGCAAAAATCTCTTCAATGAATCTTAAATGAAATCCATTAACAAGATAAAATAACTGTCATTTTATTCTTTACTTCCTCTTTTAACTAAATACTTAAATTAGAAAAAATAACAATGAAAGATGAGAGTGATGGAAGAGTAAGTTTCAGTTGTTCCATTTTTTATTATACTCCCTCTGTTTCAAGTCTTTTATTATACTCCCTCTGTTTCAAGTCTTTTATTATACTCCCTCTGTTTCAAATCTTTTTATCTGTATTCTTATTTAGCTTCATTAGCCTTTCTAATTTAATACAATATTTTATTAGATTAAAACTTAAATACTTGCACCCGGAGGGTGCATATATTTGCTAGTTCCCTTAATTATTCTATTCCATATTTTTTTCTTCTTTTTTCTTTTCTTTCTCGTTGTTTAATTTATATCTGTCTTTGTTTCTCTGTCTGTCTCTCTCTCTCTGTTGGTAATTTTCTGTCTTTTTAAATTCTCCCATTCCATATTTTGTCTCTTTTAAAAAAAAATAAAAGTTCATTCTTTTTGGTAATCCTCGGTTTTATTTCTTTCATTCAATATTTTCCCACTTTCTTTTTCTTCCTTTTTTTTGTAAATTAATTTCCATTATTCTTTCTTACTCTTTACCAGTAATCTTCTCTTCCATATTTTGTTTATCCCTTTTTCATTCTTTTTCCCCTTCTTTCTTAGCATTAAAGTTTACCTTCTCTCTCTCTCTCTCTCTCTCTCCTCTTCTCTCTCTCTCTCTCTCTCTCTCTCTGTAATTCCCATTTTTGCTAATTCTTCCATTTCATATTCACTTTCTTTTTCTTTATCCCTTTCTTATAAATTCTATTATTCTTTCTTTCTCTTTTTTTCTCATCCTATATCTTCTTCTCTTCTTCTTCATTTCAATATGTCTCCTCTCTCCTTTTCTTTCATTTGTTCCCTCTCTTTTTTATGAATTAAATTCTCTCATTCTTCTGATCTCTCTTTCTAGTTGATAATTCCATTTCTCTCTCTCTCTCTCTCTCCTCTCTCTCTCTCTCTCTCTCTCTCTCTCTCTCTCTCTTTCTGTAATTCTCTATTTTTGCTAATTCTTCCATTTCATATTTCTTTTTTATCCTTTTTCTTTCCCTCTCCCTCCCTCCCCCTCTCTCCTCTTTCTCTTTCTCTCTCTCCTCTCTCTCTCTCTCTCTCTCTCTCTCTCTCTCTCTCTCTGATGGTAATTCTCCATTTTTGCTAATTCTTCCATTCCATATCATACTTTCTTTTTTTTTTAACCCTTCCTTATAAATTATATCATTCTTCTTACTCTTTTCTTTCTTTCTCTTTTTCTTTCTTACTCTTTTCTTCTTTTCTTTCTTTCTCTTTTCTTCTTTCTTTTCTTTCTTTCTCTTTTTCTTTCTCTTTTCTTCTTACTCTTTTCTTCTTACTCTTTTTCTTTCTTTCTCTTTTTCTTTCTTCTTTTTTCTTTCTCTTTTTTCTTTCTTACTCTTTTTCTTTCTTTCTTCTTTTCTTTCTTTCTCTTTTTCTTTCTTTCTCTTTTTCTTTCTTACCCTTTTTCTTTCTCATCCTATTTCAATATTTCTCCTCTCTTTTTCTTTCATTTATTTCCTCTCTTTTTTATAAATTAAATTCTATCATTCTTTTGATCTCTCTTTTCTAGTTGATAATTCCATATCTCTTTTATTAAATCCTTCTATTCAATATTTCCTTTTTCATTCTTTCTTTCTTTCTTTCTTTCTTTCTTACATCCTCTCTTACAATTATCTCTTCTTCTTCTCCTTTTTCTTTTTAAAAAAATTCTTTCTTCCATCCACTTCTTCGCTCCACTTGGTTTCTAAAACATATTTTATCTCCATAAATTTTTTGATGTTGATTATTAATTAATCAAAATAATCCAATAAATTTTATCAGCTAATTAAGAAGGCCACTCTCCCTTTCCCTCTGAAAAGCAGACAAGACAAAAGCCAACATTTTAGGGATGGTGGGGTGTGTGTATGTGTGTGTGGGGCGGGTAGGAAAATGCCAGCAAAAACAAAAAAAAACCCAAAGTGGAGTGCTTTTTCTTTTTATGAAGCCTTTTTGAACTTAAAGAGTTCATTAAAAATTTCCAATGAAATTCACCCTGAAAAGCTGGCGCTTTTTGGTTGCTAGGCAACAGCGAACAAAGACAGGAAAAGATCTGATTACTTGACAAATATAAATATGCTGTGCTGATATTTATACACTAGGGATAATAAAAGTATGTATATATATTTACCAATAATAATTTCCATGTTGGCTTTTGCCATTACTAATATCTATCTATCTATCTATCTATCTATCTATATATATATATATATATATATATATATATATATAGTATGAACAAAAAGTAATAAGACAATCAGGAATATTTCTTGTATGTTGTTTATTCTCAACTAGTTTCGACCTTAGGTCATCGTCAGGAGAAAATTTCTTATTTGAAGAAATTGTTTATAGATTTTTTGAAAGGGAGCATTATAGAAGAACTATAAAAATTGAAGTGTTTTTGAGGGTTTGACATGCTATTAAAATCCGGGTAGACGAGTGTGTTAGTAGTGGCATGTCCATTTGTTGACACAAGGTCAATATCTTAAGCAGAGTTTAACAAGCTTGAATTCAGAGTTTTGCTTCTCCTAGACAGGTTGCCTTACCAGGGTTGAAGAGCTCAGTCTGCCCTACTATTTACCCATACCTAGAGGGTGTATTTTTGGATTCATATCTTTCCCAAGGGTATTAGCGCTATGTGAAATCCAAACAGTTTTGTCTAGGATTTGAAATCGGGTCGACGAGTCCCTTTCCCCCAACTCTAACCATTATGCCACATGCCTCCATAAAAGTATGTATAGATTGTTCAACTGCGTAATAATCAGGGGTGTAAATTCTGGGTGTGTGACAGGGAAGCACTTGTGTTGGCATCCTTCTGTCTCCTAAAGATGATGGTGTAATGTCTTCTTCTTTTTTTTTAACTGCATCTGCATGTGTGGCTGAACAGGCCAATTTTTGAATGGCAATCTCTGTGGCAACCATTATCAGGCCCACCAGTATGGCATCAGTGTTTAGAACAACTTATGTATGTGAGCAAACCTTTTCAAAATTGAAATATGTAAAATCAACCCATTGAACGAAATTGACGGATCAAAATTTGAAAGCAATTCTCTTGATTGGATGTAGCAATTCCAAACCAAACATTGACGATATCTTGAAAGGCAAACTTCAGTTTCACAAATCTCACTAAACCTTTCTGCTAATGTTGCGTTCTTTGATAATGTTTTGAAAATAAATATATCGGTTAAATTTCTTTTTGTGCATCTTACGCCACTCATCCATGAATATAACATGGAAAGATGAATTTTGTTTTACATCTTTTTCTTAGAGCTTTCGTTCTGGCTAGCAAGTATTGAACACAATTATAATGTGGCCCACACTCATTATTTTTTTCAATTATCCAGCCCACCATGAAAAAAGTTTGGTGATCCCTGGTTTATATGAACAAGAATGGACACAAAGATAAAGAAATGCCTAAGAAGATCAGAAGACAGAGAGAAACCAGCTCAGCCTAGAAGATAGGGGATCCAGCCAAAATATGTTAAGATAAAAATATGAAGTAATGTTACAATTCATGGTGTTATAAATTGTTAACAGACCCTGTAGCTGAATAAGGGGACCGTTGGCTTTGAGATCAGGGAGTGGAAAACTACCAGGACAGTTATACCCCCCTGATCCCTGGAAAACGCGTCACGAGACACACATGACTAGTTTTAGATATTAGATGCAAACAGACATTGAAGCAGGGTAGACGTACTGCTACGATGTTGATCTCTCATTTGTGTGGAAAACATGGGCTAAATAAAAAAAAACCTTGATCAAGAAATAAGTCTTTTAGTTCATTCAATTAATTGCAATGACTAGAATAAGCCCAACAGAATCCCTTAGAAGAAGACCTTATTTATAAGAACCCAACAAGATTGCAAGAATTAGCAGAAGCAGTAAAGCAGAAATGACGTAAGATCTCCAACCAAGAAAGTCTCTCATATCTCTCTCTCTATCTCTGAGAACTCTCTGAAGTCACTCTCTCATGTATATACCCAATGAGGGTTGATCTCTCATTTGTGTGGAAAAACATGGGCTAAATAAAAAAAACTTGATCAAGAAATAAGTGTCTTGTACTTCATTGAGTTAATTGCAATGACTAAAATAAGCTCAACAGAAGCCATTAGTTAAAAAGAAGAAGCCCTTAGCTAGAAGAAAGCAACTAGACAACAAGATGACAACCAGAGAAGAAGACAAAACAGCCAGACAAGATAGCAAGAAGTCAGCAGAAGCAATTAAGATCTCCAACCAAGTAAGTCTCTAAACTCTGTTTCTCTCAATATCTCTCTCTCTCTATCACTGAGAACTCTCTGAAGTCACTCTCTCATGTATATACCCAATGAGGGTATATAACAGTAAGAAGGCTATCCGACATTAGAGAATAAAACCATTTTCAGTCCAATTTGCAATTAAATTCTAATGTTGTGGGGTCTGCATTCATGCTGACTGTAATTTTCAAATAACCCAAATTCTCAGTGTAATGAAGATAACTATAAAATGCTAATTAGAATCCTACACCCCTTCCTAAATAGAAGCATTAATATAATAATGGGTCGCTGTTACCATGGGAACCCAACAGGTTTATGTGTTGTCTTGTAAATAATAAATATCAAGCTCACCCAATAATATAATCATGTACTATAATGGGAAACTAATGCTTCTGTCTGCTGTTTATAAATATTTGGGCAATTGTTCTGAAGTGGCACTGCACATCCCCTCAGTTTGTTTAGCCATGATAAATTTCTACCACTTAATTAAGCTGTGAATAATACAACAACAAAAGAAGAATACTCTGGTTCACTTGGAAGGATAGATGCATGTTTACATTTAGGCAGATACTATATAATATATATATATATATATATATATATATATATGAGGAAAAATGAGTAAAGAAAAGAAATGTAGATGGATAAAATGAATTTAATCGATATTACATTAATCGATATCACTTACACATGTGTTTCGGTCAGTTTATGCATGTGAAAATATTTCGCACACACATAGAAGATTCGACCTTCATCAGAGTGAACATTTATTTTGAATGAAAAAATTCGTTGGGAAAAAAAACAAACAAAAAAAAAAACAACAGAGATTTTTGGAAATATTCTAAAATTGAATTTTTGAAAATTTGGAACGCTGAAATAGAATGTTGAGATAGACCGATATGATTTGGATATTTGGTTTTTCTAGGGGTTATGGTAGAAAATAGTTTTTTATTACAAAAAATTTTCACGCACATAAACTGACCGAAACACATGTGTAAGTGATATCAATTAATGTGATATCGATTAAATTCATTTTATCCATCTACATTTCTTTTCTTTACTCATTTTTCCTCATATTGTCGGATTCAATTCCTTTTCCATTTTCACACATATATATATATATATATATATATATATATATATATATATTGTGTGTGTGTGAATAAAAGGAAGTGAATCCAACGGTATGTAGTATAATAAAAAATTGAAAAAACACAGGTTTAAATGAGTTAAGTGGTGAGTTTATTGGCTGACACTGCAGTGTTTCGATCTATTAATTAGATCATCTTCAGGGCTTTTGTTGGTATGTGGAAGGTGATGAAAATTTTTTTATCTCAGAATAAGGAGAAAGGCGAGTAATAGTCCTTGTTTATCGGTCTGTTTAAAATTTGAAGTCTGAGAAAAAAGAACGTTGAAAAGAAGAACGGGTTGAAATATGGCGTCAAATATTCTTTTTTGCGGTGTGAGTATTAGAATGTTTAAGTGTTTGTATCGAAAAAAGCATTGTGCATTTTTTATGTGTTTTTGAATGTGTGGTTGCGCGTGTGTGTATAAATCTTTTGCGATAAACTGAATCAATAAAAATTTTTCATCACCTTCCACATACCAACAAAAGCCCTGAAGATGGTCTAATTAATAGATCGAAACACTGCAGCATCGGCCAATAAACTCACCACTTAACTCATTTAAACTTGTGTTTTTTCAATTTTTATTATACTACATATATATATATATATATATAGTCCTTTTTTAGTAATGAAGAATTGAAAATAAAGTGCTCGATTACGTGTGTAAGCGCTGTATTTATTTATTTACTATAGTTACATTTAAGGTGCCATTGTTACCATTGGTTTCCAGGCAGTATGTTAGCCACCCTTCTAATGTGCCTGTTAAGAAATATAGTGAATGTCAATTCATTTATATATGTATGTATTTTTTGTTGTTAGTGGGCAGAATCGTCTTATTGTCCCGCGTTTTTTGGTAAATTAGTGCGTGTATCTTGACGTTGTTGGGTTCATGTATTTCAGCACGCATCCTTCATATCCCACCTTGTCGCCTGTCTGCTTGCTTTTCCTTTTATCTGCTTATCTTGATGAAGGTCAAGATTCTGCTGATTCCAGGTTTTTAATTTTTTGAGGGTGGCTAACATGCTGCCTGGAAATCAATGGTAACAATGGCATCTTAAATGTAACTATAGTAAATAAGTAAATACAGCGCTATAATAAATAAATGTATCCATATATATATATTTTTTTTTTCTCAACTAATTTCGAACTTAGCTCATCACCAGGAGAAAATTTTGTGTTAAAGAAATTGATTTTAGACAGTTTAAAAAATTAAAAGAATTTTTTAAGTGTTTGACAAGCCACTATAATCCGGACAGAGAAGTGTATTAGAAGTGGCGAGTTCATCAGTTCAGTGAAAAAAACTTCTTTCCTAATATATTTATTATATATATATATATGATATTTCTTCTTTCTTTCTTTCTTTCTTTCTTTCTTTCTTTCCCTTGTTATTTACTATATAAGATAATTTTTGGAAACTCCTCTTTTCTATTTATCTTTCTTACATGCTAATTCTATCTGAATAGATACCATCTTTTCATTTTTATTTGTAACACAATATGAAGAGAGAGAGAGAGAGAGAGAGAGAGAGAGAGAGAGAGAGAGAGAGAGAGAGAGAGAGAGAGAGATGTAACAGTAATGTGTAAATTAGTATAGAAAAGTTCTTTTGAGAATTATAAGAATTACAGATTAGTAATTTATCCCAAGTACTTTTGGCACTTCAAAGTGCCATCATCAGGGGTAATATGTTTGTGTTCCAGTTTTTTTTTCAAGTTAGTAGTAATGAGAGTAACTAGGAGGGGAACTCATAGAAATTATATTAATATAATATATTGATATAATTTCTACAAGTTCCCCTCCTATTTACTTTCACTACTACTAATTTGAAAAAATATAGTATATTATATTGAAAAAAAAAAAAACTGGAACACAAACACATCACCCCTGATGATGGCACTTTGAAGTGCCGAAAGTAGTTGGGATAAAAACTTTGGTGGAATAATCCACAGATTCCATCCAAATGTAAAAAAAATTGGTCAGAAAGCTCGAAAAGATTGTTAATAAAATTGTTAAACTGGAGACGTGCCTTTTGTTTAATTCTACATATATATATATATATATATATATATATATATATATATATATGAATATCTTGAATAACCTAACTCTACTGAAACCCAATGAGGTTAGTGAAGACTAAATCCCAATGAGGATTAAGGTTGGTCAATAGATAAGTAGAAAGCTGAAAATAACCAGCATCTCAAGTGGATAACAGGTATTGGGGTTTAGTGTAAGCATTTTTTTCTTTCTTGTTGTCACTTGTTGTCATGGAAACATATTCAAAGAAATGGAAAATGGAATTAGAGAACTTTGGTAAATGTCAGTGATGATGCATTGAATAATCAGCTCAAAAGCGGACAAAGGAGTGACGATACGGACATTACAGTTGAGTGGACAAATATTGAGGAAAGTGGACAGAGACCTTTATGGTCAGAATTGGGGATGAGATGCAATATGGACAGGAATGAATATTTATCGAGTCGCTTGGATATGCGAAAGGTAATTAGAATTTCTGCCATCAATTGAACTGATTAGTTTAAGCTTTTCATAAACATTTAATGTAGGGATAAATTTTAAAGAAAAGCAGCGTTTAAAATTAATATCCAAAATATTAATTGAATAAATAATGACAGTAATAATCAGGGCTTGTGGAGTCAGAGTTGAAGTTGGAAGCAATTAAGGGGTCACTGGAGTCAGAGTCGGTAAAACTATATAGACTCCAGTTGAATTTACACAAGTTATATATATATATATATATATATAGTCATCCACAGACACTTGTTTCGACTTATCAAGTCATTTCAGTGTGGCTAGACATTTTGTGAGCTATCTACAGTTGGGATAGAATTCCGATCAATTCAGCATCAGTTGGACAGCTTAACTGCTTGGCTATCATCACCCACAGAATGCGAAGGGGTTTTTAACTGTTTTAATACACACATCTGTATGTATGTAAAGGCCACAATAGAGTGCTCCATCCCTTTTATAGGAGAGCGTTGCGTTTATATATATATATATATATATATATATATATATATATATATATATATGAAAAAATTCCATCTTAATTGGTTCCAATTAGTTGTAATTTGCAATTAAGTCAAAAACTGACCAATCTCTTACTTTACTTTCTGTCTATCACTTTTTCCCCTCTATGTATCTATTGATTACATACTCGTTACATAATGTATTTCTATGTTAGATATCACAAGCAGCAACCAGTAGCTTAAATTAGGTCAAACATTCTCTTTCTTAGAAAGCTTAACATACAAAATGATGTCTGGACGTATTTATTATTATTATTTAAAAAAAATTTTATTCGCTTTGCATACTCACTTTTTCCTAATCTCAATTATCTACCCAGAGCTGAATGGGTGACCCAATGGGTCACGTTTTGTCGAGCATATATATATATATATATATATATATATAAGGGTATGAATGCTATGTGAAATGCAAATAACATTTTCCAGGATTTGAACCTGGATTTTCCAGGATTTGAACCTGGGTCACTGATTCCATCTTCTACGATGGTAACACCCCAAGTACTCTATAACACTATAATAGTGTTATATGAACATTTCAGCCAGAAGTAATTAGCTGTATATCGCCAGTCAACTCACAAACTCCGACATCGACATCAAAAGCCCTTTGTTATTGTACATGATTTTGGTCACTGTATACAATTGTTAATAAACATTTCACAGTTATTGTGATTGTTGACCAATTGGTGAATTTGGTCATCTTCAGACACAGCCCGAACCGAGAAAGTCCAAACGAGCAGGTTCATCAACCTATAAGTGATCCGCATCATAATACACACTTATAGGACCACATTTGGTCCTGTGACCAGCATAGGACCACAACTCCCTTAGTAGTAATTGATTTCAAAGGCCAATTTGCTAATCATGATACAATAACAAGTACTATGTAATAACCCCTGACATCTTTGAATGTTCTGGAGGGCAGGTGCATCATGGACATGTGATGAAGTTCATCACTCCTGAAGCAAGCCAAAGGAAACTGTAGGAAATGAATGGTTGGTTGATTGATTTTAACGGCATATCAACCTGTCTGGGGTTATTTCATACCTAATGGTTAGCAAGTAATATGTGTTGTGTATGTGTAGTAATTGGTTTTAACAATGTGCTAGGATCATTGGGGATCATGTTGTATGGTATTGATTAGGTTCATGTCTATATTCTATGGTATAATTTCATTTCCTTCAAAAAGAACAGAATGTCTTCTATGTTAACTTTTTCAAATAGATCTTTCATATTGTTTGCATTAAAATAACGGTTTCTGATGTGAGCAAAAACCCTGCATTCTATGAATAAGTGTTTAACAGTCAAAGGTGTTTGACATGTTTCATACTGTGGTTGTTGTTCTTCTTTGAGTATATAGGAGTGCATTAGACTTGTGTGACCAATGCGTAATTGGGACACAATGACTTGTTCCTTTCTAGACTTTCTTAAAGCTGGTCTCCAGTCTCCCAAAGTGGGTTTGATTAGGAAGAGTTTATTGTGGATGTTGTTATTTCAGCGTTGTTGCCATTTTGTATGAAGGGATCTATTAATTTTGGGTTTCAAGTCAGTATATGGAATCTTGAACTTGTCGGGTATCAAATCTAGAGCCGATTTAGCTGCAGAGTCAGCTCTTTCATTTCCCCTCACTCCAATGTGAATTGGGATTCAGCATATCAGAATCTCCTTAGGAAATGATTAAGCACTTACTGGTTCGTTATAGGCAATTGCTTGATATTTGAGAGATTTAGTTCGATTTGAAAAATTTGGGCCCTAGATGTAACTTTGAGCTTAAATGAAACTCCAGCAATTATTATTATTATTATTATTATTATTATTATTATTATTATCAGGGCCTGTGGATACACCACAGTATGATAATTTAATTATTGTAACGCCTGATATATTTACTTAAGAGCTATTGATAAATAGTTCAATATATAAAAATTATAATAATCTTCATTAAACTCTCTCTCATTCTTTTTTCTTTCTTTCTTTCCTTCTTTTCATCTTTTCATTATGTTCGATTGAAACAGATTAGCGTTATTGCTTCAGCGTGAGCATGCCCTCTCTCTATCTTTTCCCTAATGTATTCCTTTCTATTCTTTTTATTATATTTTTTCTGTGTGGCATGTCCGTTTTCTTGCTTTTCTTTATTTATAATAAAAACGAAATAATCCATTTCTCATGAGGTGACGACACTCATGAGAAATAAGGTTTGGTGGGGAGAATGGCCTATAAATAAAAAGGGCGATAATTTCTTTCCATTTGTTCGATAGCAGCCATTCTAGAATCATTTTATGCCTAGAGATTAAGAAATCTTGTTTATTTACATCTTTTGTGCCATTTCTTAAGTTTAAAAATTTTAAATTTTTACATACAGCTAAATGATATCAAATATTCCTATCTAATACAGACCTATTTGACCCATAGATGGGACCCCTAACAGGTGCTACCACTCATAGTGGACCTGAGAGTATGGGTAATAAAGGGATACTCCACACTCCTTAGATTTGCATAATTGAACCCTCAATGTTAGATGTAGTTTGTCATTCATAATGCTGAAAAGTTCATATGATGATGTCATATCTGCTGTTGATCTTTTTGACTTATCAGATGCAAGCACTGCAACACTAATCGAAGAAGTTTGTAGACTGCAAGGGAGACTATTGAAAAAATAACCTAATTTGGTCAAATTCCATGAGAGTATCTTGGTCAGCCTATGAACCTTACAGCCAACCTTCTTATACATATATTCTAATAAGAATGTTCTCTGGGGGGAGGGCTCAGTTAAGTCCGACGCTTTTACTCTCCCAGCAATGCTGCACTCTTTTCACCAACACTATCAAAATATCTTGTGTATCGTCCACTCGTCGCAACAGCCAAAATGCTACTGCAAGCTTTTCTCCCGGTTTGTGAGGGCTAGTCAATAAATACACAATTACAGTGTTCATCCGGGCTCCTTACTCTGACCTGCCCATGCAGCACGTGCAACACTAATCAGCATGTGTCAATCCTTCCCATCTGGGCCACTCTGGATAGTTTAGCAATTCCCATGTGTCAGGCCACGACTCACGATCAGGAGAATGCGAGTTCAATTTCCCCACTCACCTCTGATCTCATTCTGCATGCCAAACACAGTCGTGCACGCTTCGTGGTTTCTCTCCCCACATATATCAACCATAATAGAATCTGAGTGATGCTCTATGAAAATATATCCTAGTTGATTTGGATTGGTGGGGAGGCATCTCAATAATTAACACATCTTGGAATTGGCTAAAGAAGGGCCGGGTTAGCTCAGTCGGTAGAGCGTTCGGCTAGAAACCACAAGGTTCCTGGTTCGATACTGATCCTCGCCAACTCAGCGTATAAGTAGCACAGGGATCTGTGTGGTAAAGTAAGGAGCTGATGGTAGGTGTGGCGCTCCACCTCAGATGCAAAGAAAAACAATCTCCTTGGTCTAGTGCTAGTGAAAAGGGGATAGACTCCCTCGCTGATTGGCTGATACCGACATTAGGCCACCCCGACGACTTTACTTACTTTATAAGGGCCGAAAGGATATTAATAACGGGTGATTTTAGTTCATTTCAGGGCATATCTAAGGAATTAAACTAAAAAACGAATATGTCTGAATGACCGCCCTGTCCGTGGGGCGTTAGAATGCACCGACTGCACCTCTGCAGAGGGGTAAGACTCCCCCAATGGGGCCACCTGTTGGCCATGGGTGGCGACCCGTGATGCTTAAGGATAGAGCCCAGGTGGATGAGCCGTTCATGACATGCAATACTCCACTTTGGCCCTATCTTGGGCTAGATGGGCGGTGGGAGAGGCCCCCTCCGATCAATCGGCTGGTCACGTCAAGCCCTAGCACCTATATGATTGCCCCAACCCTATTGCCCTTATGGCAAGCTCCAACCCCTTTTTATCATATGGGTGCTAGAAGGCGGTGGCTGTGGGTCTACATGTCCTGGGAATGACGTTAAACTCTATCTGATGGTAGGGTTCCAGTTTTGGGGAATGTGGAGCACCCCTTCATCACCATTGCTCCCTGGTCCACTCTGACCCGGAGTGGTAGTACCTGTTAGGGTCCCATCTATGGGTTAAATAGAAAAATGTATTTATACAAAAATTGTATTATCCATTAAGAATTGATTTATTTCAAAATTTTATCAGCATTAAATGACCCACTGAGGTTGATATGCCTAAAAAAAAAAAAAAAATGTCTGAATGAAATTTTAAATTTTCATTTAAACTTTCATCACAAACAATGAATAGAGTACAAGGAGTTTTTCTACAAGGAGTTTTCTAAAAGGAGTTTTTCCCTTTAGGTCAATTCCTAATTTCTCTTTTTTATCCGTTTATCTGTAAGGAATTCTTTGAAAATCGCAAATTTTTAAAATTCTTTTCACAACTGTCAGAGCATTCTAATTCATCCCACTCAACTGATTCATTGCCAATTTTGATTCCACAAGACCTTGTTTATGGCAAGGGAGAATCTTAAGTTTCCAAGAACTGTGAATCCCAGAAAAATAAATGGAGGCTACTCTAGATTCTTGGAATCCAAACACAAGGTGGCCAGACAGGCTGAATGTATTATTACTCAAAGAGTAACAAACAAGCAAAGAATGTTCTTGAAAGATTCCTTCACCATCCCCCCCTCACCCACCAATGAAGCACCTACGATTCAAGAATTTACCAAATGGGATTTTCAAGGAGGAATGACAAATTGAGTGGAATCCATTATCAACTCAATTGTAGTAGAAGTTGAGTGGTTTAATGAATTAAACACAATATCAAGAGAGAGAGAAAAAAAGGAGGGTGAATAAATACTAGAGAGGAGAATTTGTAGTGAGAAAGAGGAAGTAAAAGGGTGAAGGGAGAGTAGGTAAAGAGAGAGTGGGTAAAAAGAAAGAGAAAGGGAGAGAATTGAAGAGGATGAGGAATGTAAAATACCAGAGAGAGGGAGTAAAACAAAAACAGAGAATAGAAAGTGAGAGAATTAGAAGGGGAGGAGAAAAGAAAAACAAGAAAAGAGTGAAGGGAGAGTAGGTATAAAAAAAGAAAGTGAGAGAATTTAAGGAAGAGTAGGTAAAGAAAAAGAGAAAGGGGGAGAATTAAAGAGGGAGAGGGAGAGGAATGTAAAATACCAGAGAGAAGGAGTAAAACGAAAACAAAGAATAGAAAGTGAGAGAATTAGAAGGGGAGGAGATAAGAAAAACAGGAAAAGGAGATAAACAAGGGAAGAAAGTAAAAGTATTAGAAAGTGTGAGGAGTAGAAAGAGGTGGCAAAATAGAAAGAGTGAGAGAACTAGAAAGAAGGTGGAGGAGGAGGAGGAGGAGTAGGAGGAGTTGATGTGAAAGACCAAGTGAAGGAGGAGGAAGCATGAGGTGTATGTGAGAGACAAGGAAGAGGATGCAAAAAAAAAGGGGATAGATTTAAGAGGGAGTAGGAGGAGGTAAATGCAAAAGAACAGGAAAGGGGAGTAAAAATGTGAGATAAATATGAAAGAACAGGAAAAGGGGGCTAAAAAGGGGCTAAGTGATATAGGAGAGATAGCAGAAGGATTTAAATAAAAGATAAAATCATGGAGAATATAAAACTTGTCAGATTGGCTTAAAGTCGGTATCAGCCAGAGAGTCTATCCCCTTTTCACTAGCACTAGACCAAAGAGATTGTTTTTACACCTGAAGTGGAGCGCCACACCTACCATCAACTCCTTACTTTACCACACAGATCCCTGTGCTACTCATACGCTGAGTTGGCGAGGTCTGGTATCGAACTAGGAACCTTGTGGTTTCTAGCTGAACGCTCTACTGACTGAGCTAACCCGGCCCTATTGTTCAATATTAGCTATGAATATGATATAAAATATTTTCATTTTAACAGCATTGTGTGTTTTCATATCCTTTTATCTATACTTATATCTAAGTAAGTAATTCATCTGATAATTCCTCAAAATGCCTTCTTAATTCATTTTTCTTACCATGATTTCCAAAATCATATGCTGAGTTGGTGAGGACCGGTATCGAACTAGGAACCTTGTGGTTTCTAGGCGAACGCTCTACCGACTGAGCTAACTCGGCTCCTTAAATGGAGAATGTAATGTAAATAATTAAGAGAATTATGACATCCCTGATGACGTAATTTTAGTTACAGATACATAATTTCCCTTATCATTATTCAAATTAGATATCACCTGACTGTGAAACATACTTGTTAATACATATACACAGTGCATGTTGATCATGAATATAAAAGATTTGACATGATGTAGACCAGTGTTACTCAAAGTGGTGGTACACATTCCAGTGCTGGTAAACATTTCATTGACTGTTGGTACATGGTGAGTTTCCTGTTTCACATTATCATTTTATCGGACCAAGTAATCAATAAGCACCCCAAATCATCAACTTAATGAAAGGTTCATATTTTAACTCGTCACCGGTAACTTCCGATTTCAAATTTTTGTAAACAAATGATTTTAATCAGAAGTTTAAGGAGATGTTGAACTCACAATAAATTAAATAAATAGATGGTTGGTACACATAATCAAATTAAAATTCAATAGAAAAATCTTGTTTTAAATAAATACTTTTTAATCAGAAATTTATGAATATTTTTATGATGATTTAAAAAAAGACGAAAGACGTTCTTATACTAAAATAGTTTTTACTTAATTAGAAGAGAAATGCAATTATGTTTATTTAATTAAACATACAGTTTTTATTTACAAATTATTTTTATGCTTATTTAAATAAAAGCGTGCTGTTCAGAAATAGTATCACACAATTTGTAAAATTTATTTTTGTCAAATACAATATAATTGCAAAAATCGTCTGTTCGTTCATTTTCAAATATTTGAAAGCGAAACTTACCGGTCATATGTTAAAATATGAACCCCTTTCATTAAGTTGATGATTTGGGGTGCCTATTAGTTACTTGGTCTATTTTATCTATAAAAGTAAAAATGAAAATGTACAATATCTTTTTGCATTGTTAAATATTATTCTTTCCACATGCTATAATACAATACAACAGAGAGAAATATTATAACACAGTGTGTTCTTTTTGTTGTCATCAATTAATTTTTAACGAAAGAGGAAAGTGTAAAATTGTTTTTGTTAGTTAAAGGAAATAGTTTTGTTTAAATAGGAAAATCAAAATATTGTATAAATTTTGATTTTACTTATTGTGTTTACAGATTGAAGCAAAGGTCACTGCTTGTAGTGACCTAAGGTTATATGTTATCAAGCTGTCAGAAATCAAGAGGTAGAACTCATTTACCGTGTCATCATGGCTGAATAGCTACAATTTTTTTCTATATAAAATAGTTGAAAATTGTCAGACTGGATCACCAGAAGGAAGTTTGTTACAGGGCCATGAGACTTCTTCAGACTTGCTGATATAAGAAAATTGCCACTAGAAGAAATAGACCTTGCCGCCAAGAAAAACTCTGATAAAAGAACTAAGTTCACATTTGCTGAATTAAAAAGGTAAAGGTAAAGTCGTCGGGGCGGCCTAAAGTCAGTATCAGCGAGGGAGTCTATCCCCTTTTCAATAGCGCTAGACCAAGGAGATTGTTTTTGGCTTCTGAGGTGGAGTGCCACACCTACCATTAGCTCCTTACTTTACTGCACAGATCCCTGTGCTACTCATACGCTGAGTTGGCAAGGACCGGTATCGAACTAGGAACCTTGTGGTTTCTAGCCCAATGCTCTACCGACTGAGCTAACTCAAGGCTAATTAGAACAAAATGCCAAAGCTCCTCACCATGTCTTTTCGATCCCATTTCTGTAGATCTAGGGAACACAACGTGGGCACAGAAAGCATCGACAGAGCAAATAGCTAGAGACACGTGTGGTAGTCATGGAACTAATTCATCTTATCAGGTACCGTGTCTGGCATAGGACCACAGCATTGAACTTGATCAGAAATGAGAGCTATGCACAAACTCACTTACTGTTGGTCGAGTACTGGTTCATAGCACATTGGAAAAATATCCTGTCAGTATGCCACATTAGATGGTTTACGTCAGTACTTTTGTAAACTATGTTGAAGTTGGTAGAAGCAAGCACAAAAATTCACATTTATCAATATAGATTCTCATATATGTATACTAGCTTATATATATATATATATATTTACTAACCCCTCCACACAAGCAGGATGTGAAACAAAGTCAATTTCTTAAGTGGAGTTTGACAGGTTTGAATTCAGAGTTTTCCTTCTCCTGGATTGGTTTCTTAGCCAAGGTTAGAGCCCAATCTGTCCAACTATTTATCCATAGATGGAGGGAGAGTAATTGGATGCATACCTTTCCCAAGGGTATTAGTGCTATATGAAATGTAACAGCCTTTTTCAGGATTTGAACTCGGGTTGATGAGATGGAGGGAGAGTAGTTGGATGCATACCTTTCCCAAGGGTATTAGCGCATGTGAAATGTAAACAGCTTTTTCAGGATTTGAACTCGGGTTGATGAGATGGAGGGAGAGTAGTTGGATGCATACCTTTCCCAAAGGTATTAGCGCTATGTGAAATGTAAACAGCCTTTTTCAGGATTTGAACTCGGGTTGATGAGATGGAGGGAGAGTAGTTGGATGCATACCTTTCCCAAGGGTATTAGCGCTATGTGAAATGTAAACAGCCTTTTTCAGGATTTGAACTCGGGTTGATGAGATGGAGGGAGAGTAGTTGGATGCATACCTTTCCAAAGGTATTAGCGCTATGTGAAATGTAACAGCCTTTTTCAGGATTTGAACTCGGGTTGATGAGATGGAGGGAGAGTAGTTGGATGCATACCTTTCCAAGGGTATTAGCGCTATGTGAAATGTAAACAGCCTTTTTCAGGATTTGAACTCGGGTTGATGAGATGGAGGGAGAGTAGTTGGATGCATACCTTTCCAAAGGTATTAGCGCTATGTGAAATGTAAACAGCCTTTTTCAGGATTTGAACTCGGGTTGATGAGATGGAGGGAGAGTAGTTGGATGCATACCTTTCCCAAGGGTATTAGCGCTATGTGAAATGTAAACAGCCTTTTTCAGGATTTGAACTCGGGTTTGATGAGATGGAGGGAGAGTAGTTGGATGCATACCTTTCCCAAGGGTATTAGCGCTATGTGAAATGTAAACAGCCTTTTTCAGGATTTGAACTCGGGTTGATGAGATGGAGGGAGAGTAGTTGGATGCATACCTTTCCCAAGGTATTAGCGCTATGTGAAATGTAAACAGCCTTTTTCAGGATTTGAACTCGGGTTGATGAGATGGAGGGAGAGTAGTTGGATGCATACCTTCCCAAGGTATTAGCGCTATGTGAAATGTAAACAGCCTTTTTCAGGATTTGAACTCGGGTTGATGAGATGGAGGGAGAGTAGTTGGATGCATACCTTTCCCAAGGGTATTAGCGCTATGTGAAATGTAACAGCCTTTTTCAGGATTTGAACTCGGGTTGATGAGATGGAGTGAGAGTAGTTGGATGCATACCTTTCCCAAAGGTATTAGCGCTATGTGAATGTAAACAGCCTTTTTCAGGATTTGAACTCGGGTTGATGAGATGGAGGGAGAGTAGTTGGATGCATACCTTTCCCAAGGGTATTTAGCGCTATGTGAAATGTAAACAGCCTTTTTCAGGATTTGAACTCGGTTGATGAGATGGAGGAGAGTAGTTGGATGCATACCTTTCCCAGGGTATTAGCGCTATGTGAAATGTAAACAGCCTTTTTCAGGATTTGAACTCGGGTTGATGAGATGGAGGGAGAGTAGTTGGATGCATACCTTTCCCAAGGGTATTAGCGCTATGTGAAATGTAAACAGCCTTTTTCAGGATTTGAACTCGGGTTGATGAGTCCATTTCCTACGACTCAACCCATTACACCATGCACCTCCATGTATACTAGCTTATAAGCCACCCCATTGCTGGGTATATAACGGGGAGAGATGAAGTTCTTACTTTTCTGCTTGTTCTTGTTGCTACCATCTCTTTCCTCTGGGCTGCTTTCCTTTTTTTCAGCCGAGTCATCTGTACTTATTTTTTTATTTGTAATAAGACTTTTTTAAACTTTTTTTTACATGTCTATTTTCAATAATTTCGTATAGTTACCTACAGAGACTCCAGTTACCTTCTGTCCACGACTCCAACTCCACAGCCCTGCTGGTAATCCAACAGGTCCGTGGGTCTTCTCTTATATAATTAAAATCAATAGGCAAAATAATAATGCATTATATGTAATGAGATAACTAGTTGACAATAAAGAGTAACTTGATATACCAATCCAGGCAAAAACTGGTGAGTGATTCTTACTGGGTTCCCTATATTTTTTGTGCTAAACTCATCATTATCATATTGTGCTGACAGCATGGATTCCTAAGACTCTCTCTTGCCATCCATCCCTATCAGTCCCGGCAAGTCCTCCTCACAAAATTCAGAATCCACACAGAGCTGATCAATGTAATGACAACCCTCGGGGTACTTTATGCCAAAGGTGTTTGTTTTATTCAATTCTTGCTGGGTCTTCAAAATTCTTTTTTATACTCATTTTCTCTTTTAAAACTTATTTTTTAATCTATTTAAGCCATAGATGGGACTTTAATGTTATATACCCCTTACTTGGGAGTATATATGCGAGAGGATGTGGTCACACACATTTCAGGAGAAATTCCCATCTACATTTGGTTGTTCATGATGACAAAGACGTCACCGCTCTGCAGTCCTGTTTATATTGAGCTGCTTAGCTCCTGTGTGGCAGGCGTCTCACCAACCCTGTCTGTTGGAGGCCAAATCTTCCATGCTTGAAGGTGTGAGGATACATTTCTTCAGGGTTGTCTTAATATGGTCTTTGAACTGCTTTTGGAGGGCTCCTGTCTTCTGTGTGCCATCTGTGAGTTCACTGTAAAGTATTTTATGGGGTCAGTCTGTCTGCAGGCATGTGGATGGTGTGACCCAACCATCACAATTGGTTTTGTGATAGAATGGACTAACGAGCCACTAGAGGTTCCACAACTGAAGATATGGAGTGATGTCATCATCGTCTGCGACAGACATCCAAAAAAAAGAAAGAATATGTGAGAGGGGGACAAAGAAGGGGATGATAGATGAAGGGCACTTACTTATTACTCTCGGCTTCTGCTACTTCTAACTCATTGTGTTTACTGGTTATCATCAGAGATTCGGTGACAGCAAATTTCCTCAGTTCTTGTGTTGCATACCCTTCCTCTTTACTTCTGTACTTACTCTTTCTTACTCTATTCTTCTGTCCGTCTTTGGAATCTTATAACATCTTGTCTTGGTCTGGAATCTTCTAAGGTCTGGACTTTCTTGGGGACTTCAGGTCTGGTCTTCTATTGGGGATTTCTCTTTATCAGAAGCCCTGTGTCATTGTTAGTTTTTAGAGGTAATAACACAAGACTCCGATTCGCTTTGATCTTACTTTATTTTTAAATCCCCAACCAGACAATCTGCACAGATGAGAGGACTCGTGTATTACCCCTTCGAGCTCGCTGCTACCTTCTAACTGACTGAAACTTACTTACTATCTAAACTGGAAGAGAGGGTCTTCTCTACCGGTTCTCATGGCTATCCCCGGAAGATAGGGTTAGGACTGAGGTCAAGCTTGTCACTCAATCTTCAAGGCCGTCAGCTGCACTTAAAACGCCATCTTGTTTTCTACACTATTGCACATAAATATTAGGTATCTAATAATTATGTAACACTTGCACCTTCCTTAGTATCTTGCCAATCCTAGGTTACGTGACCCTTTTGCATATTGAAATCCCATAACTTTGTAATTCTTTCTGCTTTGTGCATACATTATTTATCCGATTGGACAAATCTTTGTCGTTTAAACAAAAAACTGAAAACTGAACCATTTTCTATTATTGCCACTAATTTTAATGAAACTTCAAATACCTTAGATACACAAGCTCGGACAACTCCTTACTAAAAATTAGCAAATGACTAATAACTAATTATTATATAACTAATTATTATAATAAGGGGTTGGGTTAGCTCAGTCGGTAGAGCATTCGCCTAGAAACCACAAGGTTCCTAGTTCGATGCCGGTCCTCACCAACTTAGCATATGAGTCGCACAGGGATCTGTGTGGTAAAGTAAGGAGCTGATGGTAGGTGTGGTGCTCCACCTCAGACGCTAAAATAATCTCCTTGGTCTAGCGCAAGTGAAAAGGGGATAGACTCTCTCGCTCTGTGCGGATGCGGGATGCTGCATAGAGGACCTTCCGAGAATGATGAGCGATAGGGACGGATGGAGAGAGATTGTCATGGATATCTGCGCTGAAAGCACGACATGATGATGATGAAAAGTCAGAGTGGACCTGGTAGTAATGGCAATGAACATATCCTCCACAGAGTTCCAGAATTGGACCCTCAATACTAGAAGCAGTTTAACGTCATACCCAGGCCACAGTTTGAACTCTGTTTGCCAACTCACTTTTTTTAAAATTTTTTAACGATTATGCTGCTTGCATTTCTTTTTTTCAGAAGTTTTATTCTTGAACTCACTTTAATTTGCCCAAAAATTCTTCTTTCTTCTCTTTTTTTTTTACTTCATCCACAATTTCAGCATCTTCTCAATAGTTCAAGTGTTATAATTATACTTAGAGAAAGAAAGAAAAGAAAGAAAAAAAAAGAGAAAGGAATCCCACTTAAACATTAGTAAATGTTCCATGAAGCTCTTAACAAGAATCCTATCTAAGACTTCTTTTTTTTTTTTTTTTTTAGATTTTAGTCTCAAGAAAAGATAGTTAATCGTCTTAAACAAAAATCCATCATGAAAGCTTTTTACAAAAATATCAATTGAATATGAAAGTTTCCTATTCTATTTGTTTGTTATTTCTTCTTTATATTACTCTATATAAAACAGCTGCATCTGTTTCTTTGTTTGTATTGGTTCAACCTAAAATTGTGTCACCATAACAACCAATTCTTCCCACTTCAGAATCTGAATAATTTACTATATAACTTGACAAAAGATAGTGATTTCTTTCCCCAAATCTTTCTTTTGTTTTATTGGTGATATCAGACTTAATCTTCTTAAGTCTTTCAGTAGTAAAATACCACTAAACTAAAGAATAATTATCGGGCTTACAGTGTATAGTAAAATAACACTATGCCAAAAAATTATTAGGCTTAGACTGAAAGAGAATAGGAAACAGTTGAACATATGGTGCAATGGATATAAAGGTTGAGTTAATACAGTTCTAAGTGACAATCATCTGTAGGTTGCAGGTTCAATCCTGACCACAGGTGATAATAACATGGAATACTTAACATAGTTTAACAGTTGTATCCAGCCATGGTTAATGGAATGAATACAGTCTACCCCTGTGGATTGAATAAAGGGTTAGGTTTGAAGTTCTGTGAAGGCTCCAGATTATGACAAGAAGGTTCCTAAATCTGACAAGAAATACCTGAAGAAGGCCAGGGAGCACATCGGCCAAAACATTGTACAGATAACAATAAAGATGAGGACAATAGTCTGAATAATCCAAATAATCCAAAGTATATTTGGTTCAAAGTTCTGTGAAGGCTCCAGATTATGACATGAAGCCTCAAGAGCTTTCATAAGATTTATATTTTATTTGTCTGAAGTTTTGATATGAGGCTATATATATATATATATATATTATAATATATTAATTTGAAAGCAATTACAATGCAAGTACAAAATAAAAACAAAAAGATGTTATTTTTTGTCTTATCGATTTCAAAGTAAAACTTTATCTTCAGAGACGATTTTCAGAAATGGGCGCGTTTTTTGTTTTTTTTTTGGGTCGTTATTTTTTTTTTTATGTTATAAACGTGTCTCGTGGTGTTCTTTTTTTAAAAAATGCCACGCGCAAAGTCGTGATGGTGATTTAGCCGTTCATTCAATTTCAATTTATTTATTTTCATCTATTTATATATTTATGTATTAATCATTTGATATATGTATAATGAAATGTACATACTATGTACTATATACTGTGAGGAACGTGTATTTTAATTAATTATGTATTCAGTGTTTAGCTCTAATCTATTGTTTATACTAGGACCTAATTTGGCTATTAATAAACTTTAAAGTTTATTAATAGGCAAATTAGGTCCTAGTAATACATAAATATATAAATAGATGAAAATAATAAAATTGAAATTGAATGAACGGCTAAATCACCACCACGACTTGCGCGTGGCATTTAAAAAAAAAAAGAACACCACGAGACGCGTGTTTATAACATAAAAAAAAATAACGACAAAAAAAAAACGCGCCCATTTCCGAAAATCGTCTCTGAAGATAAAGTTTTACTTTGAAATCGATAAAGACAAAAAATAACATCTTTTTGTTTTTATTTTTTACTTGCATTGTAATTGCTTTCAAATTAATATATTATAACATAATTAACAATGCTTCAAGCAAATTACCAATTACTTTTATATATATATATATATATATATATAAGATTTTGGGATGTTTGTTTATTTTTAGAAGCATTGGTGAATAAAGTATATATTAATATTTATATTTTTGCTTGAAGGCAATTACAATGCGCATATCGCATAAAATTCGATAATTATAGAAGATAAATAATATTGACAAGTGAATCTCGCAAAGAATTTCTCGGCGTGTAGAACATCTACACGCCGAGAAATTCTTTGCGAGATTCACTTGTCAATATTATTTATCTTCTATAATTATCGAATTTTATGCGATATGCGCATTGTAATTGCCTTCAAGCAAAAATATAAATATTAATATATATATATATTTATACATATATATAAAAGAGAGAGAACAATTCTCTCTCCAAACTAATATCATCATGAATAATAAGCATGACCTGAACTTCAACTTGTATGCATTTTAAATCCTTGATGCCAAATGCACAAATGCATCTTTTATAAAAGCATGCAATCCATCAAACTGCACTGCTTTTTCTTTTGGGGGGGAGATGCTTGCTTTTTTTTCTTCTTTTCTTTTCTTGTTAAACTCTTTTCTTTTTTGATCCAATCCTGACATTGCAAAGCAAGCAACCAAGTTTTGACTGCCAATAGAGTAAAGCAAGTACCAATGTGCTGTCAAAATTGTCAAGAAAGTGCAGACTGCTCAAGATAGGCAAATCCCAAAAAGTTATACTACACAGTTCAAATTGCAAAAGTTGATTCTTCTGTAAATTAAATTGAGGAAGACTTGGTGCCTTCGATCAGTCAAAGGGGGAGCCTTTCTAGGGAGCAATGGTTAGCAAGGTAGATACATTCTGCTGTAAATTAGATTGAGGTTCAGTTGAATTAATACTGTAGCAATTGCCTGCCCCTGTTTGGATTTATGTGGGGTCTAGAAGAGTTATATTCCCTTGCTGCAGGTTTCTGTGTGTGTTCTGTGTGTATGTGTTAAGAGAGAAAGAGAGACCAATTAATTATAAAAACACCCAGACATCAAATGCATATATATATGTATATATATATATATATATATATATATGGAAAAACATAATATCGGAAGCAGGCGTGTACATCATACCATGTATTAACTGCCACAAAGGGTACATTGGAGAAACTTCTAGAAACTTAGGAAAGCGCATATATGAACATAAACGCTGCATTAGAATAGGCAACCTTAATAATTGTCTCTTTCAACATATACTAAATGTTAAACATAATTTTGATTTCGATAATGCGTATATGTGGGCTTATATCCACGACAAAAGACTTAGACAAATTTTCGAAGCTAGTGCTATAAGCAACATTGATAATGTTAACTATAGACCTGGTTTCTTTAACATTTCCAAATACATAGGCAAATCAGTAATCGGTGGCTATAAGATTGCAAACCCTGGTCATAACAATGCAATGTGATGTCTATGCATGCGTATATATATTTTGTATATACATATATATATATATATATCTGTGTATGGTTATATATTGATCTGCATATATATGAATATATTTGTGCTTATGTATTGTTTTGTCTGTATATAAACTAAACGTTTTATCTATTAACAATTTTCTTATTTTCCAAATATTAATATCCATATGAAATAAGTCATATCAATGTTAACATTTCCTTTCGGCCTATTCACGTTCTACATGCATCATCTTATGATCTTCATTTTCTGTTCTTTCATATACAATGATCACGTCATCAGCTTTCGTATATAAACGCACATATAAAAAATAACGGTAAATAACATTATATTCACACATTCACCATACACTTAACATTTTTTATTTTTCTCCCTTACAAAATTTCTTTTGCATTGTCCTGATGATGGTTTATCATAAACCGAAACACTTGATAGAGCATGTATATTTAAGTTTAAAATTGCATAGGTGAGAAGCAGTTGGTTACCAAGTACCGTTTGACTTCATGTCTTCACTACCATTAACTTAGATTATATATATACAAGGTGTGTCAAAAAAGTATAGAGATTTTTTGTACTTTTTGACACACCTTGTATTCTGAAAAAAAAAATAATGCTCCATTCATTCTTGATTTCTATATTGGTAAATACAGCTTTAAACTTTTTTGACACACCTTGTATTCTGAAAAAATTATTGAATGGAATGTTATTTTTTTTCGCAATACAAGGTGTGTCAAAAGTACAAAAGATCTCAATACATTTTTGACACATCTTATATGTATATATATATATATATATATATATATGTAGTATATTAAGAAATATTGAAAAAAACACAGGTTTAAATAAGTTAAGTGGTAAACTTACCACTTAACTTATTTAAACCTGTGTTTTTTCAATTTTTCTTAATATATACATCATACTGACGGATTCACTTCCTTTTCTTCATATATATATATATATATATATATATATATATATATATATATAAAATGTTGTTCTGGTTCTAACGGGAGAAAATTCAATATTTCATAAAAAAAGGAAGGTCCGCAAAATGTATTTTGTTCTCAGAAAAAAATTTTTTAATTCTTTTTGTTTTACATATGCAACACGTGTTTCAGATCTTCTGGTATCTTCTTCAGGCTTTGATTGATAATATGAAAATGAATTCTTACATGCATGTGTATATGTATATACCACACACACACACACACAAACACACATACACACACACACATATATATATATATATTATATATATATATATATATATATATATATATATAGAGAGAGAGAGAGAGAGAGAGAGGAAGAGAGACAGACAGACAGAAACAGACTGAATGAGTGAGGGAGCAAGTAAATCTAAAAATACTCAGACATCAAACACATGCACTACTGACATGAATACCAGACAATTTAATTAACCATGTAAGACAACTGTTTTGATATTTGAAACAAAAAAAAAATAGAAAGAAAGATTTGCATGCTTTCTAAATTGAGAGCTTTTTCAACACAGACAGCTACATGCACACTTATGTCTTCATACAAATAAATACATACACACATTGTGTGTGTCTCTCTCTCTCTTTATATATACTAGCAAATATATGCACCCTTCGGGTGCAAGTATTTAGGTTTTGATGTTATAAAATATTGTATCAAATTAGAAACTATTTAGAAAATGATAAACTGAGGGGGGTATAATCGAAAAATAGAACAGCTTTAAATTTAACTCTTCCATCATTTTCCATCACTCCCGTCTTTCATTTTTCCTAATTTATCTATTTAGTTAGATTATGAAGTATTTAATAAAATTACAGTTCTTTTGTCTTGTTTATGGATTTCTTTTACGATTTATCTCCGAGATTTTTGCTCAGATTCATTAAAAGAAAACCAAACAATTAGAAATCAATAATACTAAGCTTATATTTATTAAAACCAAATTATTAATATTAATATGCAAATTAGCCTTCTCGTTCACACTGTAAACCGCTATTTTGTTGAATATATAAATATACTTGCATGTTAGTAGTATGTAGATTAACCCAACAGTATTAATAAGCTAAAACAATTTTATCAATAATTGAGGTTTAAATAAAAATAAATTCATGGTGAATGTGACGTCAATTACTAAGGGAATTATGACTTGAGTAGTGATTTAGTTTTGGTTACAGACAGACAAACACACAATCTCCATTATAATAAGATGTGTGTATTTGAGCAGCATTCTTTCATCTATACATGTAGAATTAAACAAAAGATATATCTCCTGTTTAACAATTTTATTAATGAGCTTTTTGAGCTTTTTTACATTTAGATGGAATCCGTGGATTAGTCCACTGAAGTTTTTATCCCAAGTACTTTCGACACTGTGAAACCATCCTTAAACAAGATTAATTTTGAAAACAGTACTCACATTTTAAAATGCCTATAACATTTTTCCCACCAATTCTCCTCCTTTCAGCCTCCAAACCCCTTAATATAATTTCTACGAGTTCCCCTTCTAGTTACTCTCACTATTACTAACTTGAAAAAAAAAATGGAACACATCACCCCTGATGATGGCACTTCAAAGTGTCGAAAGTACTTGGGATAAAAACTTTGGTGGACTAATCCACAGATTCCATCCAAATGTAAAAAAGTTGGTCAGAATGCTCGAAAGGTTGTTAATAAAATTGTTAAACAGGAGACGTGCCTTTTGTTTAATTCTACACACACACACACACACACACACACACACACACACATATATATTATATATATATATATATATATATACAGGTATGCTGTTTTCTTATTTGAAATCCTTGGGGCCAAAAACATTTCAGAATTTGTAATTTTAGGGGTATTGGAATGAAGGTCAGTTTTTCTGTAATCAAAATATCTCTGCAGTTACTCCAGTAAATATTCACACAGAGTGGAGTAAATTGAAATAGAAAATAGTATTACAATTTTATGTGTACACTGATAACTGAAATGAGATAAAGACACTCAATAAATCTTTTAAAAATCTCTGAAAACTCAGCCTTTTCTCTATGAAGGAATATTTGTTTTTTCAAGCATTTTGGTTTTTTTAATATTCGCAATGAGATTGTGTGTGTATATGTGTGTGTGTATATATAAT
>CM042147.1:115705011-115706931 GCA_023376005.1 Doryteuthis pealeii | reverse complement strand
AGAGAGATATGATTGGGCCTAGGGCCTCAATGAAATGACCTCTAGTCAGACAAAAAGCACTTACTCAAAAATGTCGTCCCAAGGATAAACTGGCTAAATATTGAACTGACCAAAAGATTTTCCGTTGGTTTTGTCTCCATGACAAATAGTAACGGAGGTTTAAGATGAATGAAAGCAAATCCAAATTGCAGGGTATCATTTTTTGATATCAGTGGCATGTCCAGAAAAATATGTTTCTTCTGGAGAAAAAAGCTAGATGAAAACTATATAAGAGTGCTGTGTGCTGTTTTGAAAAACTCCTGAAAGCAGCATTCCACTAAACAGCAGCTATAATATAATTCCATTTCTCACAAACTATCAAAGTAAGATATTCTGGACATAGAGGGGAAGAAAGTGATAGGCAGAATGTAAAGTAAGAGATTGGTCATTTTTTGACTTAATTGCAAATTACGACTAATTAAAACCAATTAAAATGGAATTTAAAACAAAAACATAACTCAATCCTAAAAGTAAGGAATGATTTAGTATAATTTTTGTGTCATTAAACTAAACAGTAAAAAAGCCTTTAGGAGACAAAATTTGATTCGCTCAGTTTTAGTATTATAATATATATATATAGTATGAACAAAAAGTAATAAGACAAACAGGAATATTTCTTATATATTATTTATTCTCAACTAGTTTCGACCTTAGGTCATCGTCAGGAGAAGATTTCTTGTTTGAAAAAATTGTTTTTAGAAAGTTTTTTGAAAGGGAGCATTATAAAAGATTTATAGAATGAAAATATATATATATATATTATAATATATATATATAATATATATATACATTTACTGAATTCCGAGTTGATTGTATTTTTATCTGAGTTTAACTTTATGATACAGTGATTTACTTTAACAAGTTTGAGTAATGATGATACTTCCTTATAAAAAGTTTAACTAATGATTCCTTGAAAAATGTTAATACTATTTTTCAAATAAAATAAAAGAATGAAAAGAGTCACTTCCATTTATCACTTTATGTATTTTAGAATTCAACAAAGTAAAAAAAAAATCTCTTGAAGCTGCTCATTTATTTTTTAAATTTCAAATCCATAAACAATGAATAGTAAAAGTCGACTCAAACTTGTCAAATCACACATCATCAAAAATGAATCAGATTGATGAGGCTGATGTAAATCTCGCAAAAGTGAGGAAGAAAAATATCTGTCAACTGCAAAAATGAATCTTTATTTCAACTTTAAAGATATTTTTCTGGAGAGAGTCATAGTTATTGAAGTCAGTCAGTCTACTATTGGTTTGAACAACAGCAACTGGCCAAGCACAACTGAACCAGTGTCAAGACAACTGGTACTTATGGGATTTCAGAATAGTCCACTCATGCATTCGGTGATTCCATTCCTTGAGTCATGATAGGCTGCTTGGTTTCATGATGTTCTGAGGCTTCATAAATAACCTGCCATTTTGCAGTAGTCTTTGCAGCAAACCAGGTTTATATTAAATTACGACTGCTTTCTGTCTGTCTTACCAATTCGACAGTAATTGAAACTAGTAATGATTATTCTACAATAGTGAAAAGAAGTCAGCATAGTGGCTTAACTGAGTTAGTGGACATTTTAGTAATGGCAATGAAGGAGTACTCCAAACTTTCTAGAACTGAAGCCTCACCACCAGATACAGTTTAGTGTCATACCCAGGACTATTTTTTCTGCAGGGTATGCAGTCAGTGTATTCCAAGCCCTACAGACAGGGTGGTATATGTATATGGTGAAGGGCATGCATATCTGTTAATAATGGAGATTCAGTCTCTATTTGCTTAAGTAGTTAACCAGCCATGTATTCAGGCTGTTGATTGGCTGGGGTTTAAACCATGTGACCTCGCTTAGTCTATAAATTTAAGTGGTGTATTGTAGCACAAGTT
>CM042147.1:115672511-115700011 GCA_023376005.1 Doryteuthis pealeii | reverse complement strand
TTTGATTCTGTGTCCAGATCTAAGAAGCTGCATATGCAAGCCAACCAGATGCTGATCTAATCCATAATGCTGCACATCCTGCTCATGCAGTGTGGTAGTTACCCTACCATAATATATAGAAAGTCCTTTCTGAACATCAGCCACTATCTTAATGGACTCTCTTGTCGATTTTGACGCATGAGGGTTCATCCAATGAGCAACCTACACAGTGGTTTGTTTATATTTTTCATATATATATATATATATATATATATAAATTGTTTTTTTTCTTTTGGCCAAGTATTATAGTATCAACCAATTATTTTCGGTTGGTACGAATATCTTGGTCTTTTCTTTTTTTCAAAAATCCTTTTCTCCCCAGGTAATGTTTGATAGTATATTTTTACAATCAAACTATTTGCTGGGTTTTTTCTTACCGCAAGCTTTTACCAACAAGTTTGGTATATATATATATATATATATATATATATATATATATATATATACTAGCCGAAGTACCAAGTCCATGACTGGACTAAAAGGATTTTAAGAACATTAGAAATTAAGAGAAAGGGGGAAGAGAGGAGTAAGAGTGTTTAAGATGTTGCACCATCCACACTTGTTTTTTTTCTTCTTTTTTTTTCTTTGATATGAAAGAATTGGTGCACAAGAAATGCTACAAACCCAATCAACAACTGACCTCAGGATTTTCAAATTCAGAGTTTTCTTATCCTAGTTTAAAGATTTCAATCTGCTCTTCTATTTTATCCATAGCTGCAGGGAGAATATATGGATTCATACCTTTCCCAAGGGTATTAGCATTATGTGAAATGCTAACAGCCTTGTCTAGGATTTGAACTCGGGTCGACGAGTCCATTTCCTACGACTCTAACCATTATGCCACACACCCCCATAATGAGCATCTTAAAACCTGTATGTAATACAGCTAAGTACTGCTAGTTGTAACAATGAATCTTCTTCATATGATAAATAGACAATTATTTCTCTCATCATAATTATCATGTGGGTAACGAGAATAGCAATAATAAAGATTTTAATATTAATGATGTTAAGTATTGTAATAATTATGCAAATATTGATAAGATGACAATATGATGGCAGTCATAATGATTTGTAAATAATGTATGGTAGCCAGCAGGTGATAAAATAATTCATTTTCTCTGATTCATGGGTTAAATGGGGATCATTCAATGAATAAGGTGAATTTTGTATTAGCCAACAAAATTTTGATGACATATATTTAAGCCTAGAACAATCTGATTTACCACCATTTTAAATAGCCTCAAAACAAAATCTTTTGCAAGGTTAAAATAATTTTTGCTATAGACCAATTCTAATCAATACAGAGCTTACATTTATGGAAAAAAATTCTGAAAGAAAAAATTTATTTTGCATTTTTTATGGCCGGTTTAGCTCAGTCGGTAGAGCGTTTGGCGAGGAATCCCAAGGTTTCTGGTTCGATACTGGCCCTCGCCAACTCAGCGTATGAGTAATACAGGGATCTGTGCGGTAAAGTGAGGAGCTGCTGGTAGGTGTGGCGCCCCACCCCAGACGCTAAAATAATCTCCTTGGTCTAGCATTATTGAAAAGGGGATAGACTCCCTTGCTGATTGGCTGATACCGACATTAGGCCGCCCTGACGACTTATTTATTGTGCATCAAAAGCAAAACTGAGTACATTGGTCACAAGACTTATACACTTCTTTATACTCAGACAAGAAGAACAGCCATTGTGTATATGATGTCAAACACCCTACAATGTTAAACATTTTCTCATAGAATGTGGAGATTTAGCTCTCATTTAACAGTATTTTTGCAATGCAAACAATTTGGGCACGCCAGCATGGGCCAATCAGCAAAGGCATACATTGACCAGCTCTGCGCAGATACTGGATGCCATGCTGAAGACCTCCCAGGAGCAATGAATGATATGGAAGGTTGGCGAGAGATTGTCATGAATATCCGTGCTACCTATGTGACATGATGATGATGATGATATGAGACCAGGGCTGATGTTAGAGTCTCATGACACCTTTCTTTGGATCTATGACAGTGAGACCCCACTCTACTACATGTCAATTTTCATAAAGTAATTTTTTTTTTAGTCGACGGGGCGGCCTAAAGTCGGTATCAGCCAGTCAGCGAGGGAGTCTATCCCCTTTTCAATAGCGCTAGACCAAGGAGATTGTTTTTAGCGTCTGAGGTGGAGCGCCACACCTACCATCAGCTCCTTACTTTACCGCACAGATCCCTGTGCTACTCATACGCTGAGTTGGCGGGGACCGGTATCGAACTAGGAACCTTATTCATACGAAATAAATGAAATCCACACTTTCAGTGCTGCAAAACAGCCCCCCCCACCAATTAGGTCTATTTATACAAAGCCAGCACCAGAGCTGGGGTCTCATCCCCCACTCCCCCGAATCTATGGAGCTCCCTCTCTACTACTTGTCAATTTTAATAAATTAATATTCATAGAAAATATATAAAAGCGACCCTCCTGGAGCCAACAAAAAGGTTCCTCTCCTGGTCAAATTTGGGGGTAGTATGGTGTATATTGTGTATATGTATATATATATCCTTATATATACTAGCAAATATATGCACCCTTCGGGTGCAAGTATTTAAGTTTTAATGTAATAAAATATTGTATTAAATTAGAAAGGCTAATGAAACTAAATAAGAATACAGATAAAAAGATTTGAAACAGAGGGAGTATAATAAAAGATTTGAAACAGAGGGAGTATAATAAAAAACGGAACAACTGAAACTTACTCTTCCATCACTCTCGTCTTTCATTGTTATTTTTTCTAATTTAAGTATTTAGTTAAAAGAGGAAGTAAAAAATAAAATGACAGTTATTTTATCTTGTTAATGGATTTCATTTAAGATTCATTGAAGAGATTTTTGCTTATATTCATTAAAATAAAACCAAACAGTTAGAAATCAATAATACTAAGCACATATTTATTAAATTCGATTTTTTAATATTAATATGCAAATTAGCCTTCCTGTTCACACTGTAAACCGCTATTTTGTTGTATATATAAATATAATTGCATGTTGTCAGTATGTAGACATAGTTAACAGTATTAATAATGTAAGACAATTTTATTAATAATTGAGGTTTAGATAAAAATAAATCATGGAGAATGTGATGTCAATAACTAAGAGAATTGTGACTTGAGTAGGAATATAGTTTCGGTTACAGACAGAAAAACACACAATCTCCATTATAATAAGATATATGTGTGCTTAGTTATAGTATCCATGTGTTTATGTATAAGCATGTATCTATTTGAATGCAAATGGATAGTAGAGTATTTTTCTGAAAACATGTCTGTGAATTTTGGAGTGTATGTGTATGTGCATGTGTGTGTGTTTACGCACGTGTTTGCTTCCATGTTTATGCTTGTATGTACATATGTATTCTCATAGCTGGACACATTTTTTTTTAAAATCCTGATGGTGTTAAATTCCAGGCACGTTTCTGTAATGCACTTCTCCAAGATGTTTCACCGATTCTATGGAATGGAACAAATCTTAAATTGGTTCTAATTTATCTCTTTCCTTTTCTACCTCAGCAATCTAAAACACCGTTTATTTTGTTCATTTGTTTTCTCTTCCAAACCAATGAGAGTTCAGCTAAACCCACTCAGGTATGGGAACTCATTAGGGCTATAATGACATTTAAAAAAAAAAAAATCTTTTCGTTTATTTTTAGTTTACTTTTTGAATAGTCCAAATTCCACTTGTAATTAAAAATTGCTCTATCATATTATAAGACATAAATATTAATGGTCTGGTTTATGGGTGGCTTGGAAAATGACTGACCTTTTCAAATGTGAAATGAAGGAGGAGAAAAATGTTAAATAAATCTACTAATTATATATATATATTCATATTACTTAACCATTAAATTGTACTGTTACTTGAAGTGGAAATTTCTCTCAATTTTGTGGGGTGGGATGTTATAGTGTAATCTGTCAGGCTTGAAAAATTTCCTTTAAAAAAAGAAAAAGAAAATCTTATTTTTATTTTCATTGAAATTCTCCCCAATAAAAAAAAAGAAAAGATTTTAACAAAATTTATCTTTGATGATCATAAATTTAGTAATAAAAATCTTTCGAAAATGTTACACAACTTTTAAGACATAGCAAAATATTTCAAACATTTTACTTCTTAGTATTAGCTCAGTTGGTAGCTCAGTCGGTAGAGCGTTCGGCTAGAAACCACAAGGTTCCTAGTTCGATACCGGTCCTCGCCAACTCAGCGTATGAGTAGCACAGGGATCTGTGCGATAAAGTAAGGAGCTGATGGTAGGTGTGGCGCTCCACCTCAGATGCTAAAAAACAATCTCCTTAGTCTAGCGCTATTGAAAAGGGGATAGACTCCCTCGCTGACTGGCTGATACCAACTTTAGGCCACCCCGTTGACTTTACTTTTATTATCTGTGTAATTCGGACTATTGTTCTCATCTTCATTGCTATCAGTACAACGTTTCGGCCGATATACCCTCCGGCCTTCTTCAGGTATTTCTTGTCGGACTCGGGAACCTTCTTTTTATAATCGGGAACGTTCTTGTCTTAATCGGGAGCCATCATGGAACTTTGAGTCTGACAAGAAAATACCTGAAGAAGGCCTGAGGGCATATCAGCCAAAACGTTGTACAGATAACAATGAAGATGAGGGCAATAGTCCGAATTACACAGATAATACTAATCATCAAGCCTACATCTCAAACATTCAGAGAAATTTTACTCCTTGTTACAGATATTTTTCAATTTAAAATGAAGTAGACTTTCTTTTTTGAAAGAAAAATTCCTGGTGTTTATTTTATATAAATTTTTTGTAATAAATATTCAATTTTAAACATAATCTCTTTTCTTAAAATCATAATATTTGATTAATATTCTCACTCATTCTGGATTTATTTAGGATGTAAGAGAGGGGTCACAATGTTTTTTTTTTAATTATTTAATTCCATATTTTGTGTCATTTCTTTTTTTATTCTTTCTAGTAATTAAAGTTCCATTTTTTTGTACTGGTTGGTGATCCTCTATCTTAATTGTCATTCAATATTTTGCCTCTTTTGCATTTTTTTCTTTCTTATAAATTAAGTTCTATCATTCTTTCTTTCTTCTTTCTTTCTTTCTTATAAATCAACTTCCATCATTTCTTTTCTTTCGAATTTCATCATTCTTTCTTTCTTTCTTATTTCTCTTTCTTGTAGTTAGTTATTCCCTTAATTATTCTATTCCATATTTTCTTCTTCTTTTTTCTTTTCTTTCTCGTTGTTTAATTTATATCTGTCTTTGTTTCTCTGTCTGTCTCTCTCTCTCTGTTGGTAATGTTCTGTCTTTTTAAATTCTCCCATTCCATATTTTGTTTCTTTTAAAAAAAAAAAAAAGTTCATTCTTTTTGGTAATCCTCGGTTTTATTTCTTTCCTTCAATATTTTCCCACTTTCTTTTTCTTCCTTTTTTTGTAAATTTATTTCCATTATTCTTTCTTATTCTTTACCAGTAATCTTCTCTTCCATATTTTGCTTTTCCCTTTTTCATTCTTTTTTCTCCTTCTTTCTTAGCATTAAAGTTTACCCCCCTCTCTCTATCTCTCTATCTATCTCTCTATCTATCTCTCTCTCTCTCTCTCTCTATCTCTCTCTCTCTCTCTGTAATTCCCATTTTTGCTAATTCTTCCATTTCATATTTGACTTTCTTTTCTTTTATCCCTTTCTTATAAATTCTATCATTCTTTCTTTCTCTTTTCTTTCTCATCCTATATCTTCTGTTCTTCTTCATATTTCTTTTTTATCCTATTCTTATAAATTCTATCATTTTTTCTTTCCCTCTCCCCCCCTCTCCCCCTCTCTCTCTCTTCTCTCTCTCTCTCTCTCTCTCTCTGATGGTAATTCTCCATTTTTGCTAATTCTTTCATTCCATATCATACTTTCTTTTTTTTAACTCTTCCTTATAAATTCTATCATTCTTTCTTACTCCTTTTCTTTTTCTCTTTTTTTCTTACTCTTTTTTCTTTCTTTCTCTTTTTCTTTCTTACTCTTTTTCTTTCTCTTTTTCTTTCTTTCTCTTTTTTCTTTCTTACTCTTTTTCTTTCTTACTCTTTTTCTTTCTAAATCTTTTTCTTCTTCTTTTTCTTTCTTACTCTTTTTTCTTTCATACTCTTTTTCTTTCTTACTCTTTTCTTTCTCATCCTATTTTCAATATTTCTCTCTCTTTTTCTTTCATTTATTCCTCTCTTTTTTATAAATTAAATTCTATCATTCTTTTGATCTCTTTTTTCTAGTTAATAATTCCATATCTCTTTTATTAAATCCTTCTATTCAATATTTCCTTTTTCATTCTTTGTTTGTTTCTTTCTTTCTTACATCCTCTCTTACAATTATCTCTTCTTCTTCTCCTTTTTCTTTTTAAAAAAATTCTTTCTTCCATCCACTTCTTCGCTCCACTTGGTTTCTAAAACATATTTTATCTCCATAAATTTTTTGATGTTGATTATTAATTAATCAAAATAATCCAATAAATTTTATCAGCTAATTAAGAAGGCCACTCTTCCTCTCCCTCTGAAAAGCAGACAAGACAAAAGCCAAAATTTTAGGGATGGCGGGGTGTGGGGGGGGAGGTAGGAAAATGCCAGCAAAAACAAAAACAAAAAAAACAAAGTGGAGTGCTTTTTCTTTTTATGAAGCCTTTTTGAACTTAAAGAGTTCATTAAAAATTTCCAATGAAATTCACCCTGAAAAGCTGGCGCTTTCTGGTTGCTAGGCAACAGCGAACAAAGACAGGAAAAGATCTGATTACTTGACAAATATAAATATGCTGTGCTGATATTTATACACTAGGGATAGTAAAAGTATGTATATATATTTACCAATAATAATTTCCATGTTGGCTTTTGCCATTACTAATATATATATATATATATATATATATATATATATATATAATATATATATATAGTATGAACAAAAAGTAATAAGACAATCAGGAATATTTCTTGTATTGTTTGTTTATCTCAGCTAGTTTCGACCTTAGGTCATCGTCAGGAGAAAATTTCTTATTTGAAGAAATTGTTTATAGATTTTTTGGAAGGGAGCATTATAGAAGAACTATAAAAATTAAAGTGTTTTTGAGAATTTGACATGCTATTAAAATCTGGGTAGACGAGTGTGTTAGTAGTGGCATGTCCATTTGTTTCATGAAGAACCTCTATGAGGTGGGTTATTTTCTCCCGTTGGAACCAGAACAACATTTTATATATATATATATATATATATATATATATATATATATATAATATATATATATATATTAAAACGTTGTTCTGGTTCCAACAGGAGAAAATTCAATATTTTATGAAAAAGAAGAAGGCCCGCAAAATGTATTATGTTCTCAGAAAAATTTTTTAAAATTCTTTTTATCTTACATATGCGACACGTGTTTCTGATATGTTGTCTTCTACAGGCATTGAATTATTATTTTGGCAGAATATGTCCGATATTTGATAGGTTGTGTGTGTTTCTGCAATTTTTCTATTATAATGGCTGTGTAATAACGGTTGAACGCTACGTTATTTTTTTCAATCCTTGCGTACGATTTGCGCGTGACTTGTGTGCGACCTGCGTGCAAAAATTGAGAAAAAATGATGTAACGTTCCACAATCTTTGCGCGTAAGTCGCATGCAGGTCACGACTTGGTAATAAATTCATTAACTGAGCTTTCATTACTCTTTTAATAGGTATAGTTCATCAGATGTTCATTTGATATGTTAGGTGTGTGTGTTTGAAATTTGTTTTTTGTTCTAGAGAATTTCTGTGTTTTTCTACTTAAAATTATCCTTTTTGGGTGTGTGTATGTGTGTGTCTATGTATATGTGCCTATGTTTACTTTTATATATATATATATATATTCACAGAACGAATGAACATGCTACTATCAAACACACTCGCCTACCCGGATTTTAACAGCATGTTAAACCCACTATAACACTTGAACATTTATAACTCTTCTATAATGCTCCCTTTCTAATAATGTATCAACAATTTCTTCAAATAATAAATTTTCTCCTGAAGATGACCGAAGGTCGAAACTAGTTGAGATTAAACAACATACAAGAAATATTCCTGATTGTCTTAATAATAATTTTTGTTCACACTATATATATATATATATATATATATATATATATATCCCGCTGTATGAACATGATACGACACAAGGTCAATATCTTAAGCAGAGTTTAACAAGCTTGAATTCAGAGTTTTCATATGTGCCTATGTTTACTTTTTATATATATATATATATATATATATATATGTATATATATATATATACATATATATATACCCCTCTGCATGAGCAGGTTGCGACACAAGGTCAATATCTTAAGCAGAGTTTAACAAGCTTGAATTCAGAGTTTTGCTTCTCCTAGACAGGTTGCCTTACCAAAGTTGAAGAGCTCAGTCTGCCCTACTATTTACCCATACCTGGAGGGTGTATATTTGGTTTCATATCTTTCCCAAGGGTATTAGCGCTATGTGAAATCCAAACAGTTTTGTCTAGGATTTGAACTCGGGTCGACAAGTCCATTTCCCCCAACTCTAACCATTATGCCACATGCCTCCATAAAAGTATGTATAGATTGTTCAACTGCGTAATAATCAGGGGTGTAAATTCTGGATGTGTGACAGGGAAGCACTTGTGTTGGCATCCTTCCGTCTCCTAAAGATGATGGTGTAATGTCTTCTTCTTTTTTTTTTTAACTGCATCTGCGTGTGTGGCTGAACAGGCCAATTTTTGAATGGCAATATCTGTGGCAACCATTATCAGGCCCACCAGTATGGCATCAGTGTTTAGAACAACTTATGTATGTGAGCAAACTTTTTCAAAATTGAAATATGTAAAATCAGCCCATTGAACGAAATTGACTGATAAACATTTTAAAGCAATTCTCTTGATTGGATGTAGCAATTCCAAACCAAACATTGACGATATCTTTAAAAGCAAATTTCAGTTTCACAAATCTCACTAAACCTTTTGGCTAATTTTGTGTTCTTTGATAATGTTTTGAAAATAAGTATGTTGGTTAAATTTGTTTTTGTGCATCTTACGTCATTCATCCACGAATATAACATGGAAAGATAAATTTTATTTTACATCTTTTTCTCAGAGCTTTCGTTCTGACTAGCAAGTATTGAACACAATAATAATGTGGCCCATACTCATTATTTTTTCAATTATCCAACCCACCATGAAAAAAGTTTGGTGATCCCTGGTTTATAAGAACAAGAATGGACACAAAGATAAAGAAATGCCTAAGAAGATCAGAAGACAGAGAGAAACCAGCTCAGCCTAGAAGACAGGGGATCCAGCCAAAATATGTTAAGATAAAAATATGAAGTAATGTTACACTTCATGGTGTTATAAATTGTTGACAGACCCTGTAGCTGAATAAGGGGCCATTGGCTTTGAGATCAGGAAATGGAAAACTACCAGGACAGTTATACCCCCCTGATCCCTGGAAAATGCGCCACGAGAAACATGTGACTAGTTTTAGATATTAGATGCAAACGGACATTGAAGCAGGGTAGACGTGCTGCTGCGAGGTTGATCTCTCATTTGTGTGGAAAAACATGGGCTAAATAAATAAAAAACTTGATCAAGAAATAAGTTTTTTAGTTCATACAATTAATTGCAATGACTAGAATAAGCCTAACAGAAACACTTAGAAGAAGCCCTTATTTATAAGAACCCAACAAGATTGCAAGAATTAGCAGAAGCGGTAAACCAGAAATGAAGCAAGTAAGATCTCCAACCAAGAAAGTCTCTAATATCTCTCTCTCTCTATCACTGAGAACTCTCTGAAGTCACTCTCTCATGTATATACCCAATGAGGGTTGATCTCTCATTTATGTGGAAAAACATGGGCCAAATAAAAAAAACTTGATCAAGAAATAAATGGCTTGTAGTTCATTCAATTAATTGCAATGACTAGAATAAGCCTAACAGAAACACTTAGAAGAAGCCCTTATTTATAAGAACCCAACAAGATTGCAAGAATTAGCAGAAGCGGTAAAGCACAAATGAATTAAGAAAGATCTCCAACCAAGAAAGTCTCTAATCTCTCTCTCTATATCACTGAGAACTCTCTGAAGTCACTCTCTCATGTATATACCCAATGAGGGTTGATCTCTCATTTGTGTGGAAAAACATGGGCTAAATAAAAAAAACTTGATCAAGAAATAAATGTCTTGTACTTCATTGAGTTAATTGCAATGACTAAAATAAGCTCAACAGAAGCCATTAGTTAAAAAGAAGAAGCCCTTAGCTAGAAGAAAGCAACTAGACAACAAGATGACAACCAGAGAAGAAGAGGAAACAGCCAGACAAGATAGCAAGAAGTCAGCAGAAGCAATTAAGATCTCCAACCAAGTAAGTCTCTAAACTCCGTTTCTCTCAATATCTCTCTCTCTCTATCACTGAGAACTCTCTGAAGTCACTCTCTCATGTATATACCCAATGAGGGCATATAACAGTAAGAAGGCTATCCGACATTAGAGAATAAAACCATTTTCAGTCCAATTTGCAATTAAATTCTAATTTTGTGGGGTCTGCATTCATGCTGACTGTAATTTTCAAATAACCCAAATTCTCAGTGTAATGAAGATAACTATAAAATGCTAATTAGAATCCTACACCCCCTTCCTAAATAGAAGCATTAATATAATAATGGGTCGCTGTTACCATGGGAACCCAACAGGTTTATGTGTTGTCTTGTAAATAATAAATATCAAGCTCACCCAATAATATAATCATGTACTATAATGGGAAACTAATGCTTCTGTCTGCTGTTTATAAATATTTTGGGCAATTGTTCTGAAGTGGCACTGCACATCCCCTCAGTTTGTTTAGCCATGATAAATTTCTACCACTTAATTAAGCTGTGAATAATACAACAACAAAAGAAGAATACTCTGGTTCACTTGGAAGGATAGATGCATGTTTACATTTAGGCAGATACTATATATAATATATATATATATATATATATATATATATATATAAATAAAGATTTTTTGTTTGTTTTTATAGTGTGTTTAGAAGCATTAATTATAAATGTAATACGATATATATATATTTTTTTGAAGGCAAAATAATGCAGATTTATGTTGAAAAACATATTTATTTTTGTGCTCTTAATTTTCGGATTAAATCCATCTTCAGAGAGTCCATTATAGAGTTGAAAATATTCCATCTGTGTTTTTTAAAGTCAACTGGGTCTTAATTCTGTTGAGTTCGATGGAGATTTGAAGTTTGGAAGAGATCGTAAAGTTCCGTTAAGATTTCAAATTCGTCAGAGATCGTAAAGTTCCGTTAAAACCCGTGAGTTGTTACAATTGCGGGAGGTTTAAAATCATTTAAGATATTTTTTTTTTTCTTTTAATTTTTTTTTTTTTAATACTGTAAAAACAATTCCCCACTCAGGGCATATTGAAATAAAGATTTCTTGTTTGTTTTTATAGTGTGTTTAGAAGCATTAATTAAATATATATATATATATAATATATATATATATATATATATATATATATATACACACATGTGTGTGTGTGAATAAAAGGAAGTGAATCCGACAGTATGTAGTATAATAAAAAAATTGAAAAAACTCAGGTTTAAATGAGTTAAGTGGTGAGTTTATTGGCCGACGTTGCAGTGTTTCGATCTATTAATTAGATCATCTTCAGGGCTTTTGTTGGTATGTGGAAGTTGATGAAAAATTTTTATCTCAGAATAAGGAGAAAGGCGAGTAATAGTCCTTGTTTATCGGTCTGTTTAAAATTTGAAGTCAGAAAAAAGAGCGTTGAATAAATGAACGGTTTGAAATATGACGTCAAATATTCTTTTTTTGCGGTGTGAGTATTAGTATGTGTAAGTGTTTGTATCGAAAAAAGCATTGTGCATTTTTTATGTGTTTATGAATTTGTGGTTGCGCGTGTGTGTATAAATCTTTTGCGATAAACGGAATCAATAAAAAATTTTCATCACCTTCCACATACCAACAAAAGCCCTGAAGATGATCTAATTAATAGATCGAAACTATCTATATAAAATAAATATCTTGAATAACCTAACTCTACTGAAACCCAATGAGGTTAGTGAAGACTAAATCCCAATGAGGATTAAGGTTGGTCGATAGATAAGTAGAAAGCTGAAAATAACCAGCATCTCAAGTGGATAACAGGTGTTGGGGTTTAGTGTAAGCATTTTTTTCTTTCTTGTTGTCACTTGTTGTCATGGAAACATATTCAAAGAAATGGAAAATGGAATTAGAGAACTTTGGTAAATGTCAGTGATGATGCATTGAATAATCAGCTCAAAAGCGGACAAAGGAGTGACGATACGGACATTACAGTTGAGTGGACAAATATTGAGGAAAGTGGACAGAGACCTTTATGGTCAGAATTGGGGATGAGATGCAATATGGACAGGAATGAATATTTATCGAGTCACTTGGATATGCGAAAGGTAATTAGAATTTCTGCCATCAATTGAACTGATTAGTTTAAGCTTTTCATAAACATTTAATGTAGGGATAAATTTTAAAGAAAAGCACCGTTTAAAATTAATATCCAAAATATTAATTGAATAAATAATGACAGTAATAATCAGGGCTTGTGGAGTCAGAGTTGAAGTTGGAAGCAATTAAGGGGTCACTGGAGTCAGAGTCGGTAAAACTATATAGACTCCAGTTGAATTTACACAAGTTCGTTCGGCTAGAAACCACAAGGTTCCTAATTCGATACTGGCCCTCGCCAACTCAGCGTATGAGTAGCACAGGGATCTGTGTGGTAAAGTAAGGAGCTGATGGTAGGTGTGGCGCTCCACCTCAGATGCTAAAATAATCTCCTTGGTCTAGCGCTAGTGAAAAGGGGATAGACTCCCTCGCTGTATGGCTCATACCGACATTAGGCCGCCCCGACGACTTTTTTTATATATATATATATATATTTTTAAAAAAATGCACATGCATTGATCACATCATTTGCTTTTCGTAAACAAACGCGCATGTGAAAATTAACGGTTAACAACATCAGATTCACACAACCACTATACACTTAACATCTTTCATTTTGTTCCTCACCTAACAGTGTCCTGAAGATGGTATAAAATACCGAAATACTTAAGTATTGACACTAAAAATTGTTTCCTGATCGTAACATCCTGTGTTTGTTATATTTTAAAAATATTTTCTTTTCATATTGTCGGATTAATTTCCTCATCGTATTACCATATATATATATATATATATATATATATATATAGTCATCCACAGACACTTGTTTCGACTTATCAAGTCCTTTCAGTGTGGCTAGAGATTTTGTGAGCTATCTACAGTTGGGATAGAACTCCGATCGATTCAGAATCAGTCGGACAGCTTAACTGCTCGGCTATCATCACCCACAGAATGCGAAGGGGTTTTTAACTGTTTTAATACACACATCTGTATGTATGTAAATGCCGGCATAGAGTGCTCCATCCCTTTTATAGGAGAGCGTTGCATTTATATATATATATATATATATATATATATATATATATATATGAAAAAATTCCATCTTAATTGGTTCCGATTAGTTGTAATTTGCAATTAAGTCAAAAACTGACCAATCTCTTACTTTACCTTCTGTCTATCACTTTTTCCTCTCTATGTATCTATTAATTACCTCGTTACATAATGTATTTCTATGTTAGATATCACAAGCAGCAACCAGTAGCTTAAATTAGGTCAAACATTCTCTTTCTTAGAAAACTTAACATATAAAATGATGTCCAGCCGTATTTATTATTATTATTTAAAAAAAATTTTATTCGCTTTGCATACTCACTTTTTCCTAATCTCAATTATCTACCCAGAGCTGAATGGGTGACCCAATGGGTCACGTTTTGTCGAGCATATATATATATATATATATATATATATATATATAAGGGTATGAATGCTATGTGAAATGCAAATAACATTTTCTAGGATTTGAACCTGGGTCACTGATTCCATCTTCTACGATGGTAACACCCCAAGTACTCTATAACACTATAATAGTGTTATATGAACATTTCAGCCAGAAGTAATTAGCTGTATATCGCCAGTCAACTCACAAACTCCGACATCGACATCGAAAGCCCTTTGTTATTGTACATGATTTTGATCACTGTATACAATTGTTAATAAACATTTCACAGTTATTGTGATTGTTGACCAATTGGTGAATTTGGTCATCTTCAGACACAGCCCGAACCGAGAAAGTCCAAACGAGCAGGTTCATCAACCTATAAGTGATCCGCATCATAATACACACTTATAGGACCACATTTGGTCCTGTGACCAGCATAGGACCACAACTCCCTTAGTAGTAATTGATTTCAAAGGCCAATTTGCTAATCATGATACAATAACAAGTACTATGTAATAACCCCTGACATCTTTGAATGTTCTGGAGGGCAGGTGCATCATGGACATGTGATGAAGTTCATCACTCCTGAAGCAAGCCCAAGGAAACTGTAGGAAATGAATGGTTGGTTGGTTGATTGATTTTAACGGCATATCAACCCGTCTGGGGTTATTTCATACCTAACAATTAGGAAGTAATATATGTTGTGTATCTATATTTACACTTTGTAGTAATTGGTTTTAACAATGTGCTAGGATCATTGGGATCATGTTGTATGGTATTGATTAGGTTCATGTCTATATTCTATGGTATAATTTCATTTCCTTCAAAAAGGACAGAATGTCTTCCATGTTGACTTTTTCAAATAGATCTTTCATATTGTTTGCATTAAAATAACGGTTTCTGATGTGAGCAAAAACCCTGCATTCTATGAATAAGTGTTTAACAGTCAGAGGTGTTTGACATGTTTCACACTGAGGTTGTTGTTCTTGTTTGAGTATATAGGAGTGCGTTAGTCTTGTGTGACCAATGCATAATCAGGACACAATGACTTGATCCTTTCTGAACTTCCTTAAGGCTGGTCTCCAGTCTCCCAAAGTGGGTTTGATTAGGAAGAGTTTATTGTGGATGTTGTTATTTCAGCGTTGTTGCCATTTTGTATGAAGGGATCTATTAATTTTGGGTTTCAAGTCAGTATATGGAATCTTGAACTTGTCGGGGATCAAATCTAGAGCCGATTTAGCTGCAGAGTCAGCTCTTTCATTTCCCCTCACTCCAATATGGCTTGGGATTCAGCATATCAGAATCTCCTTATGAAATGAATAAGCACTTATTGGTTCGTTATAGGCAATTGCTTGATATATGAGAGATTTAGTTTGATTTGAAAAATTTGGGCCCTAGATGTAACTTTGAGCTTAAATGAAACTCCAGCAATTATTATTATTATTATTATTATTATTATTATTATTATTATTATTATTATTATCAGGGCCTGTGGATACACCACAGTATGATAATTTAATTATTGTAACGCCTGATATATTTACTTAAGAGCTATTGATAAATAGTTCAATATATAAAAATTATAATAATCTTCATTAAACTCTCTCTCATTCTTTTTTCTTTCTTTCTTTCCTTCTTTTCATCTTTTCATTATGTTCGATTGAAACAGATTAGCGTTATTGCTTCAGTATGCCCTCTCTCTATCTTTTCCCTAATGTATTCCTTTCTATTTTTTTAATTATATTTTTTCTGTGTGGCATGTCCGTTTTCTTGCTTTTCTTTATTTATAATAAAAACGAAATAATCCATTTCTCATGAGGTGACGACACTCATGAGAAATAAGGTTTGGTGGGGAGAATGGCCTATAAATAAAAAGGGCGATAATTTCTTTCCATTTGTTCGATAGCAGCCATTCTAGAATCATTTTATGCCTAGAGATTAAGAAATCTTGTTTATTTACATCTTTTGTGCCATTTCTTAAGTTTAAAAATTTTAAATTTTTACATACAGCTAAATGATATCAAATATTCCTATCTAATACAGACCTATTTGACCCATAGATGGGACCCTAACAGGTGCTACCACTCAGTGGACCTGAGAGTATGGGTAATAAAGGGATACTCCACACTCCTTAGATTTCCATAATTAAACCCTCAACATTAGATGTAGTTTGTCATTCATAATGCTGAAAAATTCATATGATGATGTCATATCTGCTGTTGATCTTTTTGACTCATAGGATGCAAGCACTGCAACACCAATGGAAGAAGTTTGTGGACCGCAAGGGAGACTGTTGAAAAAATAATCTAATTTGGTCAAATTCCATGAGAGTATCTTGGTAAGCCTGTGAACCTTACAGCCAACCTTCTTATACATATATTCTAATAAGAATGTTCTCTGGGGGGGGGGGCCTCAGTTAAGTCCGACGCTTTTACTCTCCCAGCAATGCTGCACTCTTCTCACCAACACTATCAAAATCTCTTGTCTATCGTCCACTCGTCGTCACAGCCAAAATGCTACTGCAAGCTTTTCTCCCGGTTTGTGAGGGCTAGTCAATAAATACACAATTACAGTGTTCATCCGGGCTCCTTACTCTGACCTGCCCATGCAGCACGTGCAACACTAATCAGCACGCGTCAATCCTTCCCATCCGGGCCACTCTGGATAGTTTAGCAATTCCCATGTGTCAGGCCACGACTCACGATCAGGAGAATGTGAGTTCAATTTCCCCACTCGCCTCTGATCTCATTCTGCATGCCAAACACAGTCGTGCACGCTTCGTGATTTCTCTCCCCACATATATCAACCATAATAGAATCTGAGTGATGCTCTATGAAAATATATCCTAGTTGATTTGGATTGGTGGAGAGGCATCTCAAGAATTAACTCATCTTGGAATTGGCTAAAGAAGGGCCGGGTTAGCTCAGTCGGTAGAGCGTTCGGCTAGAAACCACAAGGTTCCTGGTTCGATACTGATCCTCGCCAACTCAGCGTATGAATAGCACAGGGATCTGTGCGGTAAAGTAAGGAGCTGATGGTAGGTGTGGCGCTCCACCTCAGATGCAAAAAAAAAATCTCTTTGGTATAGCTCTAGTGAAAAGGGGATAGACTCCCTCGCTGATTGGCTGATAATGATAGGCCACCCCAACGATTTACTTACTTTATAAGGGCAGAAAGGATATTAATAACGGGTGATTTTAGTTCATTTCAGGGGCATATCTAAGGAATTAAACTAAAAAACGAATATGTCTGAATGACCGCCCTGTCCGCTGGGGCGTTAGAATGCACCGACTGCACCTCTGCAGAGGGGTAAGACTCCCCCAATGGGGCCACCTGTTGGCCATGGGTGACGACCCGTGATGCTTAAGGATAGAGCCCAGGTGGATGAGCCGTTCATGACTTGCAATACTCCACTTTGGCCCTATCTTGGGCTAGATGGGCGGTGGGAGAGGCCCCCTCCGATCAATCGGCTGGTCACATCAAGCCCTAGCACCTATATGATTGCCCCAACCCTATTGCCCTTATGGCAAGCTCCAACCCCTTTTTATCATATGGGTGCTAGAAGGTGGTGGCTGTGGGTCTACATGTCCTGGGAATGACGTTAAACTCTATCTGATGGTAGGGTTCCAGTTTTGGGGAATGTGGAGTACCCCTTCATCACCATTGCTCCCTGGTCCACTCTGACCCGGAGTGGTAGTACCTGTTAGGGTCCCATCTATGGGTTAAATAGAAAAATGTATTTATAAAAAAATTGTATTATCCATTAAGAATTGATTTATTTCAAAATTTTATCAGCATTAAATGACCCACTGGGGTTGATATGCCGCGTAAAAAAAAAAAAATGTCTGAATGAAATTTTAATTTTTTCATTTAAACTTTCATCACAAACAATGAATAGAGTACAAGGAGTTTTTCTACAAGGAGTTTTCTTTTTTTCCCTTTAGGTCAATTCCTAATTTCCCTTTTTTATCCGTTTATCTGTAAGGAATTCTTTAAAAATCGCAAATTTTAAAAATTCTTTTCACAATGTCAGAGCATTCTAATTCATCCCACTCAACTGATTCATTGCCAATTTTGATTCCACAAGACCTTGTTTATGGCAAGGGAGAATCTTAAGTTTCCAAGAACTGTGAATCCCAGAAAAATAAATGGAGGCTACTCTAGATTTCTTGGAATCCAAACACAAGGTGGCCAGACAGGCTGAATGTATTATTACTCAAAGAGTAACAAACAAGCAAAGAATGTTCTTGAAAGATTCCTTCACCATCCCCCCCTCACCCACCCAATGAAGCACCTACGATTCAAGAATTTACAAATGGGATTTTCAAGGAGGAATGACAAATTGAGTGGAATCCATTATCACTCAATTGTAGTAGAAGTTGAGTGGTTTAATGAATTAAACACATATCATGAGAGAGAAAAAAAAGGAGGGTGAATAAATACTAGAGAGAGAGAATTTGTAGTGAGAAAGAGGAAGTAAAAGGGTGAAGGGAGAGTAGGTAAAGAGAGAGTGGAAAAAGAAAGAGAAAGAGAAAAGGGAGAGAATTGAAGAGGATGAGGAATGTAAAATACCAGAGAGAGGGAGTAAACAAAAAACAGAGAATAGAAGTGAGAGAATTAGAAGGGGAGGAGAAAAGAAAACAAGAAAAGAGTGAAGGGAGAGTAGGTAAAAAAAGCAGTGAGAGAATTGAAGGAAGAGTAGGTAAAAAAAAAGAGAAAGGGGGAGAAATAAAGAGGGAGAGGAAGAGGAATGTAAAATACCAGAGAGAGGGAGTAAAACAAAAACAGAGAATAGAAAGTGAGAGAATTAGAAGGGGAGGAGAAAAGAAAAACAAGAAAAGAGTGAAGGAAGAGTAGGTAAAAAAAAGAAAGTGAGAGAATTTAAGGAAGAGTAGGTAAAGAAAAAGAGAAAGGGGGAGAATTAAAGAGGGAGAGGGAGAGGAATGTAAAATACCAGAGAGAAGGAGTAAAAGAAAACAAAGTGAGAGAATTAGAAGGGGAGGAGATAAGAAAAACAGGAAAAGGAGATAAACAAGGGAAGAAAGTAAAAGTATTAGAAAGTGTGAGGAGTAGAAAGAGGTGGCAAAATAGAAAGAGTGAGAGAACTAGAAAAGGTGGAGGAGGAGGAGTTGATGTAAAAGACCAAGTGAAGGAGGAGGGATTAGATGAGGAAGTATGAGGTGTATGTGAGAGACAAGGAAGGGGATGTAAAAAAAAGGGGGGGATAGATTTAAGAGGGAGTAGGAGGAGGTAAATGCAAAAGAACAGGAAAGGGGAGTAAAAATGTGAGATAAATATGAAAGAACAGAAAAAAGGGGCTAAAAAGGGGGAGTGATATAGGAGAGATAGCAGAAGGATTTAAATAAAAGATAAAATCATGGAGAATATAAAACTTGTCAGATTGGCTTAAAGTCGGTATCAGCCAATCAGCGAGAGAGTCTATCCCCTTTTCACTAGCACAAGGAGATTGTTTTTACACCTGAAGTGGAGCGCCACACCTACCATCAACTCCTTACTTTACCGCACAGATCCCTGTGCTACTCATACGCTGAGTTGGCGAGGTCTGGTATCGAACTAGGAACCTTGTGGTTTCTAGCCGAACGCTCTACCAACTGAGCTAACACGGCCCTATTGTACAATATTAGCTATGAATATGATATAAAATATTTTCATTTTAACAGCATTGTGTGTTTTCATATCCTTTTATCTATACTTATATCTAAGTAAGTAATTCATCTGATAATTCCTCAAAATGCCTTCTTAATTCATTTTTCTTACCATGATTTCCAAAATCATACGCTGAGTTGGTGAGGACCGGTATCGAACTAGGAACCTTGTGGTTTTTAGGCGAACGCTCTACCGACTGAGCTAACCCGGCTCCTTGAATGGAGAATGTAATGTAAATAATTAAGAGAATTATGACATCCCTGGTGATGTAGTTTTAGTTACAGATACATAATTTCCCTTATCATTATTCAAATTAGGTATCACCTGACTGCGAAACATACTTGTTAATACATATACACAGTGCATGTTGATCATGAATATAAAAGATTTGACATGATGTAGACCAGTGTTACTCAAAGTGGTGGTACACATTCCAGTGCTGGTAAACATTTCATTGACTGTTGGTACATGCTGAGTTTCCAATTTCAAATTATCATTTTATCGGACCAAGTAACCAATAAGCACCCCAAATCATCAACTTAATGAAAGGTTCATAAATTAACTCATCACTGGTAACTTCCGATTTCAAATTTTTGTAAACAAATGATTTTAATCAGAAGTTTAAGGAGATGTTGAACTCACAATAAATTAAATAAATAGATGGTTGGTACACATAATCAAATTAAAATTCAATAGAAAAATATTTTTTAAAATAAATACTTTTTAATCAGAAATTTATGAATATTTTTATGATGATTTAAAAAAGACGAAAGACGTTTTTATACTAAAATACTTTTTACTTAATCAGAAGAGAAATGCAATTATGTTTATTTAATTAAACATACAGTTTTTATTTCCAAAATATTTTTATGCTTATTTAGATAAAAGGATGTCGTTCAGAAATAGTATCACACAATTTGTAAAATTTGTTTTTGTCGAATACAATATAATTGCAAAAATCGTCTGTTCATTTATTTTCAAATATTTGAAAGCAAAATTTACCGGTGATGAATTAAAATATGAACCTTTCATCAAGTTGATGATTTGGGGTGCCTATTAGTTACTTGGTCCATTTTATCTATAAAAGTAAAAATGAAAATGTACAATATCTTTTTGTATTGTAAAATATTATTCTTTTCACATGCTATGATACAATACAACAGATAGAAATATTATAACACAGTGAGATCTTTTTGTTGTCATCAGTTAATTTTTAATGAAAGAGGAAAGTGTAAAATTATTTTTGTTAGTTAAAGGAAATGGTTTTGTTTAAATAGGAAAATCAAAATATTGTATAAATTTTGATTTTACTTATTGTGTTTACAGATTGAAGCAAAGGTCACTGCTTGTAGTGACCTAAGGTTATATGTTATCAAGCTCTCAGAAATCAAGAGGTAGAACTCATTTACCTTGTCATGATGGCTGAATAGCTACAATTTTTTTCTATATAAAATAGTTGAAAATTGTCAGAATGGATCACCAGAAGGAAGTTTGTCCCAGCGCCATGAGATTTCTTCAGACTTGCTGAAATAAGAAAATTGCCACTAGAAGAAATAGACCTTGCCACCAAGAAAAACTGTGATAAAAGAACTAAGTTCACATTTGCTGAATTAAAAAGGTAAAGGTAAAGTCGTCGGGGCGGCCTAAAGTCAGTATCAGCGAGGGAGTCTATCCCCTTTTCAATAGCGCTAGACCAAGGAGATTGTTTTTGGCTTCTGAGGTGGAGTGCCACACCTACCATTAGCTCTTTACTTTACTGCACAGATCCCTGTGCTACTCATACGCTGAGTTGGCGAGGACCGGTATCAAACTAGGAACCTTGTGGTTTTTAGCCCAATGCTCTACCGACTGAGCTGACTCAAGGCTAATTAGAACAAAATGCCAAAGCTCCTCACTGTGTCTTTTCGATCCCATTTCTGCAGATCTAGGGAACACAACGTGGGCGCAGAAAGCATTGACAGAGCAACTAGTTAGAGACACGTGTGGTTGTCATGGAACTAATTCATCTTATCAGGTACCGTGTCTGGCATAGGACCACAACATGGAACTTGATCAGAAATGAGAGCTATGCACAAACTCACTTAATGTTGGCGAAGTACTGGTTCATAGCACATTGGAAAAATATCCTGTCAGTATGCCCCATTAGATGGCCGTCAGCTGCACTTAAAACGCCATCTTGTTTTCTACACTATTGCACATAAATATTAGGTATCTAATAATTATGTAACACTTGCATCTTCCTTAGTATCTTGCCAATCCTTGGTTAGGTGACCCTTTTTCCATTTTGAAATCCCATAACTTTGTAATTCTTTCTGCTTTGTGCATACATTATTTATCCGATTGGACAAACAGAGAGAGAGAGAGAGAGAGAGAGAGAGAGAGAGAGAGAGAGAGACAGAGACAGAGACAGAGACAGAGACAGAGAGAGAGAGACAGAGAGACAGAGAGACAGAGACAGATAAATTTATCTGATTGGCCAAATCTTTGTCGTTTAAACAAAAAACTGAAAACTGAACCATTTTCTATTATTGCCACTAATTTTAATGAAACTTCAAATACCTTAGATACACAAGCTCGGACAACTCCTTACTAAAAATTAGCAAATGACTAATAACTAATTATAATATAACTAATTATTATAATAAGGGGTTGGGTTAGCTCAGTCGGTAGAGCATTCGGCTAGAAACCACAAGGTTCCTAGTTCGATGCCGGTCCTCGCCAACTTAGCATATGAGTAGCACAGGGATCTGTGCGGTAAAGTAAGGAGCTGATGGTAGGTGTGGCGCTCCACCTCAGACGCTAAAATAATCTCCTTAGTCTAGCGCAAGTGAAAAAGGGATAGACTCCCTCGCTCTGTGCGGATGCGGGATGCTGCATAGAGGACCTTCCGAGAATGATGAGCGATAGGGACGGATGGAGAGAGATTGTCATGGATATCTGCGCTGAAAGCACGACATGATGATGATGAAAAGTCAGAGTGGACCTGGTAGTAAGGACAATGAACATATCCTCCACAGAGTTCCAGAATTGGACCCTCAATACTAGAAGCAGTTTAACGTCATACCCAGGCCACAGTTTGAACTCTGTTTGCCAATTCCACTTTTTAAAAATTTTTTAACAATAATGCTGCTTGCATTTCCTTTTTTCAGAAGTTTTATTCTTGAACTCACTTTAATTTGCCCAAAAATTCTTCTTTCTTCTCTTTTTTTTTTTACTTCATCCACAATTTCAGCATCTTCTCAATAGTTCAAGTGTTATAAATTATACTTAGAGAAAGAAAGAAAAGAAAAAAAAAAAAAAGAGAAAGGAATCCCACTTAAACATTAGTAAATGTTCCATGAAGCTCTTAACAAGAATCCTATCTAAGACTTCTTTTTTTTTTTTTTTTAGATTTTAGTCTCAAGAAAAGATAGTTATAGTTAATCGTCTTAAACAAAATCCATCATGAAAGCTTTTTACAAAATATCAATTGAATATGAAAGTTTCCTATTCTATTTGTTTGTTATTTCTTCTTTATATTACTCTATATAAAACAGCTGCATCTGTTTCTTTGTTTGTATTGGTTCAACCTAAAATTGTGTCACCATAACAACCAATTCTTCCCACTTCAGAATCTGAATAATTTACTATATAACTTGACAAAAGATAGTGATTTCTTTCCCCAAATCTTTCTTTTGTTTTATTGGTGATATCAGACTTAATCTTCTTAAGTCTTTCAGTTGTAAAATACCACTAAACTAAAGAATAATTATCGGGCTTACAGTGTATAGTAAAATAACACTATGCCAAAAAATTATGAGGCTTAAACTGAAAAAGAATAGGAAACAGTTGAACATATGGTGCAATGGATATAAAGGTTGAGTTAATACAGTTCTAAGTGACAATCATCTGTAGGTTGCAGGTTCAATCCTGACCACAGGTGATAATAAAATGGAATACTTAACATAGTTTAACACTTGTACCCAGTCATGGTTAATGGAATGAAAACAGTCTACCCCTGTGGATTGAATAAAGGGTTAGGTTTGAAGTTCTGTGAAGGCTCCCGATTATGACAAGAAGGTTCCTAAATCTGACAAGAAATACCTGAAGAAGGCCAGGGAGCACATCGGCCGAAACATTGTACAGATAACAATAAAGATGAGGACAATAGTCTGAATAATCCAAATAATCCAAAGTATATTTGGTTCAAAGTTCTGTGAAGGCTCCAGATTATGACATGAAGCCTCCAGAGCTTTCATAAGATTTATATTTTATTTGTCTGAAGTTTTGATATGAGGCTATATATATATATATATATATATATATTATAATATATTAATTTGAAAGCAATTACAATGCAAGTAAAAAATAAAAACAAAAAGATGTTATTTTTTGTCTTATCGATTTCAAAGTAAAACTTTATCTTCAGAGACGATTTTTGGAAATGGACGCGTTTTTTGTTTTTTTTTTGGTCGTTATTTTATTTTTTATGTTATAAACACGTGTCTCGTGGTGTTCTTTTTCTTTTAAACGCCACACGCAAAGTCGTGATGGTGATTTAGCCGTTCATTCAATTTCAATTTTATTATTTTCATCTATTTATATATTTATGTATTAATCATTTGATATATGTATAATGAAATGTACATACTATGTACTATATACTGTGAGGAACGTGTATTTTAATTAATTATGTATTCAGTGTTTAGCTCTAATCTATTGTTTATACTAGGACCTAATTTGGCTATTAATAAACTTTAAAGTTTATTAATAGGCAAATTAGGTCCTAGTAATACATAAATATATAAATAGATGAAAATAATAAAATTGAAATTGAATGAACGGCTAAATCACCATCACGACTTTGCGCGTGGCGTTTAAAAAAAAAAAGAACACCACGAGACGCGTGTTTATAACATAAAAAAAAAATAACGACAAAAAAAACAAAAAAAACGCATCCATTTCCGAAAATCGTCTCTGAAGATAAAGTTTTACTTTGAAATCGATAAGACAAAAAATAACATCTTTTTGTTTTTATTTTTTACTTGCATTGTAATTGCTTTCAAATTAATATATTATAACATACTTAACAATGCTTCAAGCAAATTACCAATTACTTTTATATATATATATATATATATATATATATATATATATATTTATACATATATATAAAAGAGAGAGAACAATTCTCTCTCCAAACTAATATCATCATGAATAATAAGCATGACCTGAACTTCAACTTGTATGCATTTTAAATCCTTGATGCCAAATGCACAAATGCATCTTTTATAAAAGCATGCAATCCATCAAACTGCACTGCTTTTTCTTTTGGGGGAGATGCTTGCTTTTTTTTCTTCTTTTCTTTTCTTGTTAAACTCTTTTCTTTTTTGATCCAATCCTGACATTGCAAAGCAAGCAACCAAGTTTTGACTGCCAATAGAGTAAAGCAAGTACCAATGTGCTGTCAAAATTGTCAAGAAAGTGCAGACTGCTCAAGATAGGCAAATCCCAAAAAGTTATACTACACAGTTCAAATTGCAAAAGTTGATTCTTCTGTAAATTAAATTGAGGAAGACTTGGTGCCTTCGATCAGTCAAAGGGGGAGCCTTTCTAGGGAGCAATGGTTAGCAAGGTAGATACATTCTGCTGTAAATTAGATTGAGGTTCAGTTGAATTAATACTGTAGCGATTGTCTGCCCCTGTTTGGATTTATGTGTGGTCTAGAAGAGTTATATTCCCTTGCTGAAGGTTTCTGTGTGTGTGTTCTGTGTGTATGTGTAGAGAGAGAAAGAGAGAGCAATTAAATATAAAAACACCCAGACATCAAATGCATATCCATATGTGTGTGTGTGTATATATATATATATATGGAGAATAAGTGCTTAATTGGAGTCGAACCTAATTTTGAAAATTAATTAATTAATAATGAATTAGGCGGGAATACCTATTAAATGTACTTATTCTCCAAAAAATTATCGGCAAAAAGCCATTCTAAACAAACCTTGTTTACAACTTATCATATCGTCGTGTAATAAAAGTCACTAGAAGAGGAATGTTAACCTACTCTAAACAAATCATAAAAAAATCTAAGAAGTTCATTTGGTGTTGGGGTTATGGGATCGGCCTGTCAGCTTGGCAGTCCGGTTTCAAATCACGCACAGGGCGGTCTTCCGATCTATAGCTCTGCTGATGAGGCCTAATAGGCCGAAATGTACATACAGAGATTGATTTTTCTCGATTTGTTTAGCCATACATTTAATAGGTATTCCTGCCTAATTCATTATTAATTAATTAATTTTCAAAATTAGGTTCGACTCCAATTAAGCACTTATTCTCCAAAAAATTATCGGCAAAAAGCCATTCTAAACAAACCTTGTTTATATATATATATATATATATATATATATATGGAAAAACATAAAATCGGAAGCAGGCGTGTACATCATACCATGTATTAACTGCCACAAAGGGTACCTTGGAGAAACTTCTTGACACTTAGGAAAGTGCATATATGAACATAAATGCAGCATTAGAATAGGCGACCTTAATAATTGTCTCTTCCAACATATACTAAATGTTAAACATAATTTTGATTTCGATAATGCGTATATGTTGGCTTATATCCACGACAAAAGACTTAGACAAATTTTCGAAGCTAGTGCTATAAGCAACATTGATAATGTTAATTATAGACCTGGTTTCTTTAACATTTCCAAATACATAGGCAAATCAGTAATCGGTGGTTGTAAGATTTCAAACCCCGGTCATAACAATGCAATGTGATATGTCTATGCCTGCATATATATATTTTGTATATATATATATATATACATATATGTCTGTGTATGGTTATATATTGATCTGCGTATATGTATGAATATATATGTGCTTATGTATTGTTTTGTCTGTATATATACTAAACGTTTTATCTATTAACAATTTTCTTATTTTCTAAACATTAATATCCATATGAAATACGTCATATCAATGTGAACATTTCCTCTTGGCCTATTCACGTTCTACATGCATCATCTTATGATCTTCATTTTCCGTTTTTTCCCATGCAATGATCACGTCATCAGCTTTCGTATATAAACGCACATATAAAAAATAATGGTAAATAACATTATATTCACACATCCACCATACACCTAACATTTTTCATTTTTCTCCCTTACAAAATTTCTTTTGCATTGTCCTGATGATGGTTTATCATAAACCGAAATACTTAAGTATAGATATATAAAATTTTTCCTTTGATCATAACATCCTGTGTCTATATTTTTGAAAACATTTTCTTCATATATATATATATATATATATATATGTAAGTAAAAGTAAGTAAAGTCGGCTGAGTGGCCTAGTGTCGGTATCAGCCTGTCAGTTAGGGAGTCTTTCCCCTTTCCACTAGTACTAGACCAGGGAGATTGTTTCTACACCTGGGTGGAGCAGAACACCTACCATCAGCTCCCCACTGTACTGCACAGATGTGAGCTGTGCTACTCATGTGCTGAGTAAGTAAGGAGGTTGTATTGAACCCAGAACCTCATGGTTCATTGGCAGATGTTCTACTGACTGAACTAAACCAATATACTAATATTGATAATATAGTTTGCTATATTTATAAGCAAAGAGTGCTCAATATCATTGATAGAGCATGTATATTTAAGTTAAAAATTGCATAGGTGAGAAACAGTTGGTTACCAAGTAGCGTTTGACTTCATGTCTTCACTACCATTAACTTAGATTATATATATACAAGATGTGTCAAAAATGTATTGAGATTTTTTGTACTTTTTGACACACCTTGTATTCTGGAAAAAAAAATGTTCCATTCATTCTTGATTTCTATCTTGGTAAATACAGCTTTAAACTTTTTT
>CM042147.1:115570011-115670011 GCA_023376005.1 Doryteuthis pealeii | reverse complement strand
TGTTTTTCTCATCAACTAAGAAATATTTGCTTAATGTAATTCCTCTTGTTTTGCCCCATTTTCTCCTTCTCATCTACACAAAACAACAAAATTGTTTTTTTAAAAAAAAAGAAAAATGTAATAAAAAAGCCACAAAATTGTAAATGTAAAGAAAACAATTGGTTGCCTTTCATAAAATGCAGGTCAATGAAATTTGTTTTACCATTAAATGAAAAAAAAAAGAAGAAAATAATAAAAACAAGGGGAGACAATTGATTCACAAAATAATACTTGCCTCTTTTTGGTATAAAGAAGAAATTGAATGAAATAAGGTTTTTCTTCTATTGAGATGAATGTGTAACAAGGTTAGGTTTATTGTTATCATTCAAACAATGGCTTGTTTAGTTTGACTTAATCAAGACAACTAAGATCTTTTATTTAGTTTTTCATTTGACTCAAATAGCATTCAATGATTTGATTCTCTTCTTGTAGACATTTATACTGTTCAGTATTTATACTTATTTATAAACAGGAATATATATGTATATGTAGGTGGGTGGTTGTAAAATAGTCTTAAATTGTGATACATACAATTACTACCTAATACCAACTATATCAAGCTGAAACATAAAAATTAACTAAAATCCCTAAAAAAATAGAGACAGACAGAAATCAATGGAAGGCACAATGCTAAGAATAACTCTAAAAAACTCAAATAGCATTCAATGACTTGATTCTCTTCTTCTAGACATTTATACTGTTTAGTATTTATACTTATTTATAAACAGGAATATATATTATAATGTATTAATTTGAAAGCAATTACAATGCAAGTAAAAAATAAAAACAAAAAGATGTTATTTTTTGTCTTATCGAATTCAAAGTAAAACTTTATCTTCAGAGACGATTTTCAGAAATGGACGCATTTTTTTGTTTTTTGGTCATTATTTTTTTTTATGTTATAAACACGCGTCTTGTGGTGTTCTTTTTTTTTAAACGCCACACGCAAAGTCGTGATGGACATTTAGCCGTTCATTCAATTTCAATTTTATTATTTTCATCTATTTATATATTTATGTATTATTCATTTGATATATGTATAATGAAATGTACATACTATGTACTATACACTGTGAGGAACGTGTATTTTAATTAATTATGTATTCAGTGTTTAGCTCTAATCTATTGTTTATACTAGGACCTAATTTGGCTATTAATAAACTTTCTCTAATTCTGAGATTACCAATGTTTCGTATTACTGTCTATTACTAGGAATATATATGTATATGTAGGAGGGTCGTTGTAAAATAAGCTTAAATTGTGATACATACAATTAGTACCTAATACCAACTATATTAATATATGGGCGTGAAACATTTTAACTAATATGCACACTTAATGCCATGCTCACTATATATATTTTCAGACCACATGGGTGAGAGAGAGAGAGAGTCTATTGTTGATGGCAATTGTGGAAAATGATATAGACATGTAAATAACACTCTACTTCTTGAGTTTTAGGTGCATCTTTTCATGCATTTGGTATCACAAATGCATTTTTACTATCCTTCCATAAGTCTTTCAAAATTGCATCATAGCTCAAAGTTTATACACCTGCCCCTTGAACAGCTGTATGTGAATTCCTGCTGACAATTCATAAATTATTTGACAAAGATAAAGAATAAAGAAATATTTAATTCTATTATGAACTCCTTCATTCTGAGGAAAAGAAAACAACAAACAAAACAATGAACAGTCGCCAATGTTACAAACCATGGTTGATGCTAAGTAAAGACTATTAACCTCTCATTTCTTATGTCATTTCTACGTCGTTGCATACATTATGAAGCAGAAATTTGTTGGGCAGGGTGCATTCTTGTTGCCTTCAGCATGGCAAGCTGATTTCATGAAAAGTCTTTCTTCAGATTACTTTCTTAGATTATCATCCATAATAATCGGATGGTATTTGAGTAGTCTTCTCTTTGATTCATCCATCCTTCTTGTTTTAACACATAAATGATGTGTCCGCACAGATATTTGCAGAGCGCTTTGTATGTCTAATTTCTGTATTAGATTTTTCAATTTTCATCTTTCATCCTGTGTATGAAAGTTTGTGTTTTATTTCTTATTCTGTGGCTAAAGAAGAAGAGATGGTTATTTGGTTTTATTGCAGGTCAATACTGAAATAGAAAGGTGCCCCAACTCCAAAAACTTTGAAAACTACTGGTCTAACTGAACATAGGATACTCAGTGACAATTCTCAGTTCTTTTTTTTTATTAGTAATCTAACTATATTTTGGTGAAACACAAGATTGTGCAGGTGCAACACAATCATCATACTCACCAGATGTAGTTTCATGCAACTTTTTCTTATCTTTTAAACTGAAAATTCATCTCAGTGGTAAGATTTGGGGGATGTGGAGGCTATTAAAAGAATGTGCAACTTCACACCATACCACAAGAAGATTTTCAGAGTTGCTTCAACCAATGGAAAACTCACTGGAATAAGTGTGTTGTGAATGACAAGATATCTATTTGAAAAAAAAAAAAAGAAAAAATGGTCATTTCATTCATTGCTCATTTCTCTATTATTTACAACAATTTCTATATATATATATATATAGATAATATAGTTTGGTATATATAGTTTGCTGTTATACATTACATTTTAAACACTCAAAGTTTAATGACTGAAAAAATAGTTTTCAGTGGACAGAATGCATCAGATTTGGTTTGTTTTGTTTTACGGCATATCAATCTCAGTGGGTTATTTAATGCTGATAAAGTTTTGAAATAAATCAATTCTTAATGGATAATACAATTTTTTTATAAATACATTTTTCTATTTAACCCATAGATGGGACCCTAACAGGTACTACCACTCCGGGTCAGAGTGGACCAGGGAGCAATGGTGATGAAGGGGTGCTCTACATTCCCCAAACCTCCAGAACTGGAACCTCACCATCAGATAGAGTTTAACGTCATTCCCAGGACATGTAGACCCTCAGCCACCGCCTTCTAATACCCATACGATAAAAAGGGGTTGGGGCTTGCCATAAGGGCAATAAGGTTGGGAAAATCATATAGGTGCTAGGGCTTGACATGACCAGCCGATTGATCGGAGGGGGCCTCTCCGACTGCCCGTCTAGCCCAAGATAGGTCCAAAGTGGAGTATTGCATGTCATGAACTGCTCATCCACCTGGGCTCTATGCTTAAGCATCATGGGTCGCCACCCACGGCCAACAGGTTGCCCCATTGGGGGAGTCTTACCGCTCTGCAGAGGTGCAGTCGGTGCATTCTAATGCCCCAGCCGACAGGGCGGAGAATGCATCAGAGTATTTACACTTACAGAAAATTTTATATTTTGAAACACTAATTTTATATTTTGAAACCAAAGCCATGGAATAAATCAAAACAAGTTTGAATTCAAAGTCTTTCTTCTCCAAGATTGGTTACCATACCAGTTTTATTTATCAATGTGTACTTTGCATATCCAGTTAATGTTTGTGAATTTAGTCCTGTTATTAGCCAAGAAGAAGTGTGAGATTGCAATTCTAAATCATGCAATCAAATCTACAAGTACAGAAATGATAATTAATGATTTTCAAATACAATTTGAAGAGAAATACATTTTCTATACATATTTTCTTGATTTCTTCTTAATAATTCTGCAAATTTTCATGCCAATTTGTGAGTGATTGAATATGGAACAAAAGAGAAAAAAAAAGAAAAATTAGAGATTGGAATACTTTAGGTTTCATAAATTGCAATACTTTTCCGACTTTCTTTAATTGAAGTGTGCATCTAAGTCAGAAAAATTATCTTTTGGTTTAGTCAATATTAATAAATACAGAAAATGATTACATGCTTGTGGAGTAATGATAGTTGACAAGATGGCTGACAAGATGAGAAGAAGAAGAAATAAAATAAAGAAAGATTTTAATTCAAACAAACCTGAATCTTTATTGATACATTCCTTTTTAAAAAATGTTTACTTTTCTTCAATTTTTTTTTTTCTTTGTTTTTTTTTTTTTCTTTGACAATTGGCAGATGATTTATGTCCTGGCATATTTTCTTTCTGCTCACCATCATTTGGTGCCATAAATTTCATTTTGGATAAAATTCATTCAGAATTGTTTCTTTTTCAATCATTTGAAAAAATATTAGTGAAAAAAATAAATAAATAAATAAAAGCAAAATGAAAATGAAAAAAAATAAAAAACCAAAAAAAACCCACAAAAAATAAATAAATAAATAAACACAAAACAAAACAAAAAAACATTAAAAAAAATATCATTAAAAAATGGCTAATTGAATTTGTTCTCTTATTCCACAAATTTTCAAGCTGAAATCAGCACATTTAAAACTTTGTCTAATCAAATACTGATCATTAGCACCAAATATGGCAAACAAATTTCCTCTATTCAGAAAAAAAAAAGAGAGAATTTTTTTTATCAGTAGTCCATAATTTATTTGGTAATTTACTATCAGATATTTAAAAAAAATTGGGATCAAATATTTTTTAAAAAAAAGAAGGATTTTAGCAAATAATTATTTATTTATTTTCATTTGCTCTTTATTTTTGTTTATTTACTTTTGATAATTCATAAAAAAATTCTAGCATCTGGGGATTATAAATATTGAATTTTTTGTCCATTTGAAAGAAACATTAAACAAACTCCTGATCATGAATACAGAATTCTGCTGGAAAAAAAACATCAATAAAGAAACTGACCGTGCTGTAAATAAACGGGCTGTTTTACTTTTCTTTCTGAATCGGATAAGTTGATCTCTCAATTAAGTTTTTCTTTGTAACAACTTTTTATGTTCATTATTTACGTTTCTTCTAATATGGTATAAACTGATCACATGACCTATTTTGGAGGTACCTAATAAAAGCTGATGAACTCAATTGGTTCTTATTATCTATGACCCAATATTGCATTTAAAAAATGGGGGGGGGGTGTTAGTTGTGATTGTGGGCTGATTGATTTGAGAAATATTTAGATAAATTTAGTGATGGAAATTGGTTGCAAAGATTTTACAAATATATAATATATAAATATATGAAATATAAAATATTACACTTTAAAAATGGATTTTTCATATCCTAGATATCTAGTTATTTACTAGATTATGGATAGTCAAGTGCTCTGCATTTGTTGTCTTGTGCCAGACTAATACTAATTTAAAAACAAGAGTTTGATGTATGAGGGTCATTTAATAAATAAGGGGAATTTTTTTGAGAAAGAAAAATAATTTTTTTTTCCTAATTTTTTCCATAAATGTAAATTTACCATTATTTGTAATTGGTTTATATCAAGAATTATTTTAATATCACAGCAAAGATTTCTTGAAGCTATTTAAAAGGATGGCAAATCCCAGTACTCCAGCCTTAAACAGAGGTCTGCCATTAAATTTTGGTAGCTGAGAAGTGCAAACCATATGAAGTGTACAGAAGAATATGTGATATGTACAGAAAAGAATATTTTAATAATAACAAAATATTTACAAATAATCTAAATATAGGTTTGCCACTACAAGCCTGAGTGCTTTCTATTGTTAACTCCTTATGCAAAATTCACTTTACTTATTGAATCACCCTCATATATAAAAACACACTCTTAATGATATCTCTTTGGAACACAACCACAATTAAAACTCAATTATACACGTCATATTGTGTAATGGATAGAGTCGTAGGAAATGGACTCATCAGCTCGAGTTCAAATCCTGAACAAGGCTGTATATATTTCACATAGAGTAGTTGGATGCATACCTTGGGAAAGGTATGCATCCAACTACTCTTCCTCCAGCTATGAGTGAATAGTAGTACAGACTGAGCTCTTAAACCATGGCTAGGTAACCATTCTAGGAGAAAGAACAATTCTGAATTCAAATCTGTTAAGCTCCACTTAAGAAATTGACTTTGTGTCACATCCTGCCCATGCGGATGGGTTGGTAAATATGTTACGTAATATTATAAGTGGCTTATAAATTATGTACGCACCTGTAGTTAGAATTTTGATTAGGTTCCATTAGATTTAGAATAACGGAGTCCTATGGAAAGTTACTTGACAGTTATTGGTGGTACTGAAAGATTACGTTTGGAGAAAGAAGCAGAAATGTTGGCTGCCAAAGATGATCTTGAATCTTACGAGCACCTGATGGATGTGTATGAATGAGCTCTTAAACCATGGCTAGGTAACCAGTCTAGGAGAAGAACAATTCTGAATTCAAATCTGTTAAGCTCCACTTAAGAAATTGACTTTGTGTCACATCCTGCTCATGCGGATGGGTTGGTAAATATGTTACGTAATATTATAAGTGGCTTATAAATTATGTACGCACCTGTAGTTAGAATTTTGATTAGGTTCCATTAGATTTAGAATAACGGAGTCCTATGGAAAGTTACTTGACAGTTATTGGTGGTACTGAAAGATTACTGTTATAGGTGACACACCCTATAAGACCAATGGAATGCGCCAATGGCTTACTATAAATAAACAGGGATAATTGTGGCTTAGGAGCAAGCCAATGCGAGTGCCAATAACTCTGTTCGTCGGACGTAATTTCCACATCTCTCTATTGTATTGTTTACTTTCTGTTAATACATTTTTCTACTTTTCGTTACCCATTGTTTTGTTCTTATTTGACCCCTTAAAACCTCACAACAATTACGTTTGGAGAAAGAAGCAGAAATTTTGGCTGCCAAAGATGATCTTGAATCTCACGAGCACCTGGTGGATGTGTATGAACGTCTTGATGATATGGATGCTGATAAGGCTGCTGCAAAGGCTGCCTATATTTTGCACGGTTTGGGTTTTACCAAAGAAATGCAAAATAAAGATGTGAAAGATTTCTCTGGAGTTTGGCATATGAGAATTGCTTTGGCCAGAGCCCTCTATATCAAACTGGCCCTCCTTATGTTATATGGACCGACCAACCATTTGGATTTGGACGCTTGTGTCTGGCTGGAAGAGGAATTGAAAAACTACAAAAGAATTTTGGTGATCATTTCTCAGGATTTCTTGAATGGTGTCTGTACAAATATTATTCATATGCACCTCAAAAAGCTGGTCTACTATGGGGATAATTATGATGCCTATGTGCAAACCCGTATGGAACTTGATGTGTCAGGTTGCATATGGCGCTACTGGTACTATGTAACCCAGTACTACCTGTCTCATAGTCGGGTTATTGGCGACCTAACCGGTTACCCCACCAAGCCTATCTGGTGAGGAGGATGGCTAGACATCCAGCAGGACAAAAAACAAAACCTGTCAAAGGGCAGATGAAGCCTTTCGCTCAACGGCTATCTAGCAAATAACATACGCGGGGACGTAGAAATACTTGGATTGGTATCCAGGCGCATAGCAAAACCACCGGGAGAGATGCATTCCTCAGCCTTGTCAAGACAAGTGTCTAGGAGAAGGAAAACTCCAAAATTTAACCTGCAGCGGCTGCTGCAGCCAATGATGTTGACTTGTTCTTCTTTTTGGCTCAAATGTGGCAGTCACTTAGAGAGTGGGATTGGTTCTGTGCAAAGCCTTTCCTCACTTAAAAAAGCTTCAGGCACAGGCATTGCTTGATATGCAATACATGTCTTGTTCTTTATATGTTTTTGAAGCTTACCATTATATTGTTTGAACTGTTGAGTTTTTTTTGTTTTTTTTGTTATTATTATTATTATTGTTACTATATCAAGTAATGGCAATACTTGAACGCGATCATGGAACTTGAAGAGAACCAGATGAAGAAGTATAAATGGGAGCAAGACCAAATCGCTCATATGAAGAACTACATTGCTAGATTTTGTCTTGGCAGTGCTAAATTGGCTCGACAAGCTCAGAGTAAAGAAAAGACTGTGAAGAAAATGGTGGTTTAACTGAGAAAGTCTCACAGGATAAGACCATGACCTTCTATGTCCCACCTTGTGGCACTCTCCCACCTCCAATTGTGATGGTGCAACATGTCTTCTTTAGATATTCTTGGCTCCTTAGAAAATGGGTGCAGTGAGAATAAGTTTAAGTTTAGTCATATGCAAGTTGATTTCCAAAGGGTGCAGACACTATTGTCGGCTCTGATGGGTCAGTCTCACCGTGGCGGAATCAACATGGGCTAGGTCGCAAAATAAAAGCTTTATCATAAAGCACCAACGTCTTGTTAATTGATAAATTCAAACAAGAATGACCAGCCCAACACAGAAAAGCAGCCCCAGAAAAATCAGCCCAAGAAAACAGATCAACATTTGAAGATGGCGGCCAAGGTTAGACGAAGTAACCAGTAAGCAGATATTAACAAGTAAGAATCATCATCTATCCTCTCTTAAAGTATCAATTCATTGCCATTACTCCCTGGTCCACTCTAACCTGGAGTGGTAGTACCTGTTAGGTCTCAATGACCTGAGTTCAAATCTTCAATGAAGTTGTTTGCATTTCACATAGCGTTAATACCCTTTGGAAGGGTATGCATCCAGCAATTCTTCCTCATTTTGGGTAAAAAGTAGAGCAGACTGGACCCTTTAACCTTGGTAGTCTAGGAGAAGGAAAGCTCTAAATTCAAACCTGTTAAACTCTGCTTGGGAAATTGACCATGTTTAGCATTCTACTTGTGTAGAGGATTTGGTAGTATATATTCTTTGTTGTACTGGAATATTCCACACTCTCTCTCACCCATGTGGTCTGACTATATTTATATTGAGCATGGCATTATGCTGGGCTAGCTTCGAGGATTAGTAGTGTACCTCACTATTCCTTGTCTGTCTTATTGTATCTCTCTGGAATAAAACTCTTTATCTTAAATCTACAAACATGTTGACTGATCCATCCACTCGACTACAATCTTGTCTGATTGTATCCCTTTTAAGGACACAACAACAAAAACTTAGTTAAGTATAAAATACAGCAAAAATTGGACACGTAGCCTAATGGATAAAGGAGTTAGGTAAAGACAGTTCTAAGTGACAGTTATCTCTAGATTGCAGGTTCAATCCTGATCAAGGGCAGCAGTAACATAGAATAATAATTAACACAGATTAACACCTGTACCCCAGCTATGTTTAGTGGAATGAGAACTGGATACCCCCATGGACTGAATAAAGGGTTAGGTTCAAAGTTCCGTGATGGCTCCTGATTATGACAAGAAGTTTCCTGAGTCTGAAAAGAAAGTTCCCAAGTCCGACAAGAAATACCTGAAGAAGGCCAGAGGGCACATCGGCCGAAACGTTGTACAGATAACAATGAAGATGAGGACAATAGTCCAAATAACGCAGATAATAGTAACAAAAAAAAGTTGTAAAACTCCAAGAAAACTTCCATTGATAATTTAAAACCGTTCATTATTAAACTATCACTTAATCAAGAAAGGGAAAATTAACTTCCTGTAATATCTGCTGTAGTTATTCTCTAAAACAATAGAAAGAGAGGTGGGAGAGCCAAGAATGTGTAAATTAGCATGGAAAAGTTTTTAGGATGAATATAAGAATTACGTGTAGATTAGAATGGAAAAGTGTAAGGATGAATAATGAAAATTAATAATTTTAACATAGTCCACACCTGGAAAAAATTTCAGAAAAATTGAAGGGGTTGGGTGACAATTTTACTTTTTCTGGATGATTTGACATGGAATGACCCCTCAGTGACCTAATTGGAACCACTGCTTTCAACATGACTTGAGTGTAACTATATTTGTCCAGGTAAGCTCAGTCGGTAGAGCGTTCGGCTAGAAACCACAAGGTTCCTAGTTCGATACCGGCCCTCGACAACTCAGTGTATGAGTAGCACAGGGATCTGTGCAGTAAAGTAAGGAGCTGATGGTAGGTGTGGTGCTCCACTTCAGGTGTAAAAACAATCTCCTTGGTCTAGTGCTTGTGAAAAGGGGATAGACTCCCTCGCTGATTCTGCTGATACTGACTTTAAGCCAATCTGACAAGTTTTATATTCTCCATGATCTTATCTTTTATTTAAATCCTTCTGCTATCTCTCCTATATCACTTAGCCCCTTTTTAGCTCCCTTTTTCTGTTCTTTCATATTTATCTCCCTTTGTTCCCTTTCATAAATCTCTCACATTTTTACTCCCCTTTCCTGTTCTTTTGCATTTACCTCCTCCTACTCCCTCTTAAATCTCCTTGGTCTAGCACTAGTGAAAAGGGGATAGACTCCCTCACTGATTGGCTGATATCAAATGGTTTTGGAGGTACGTTGTATAATAGTTACCATCATAGAAAATGGATGAGGCTGTCTGTATTTCACATAGTGCTAATACTCTAGGGAAAGGTATGAATCCAACTATTCTCCTTCCAGCTATGGGTAAATAATAGGGCAGACTGGGCTCTTTAATGAAAACTCTGAATTAAAACCTGTTAAACTCTGCTTAAGAATTGCCCTTGTGCCACATCCTGCTCATGCAGAGGGGTTGGTAAATATACATATATACAAGGTGTGTCAAAAAAGTATCAAAGTTTTTTGTACTTTTTGACTCACCTTGTATTCTGAAAAAAATAACGTTCCATTCATTCTTCATTTCTATCTTGGTAAATACAGCTTTAAACTTGATACTTTTTTGACACACCTTGTATTCTGAAAAAAATTAATGAATGGAATGTTAGTTTTTTCAGAATACAAGGTGTGTCAAAAAGTACAAAAACATCTCGATACTTTTTTGACAGACCTTGTATATATATATTATATATATATTTACCTATTAGGTCTCATCAGCAAGGTTATAGACATGGGAGACAGCTCCATGTGTGACTCGAAACCTCAACTGCCAAGCTGACAGGCAGAGATTCTAATGACTAAACCAGCTTGCCAATCCCAAATTCTTCGTCCATTTTGAACTTACTTATATTTCACTTTTTATTGACTTGCTACACAACAGTATGAAAGTACGTAAATAAACACTGTGTTTATCTGATATGGCTTTTAGCCGACAATTTTTGGAGGATATGTGCTTAATTGAAGTCATACCTAATTTTTGGAAATTAATTAGTTAATAATTAATGAATTTAGACGGGCATATATGTTCAAATGTATATATATATATATATATATATATATATATATATATATATATATATTTAATGGTGATATTATGGTTTCACACTCATAACTTAAAGTTTCTTGGTAATCTAAAAATCAGATGAGAAGTGGTTGAGATGTCAAAAACCAGTTGTAAATATATATATATATTTGCTTCAAATGTTGCAATCAACTATATGGTTTAAAGTGATGGATAATAATTATTTGTAAAAATTTTAACTTCAAATAATTAATTCTTAATGTAATTCATTTTCACAAAGGTATATTGTTTCAAGTTTTCCTAAAAAAATAAGTTCTATGTTTTTAAGTATTTCAAGCAGCAACTAATAATAGTAACAACTAATAATAATCATTTGTAAATAATGAGTCTTTATGTTCTTAGTCTGAAATTTAAAAAAAAAAAAGAAGACAATTCATCATTTCCTGAAATGTCTTATATAAATGTATGCATGTTTTATGCAGACCTTTCTAAATGATTATATTAAGTAGCAAAATAAAAAACGCCCTCTGGGCGACGTAAAATAAATATTACCTGAGGGGATGGGAGTTGAAAATTCAATATCAGAGAGTTTGTATCATAAGTAAAGTAAAATCATCAAATTTATTAAAGGTGTAAAAAATAAAATAAATTTATTAAAGTAGTAGAAAATTTAAAATGGAAACTTAGTTCTGATAACTTTAGATATATATTAAAATAAAAAAATATATATAGATATATAATACCAGTATGTATTTATTAAAACTTGTTTAAAAAAACCAATGAGGACTGTCTAACATTGCAGGCTCAAATTTTGAGTGTATTTGTTCTACGTTATGACGTTTTAGGTAGTGTGACGTAATCAGTGATGTAATTTTTGTTATAGACAAAACCGGAAGCGAATCTCCATTATTAATAGATGCATAACCACAAGTTAACTGTAACCCTTTCAGCTTGTTTGATGGCAATGATAAACCGAAAAAAAAGTTATCCAATTCAGCTCACATAGCAACTTGATATGCTCCCTGCATAAAGAAAAATCTTGCAACTAACTTAACCCTAATTTCTTTTCACACTCTGGCAACGGATTCTTTTTGTATGTATGCTCCAATCCAACTAAGATAAATAACTACCCTTGTCAAACTTTGAATACAATGAAATAACTGCTATGAATAAAAATCAGGAGAGTTTTCAATTAAATAGGATAATTTGAAACAATTCAACCTATGCTCAGAGTATAAACTTAAGAATGAAATATAATCTCTTCCTGTTAGTTGTTAGATAATGTTCACCACTTCAGGTAGGGGGGGGTAACTCATGCCCGGAAATTGGGATATAATTCTTAATACCCATTCAATCATCATTCCTTTATTTTATCCTTGATATTAAATAGCATGAATGAGAATTATGATTGATACAGAATTGTATTATGATAGTTGGTGGCCATTGATTTCAATATGCTTGGTGTGCATCATATTAATCAGTAGACTTTAAAATTGCTTCCCAGATCTAAGTTAGATTTAAATTGATTGGTTTTAACAGCATGTCAACCTGTCTAGGAGGGGAATTAGTGGATTCATGCCTTTCCAAAGAGAATTGGAAAAGAGTGTCTTTCAAAGATGTGGAGTCGGAACACAAAAAACTCTGACTCCTCTATTTTTAGCACTTGACTCTACTCCCCTTTATGTAATAAAGTGATTATATATTTACCAATCCCTCCACACGAGCAGGATGTGACACAAGGTCAATTTCTTAAGCGGAGTTAAACAGGTTTGAATTCAGAGTTTTCCTTCTTGTAGACTGATTACCTAGCCATGGTTAAAGAGACCAGTCTGTCCTGCTATTTGCCCATAGCTGGAGGGAGAATTAGATTCATCATCATCATCATGTCGTGCTTTCAGCGCAGATATCCATGACAATGACAATCTCTCTCCATCCATCCCTATCGCTCATCATTCTCGGGAGGTCCTGTATGCAGCATCCTGCATCCGCACAGAGCTGATCAATGTACGTTTTTGCTGGTCGGCCCACACTGGCTTGTCCATGTGCTGGCTTCCACAGGAGGACGTCGCTTATGAGTTCGTCCTTGCTTCTCCAGCAGTGTCCCACGTGTCTTGTCCGTCTTACTCTGATGGTTTGTGTGATATGTGGCAGGTGGCCTTACAGCTGTTTTCTTTTAGGGTGTTGTTTCCATGTCTTGTTCAGGATCACCCACAGCATTCTTGTGCAGCTCCCATCTAGTTTATTCTCTAGTCGCTTAGTTAGGGTCCAGGTGGTGCAGCCATACAGCAGTACTGATATGACAACGGCCTGGAAGAACCGTCTCTTTAACTTGTCTGTGAAGTTGGATTTCCATATGATCGATAGTTTATTTATAGCGGTCCATGCCCTTCCTATACGTGCACTAACGTCATTTGCTGTGGAGGAGATGTTACTGCCTAAGTATCTAAATTGTTCTACAGAGTTTAGGAGTTTGCCGTCGATGGTTGAGATGTCGCTTTTGTTTTTGAAAGACATGAACTCGGTTTTACAGGCCGACATTTCGTGCTGCCTTTTCTAGGCTATGTAGTAGGGATTCGGCTTGTGCAGGTGTATTTGCGAGTAGTGCCAGATCATCAGCATCCGTAATAGTATGTGCGGGATATCGCTTGCTTCTTGCTTTTTTTAGTGTGAGGCCATTTTCTTTTATGGGATCTAGTGATGTTCTGAGTACGTAGTCTAGGCATATGATGAATATATATGGTGCTAGTGTATCCCCTTGTAGGACTCCGGCGACAATGTCAAAGAAGTCTGTGTCGCCATCTGGTGAACGTACCATTGCTTTTGTATTTTGGTAGAGCATAATTATGGCGTTAAACCTTTCCTAAATGTATTAGCACCATGTGAAGTGCAAACGGCTTTGCCCAGGAATTGAACTCAGGTCAGCGAGTCCATTTCCTACGACTCTAACCATTAGACCATGCACCTCCATAAATAATAAAGTGATTATGGCCTAAAAATCTCATAAAGTCTATGCATACACTCTTACCTTGAGTAAGCCTACATCATTATAACTGGTTCATATCAAAGAATAAAGATATTATGATTACTAGCAACAGAAAACACCCTCCGAGCGTCATAAAAATTAATTTTTGAAAGACATTGCCTGAGAGGGTGGGAGTTAAAAATTCAATGTCAGAGGGTTTGTATCATAAGTAAGCAAAATCCTCATATTTATTAAAGGAGTAAAAAAACAAAAAACAAAAAAACAATTTAAAATGAAAACTGAGCCCCGTCCCTCTCAAATAAAATGTTGCGTGCATGTAATAATCAAGATTATTTTAGCATCTGAGGTGGAGCGTCACACCTATTGTCAGCTCCTCACTTTACCGCACAGATCCCTGTGCTACTCATACGCTGAGTTGACCAGGGCCGGTATTGAACCAAGAACCTTGTGATTCCTAGCCAAACACTCTACTAACTTAGCTAAAACCGGCCCTTAGAGTGTAAATTCAACTGGAGTTCAAAAAGAAGGTTCCCAAGTTCAAGAAGGCTCCTGAGTCCAACAAGAAATACCTGAAGAAGGCCGGAGGGCACATCGAACGAAATGTTGTACAGATAACAATAAAGACGAGGACAATAGTCCGAATAATCCAAATAATACAGAAAAATGCTCTTCCTGCAAGTGTAACGTTGTGGTATTTTCACAGTACCAAAATGATATATGTAACGTTGTGGTATCTGTTGTATTCACGATACGCAAAGCGATATATTCACCGTACTAAAAATGTATTCGGCACATGGCGGTCATCTTGTTGATAAAAATTACAACGCGAGAAATATGTAGTTACAACTGCTAGCCTTTATTATCGTGCTCGTCTCGTGGGTTTGTATCAGAGAGGAGGAAAGGCAGAGAGAAAGAGAGAGAGGACACTGTTAAATTACTCTGACCCCATACTAGGCACCAGAGGCCCGATCCATACCCTACGACGGCGGAAAGCAAAAAGAGACCGAGACCTTTCTTCGTTGTTCCACGTCACCACGTGACTTCCGGTTCCGGTCAACACCCGAAACTTCCGGTTGACACTCAATTCTCCGTTCGGGGGTCACGCTCCGGTCAAATCACCGTTCATCCTTTTTGTGCTCATCACTATTTTTTAAACCTTTATCATCTCTTGTTTCTTCTTCCTCCTTTTCTAATATAGTAGTTCTAGCTCACAAAAGTCAGGACGTTCATTATCTCGTTACAAAGTGAACCTCAAGAGCATCTGAGGTGGAGCGCCACACCTACTGTCAGCTCATCACTTTACCGCACAGATCCCTGTGCTACTCATACGCTGAGTTGGCCAGGGCCGGTATCGAACCAAGAACCTTGTGATTGCTAGCCAAACACTCTACCAACTGAGCTAAACCGGCCCTTAGAGCTATATAAAGTGTAAATTCAACTGGAGTTCAAAAAGAAGGTTCCCAAGTTCAAGAAGGCTCCCGAGTCCGACAATAAATACCAGAAGAAGGTCGGAGGGCACACCGAACGAAATCTTGTACAGATAACAATAAAGACGAGGACAATAGTCCGAATAATCCAAATAATACAGAAAAAATGCACTTCCTGCAAGTGAACCTCAAGATCATCAAACCAACCACCAAGATTTGCCCAAGAAGAAAGATGAGTGTTACCGCCGAAAATCAACCAGTTTTTCACAATTCCCGTTTTCTCTCACATTCGTTATCTACTGAATCTACAGTTCCAACTATATACAATGTAATGATTGATTGAAACATTTTGCGAGCAAGTTCAGCATTTCCCAGAATCCCGACTATCACCACCGCCACCACCACCACCACCATTGTTCTAACAGATTCACAAGTGATCAAAATTCGATCAGGTTACACATCATAAATTCTCACTTGAAACATAATTCAGAGACAAATTTGATTATCACTGGTAAATCACTAAATCTTTGGCCTTATTGTGTCGGCAGCTATCAATAATTAACTATACACAAGATGGATTTATCTACACTTGATTGTATACCTATATTTCTCTGTTCATATTCATGCATCTATGTACCAGAAGTGTATGAATATATCTTTAGACACCTAAAGGTGTACACAGCTTTATTGTTCATAGATAGATAGATAGATAGGTAGGTAGGTAGATATGACTGTAGATATGATAGCTATGCATGTATATCAATCAGTCGGTATCTATATATGTTCATATATATGTTTAATATATTAGGAAGCCCGTTGTGTAATGGTTAAAGTCATGGGAAATGGACTCGTCGCCCCGAGTTCAAATCCTGGACGCTGCATTTCACTTAACGCTAATACCATTGGGAAAGATATGAATCCTACTCTCCCTCCAGCTATGGGTAAATAGTAGGGCAGACTGGGCTCTTTAACCTTGGTTAGGCAACCGGTCTAGGAGAAGGAAAACTCTGAATTCAAACCTGTTGAACGCCGCTTAAGAAATTGGCCTTGTGTCATATCCAAGCTCGTGCGGAGGGTTTGGTCTATATATATATATATATATATATATATATATATATATATATATATATATATATGTTTAATATACACAAATGATATCTACAAGGTGCGTTCAAAAATATAAAAAATTAAAGATTTGTTTTCAAGATAGAATTGAACAATGAATGAAGCATTAATTTTTTTCAAGATAGTCTCCTTGGCATTGGATATTTTTGTATTTATATTTATCGTATATTTATATATGTGAGAGTGTATAAATATATATTTAGATACCTAAAAGGGGTACACACTTTCTTTTGCATATATATAGATGTGTGTGTAGCTACAATATCAATCAATTAGTATAAGTATATTTCTACATGTAGAAATAAACAAAAGATATGTCTCCAGTTTAACAATTTTATTAACAAGTTTTTCAAGCTTTCTGGCAAACCTTTTTTTACATTTGGATGGAATCCGTGGATTAGTCCACCAACATTTTTATCCCAAGTACTTTCAGCACTTCGAAGTGCCATCATCAGGGGTGATCTGTTTGTGTTCCGGTTTATTTCAAGTTAGTAGTAGTAAAAGTATCTAGGAGGGGAACGCGTAAAAATTAAATTAAGGGGTTTGGAGGCTGGAAGGAGGATAATTGGTAGGAAAAGTGTCATAGGCATTTTAAAATGTGACTACTGCATTCAAAATTAATCTTATTTAAAATCCTAACGGAAAATACACACATTTTACACAAAGAAAGAAACAAACAAAACCTCCAAATACTGAAGCTTTATACATCAAACAATACAAACCATCCTTAAATAAGATTAATTTTGAATGCAGTAGTCACATTTTAAAATGCCTATAACATTATATTCCTATACATTATAACATTAAATGCATATAACATAATATTCCTCTTTTACTAACTTATCGCTGTACTAAATAAATCACTTATTTTTCTCTATTTATGAAGAAAAGACTAATTCTATATTATGAACAGACGAAAAACACTCTTTTTTCCCCTTCTTTTCTGCATGGCTATTTGATTTTTAAAAATACAATTTAGTTTCCTCAATTGTATTATTATAGAAGGGGGAGGGGATATATGGGGCACAATAGACCTTCGAATCAACAAGCTCCCGCCGAGGGGGAACCAAAAACAAGCGAGTTCTCCGTCTTCTCACAAGCCAGACCCTCTGTTGGTCAACACATTCTTCGTCTAGCAGCTGGAAAATCCGTCGTCGTAGTCGAAATAATCTTTAGCAGTTCAAAATCACATTTCCTATTTAGTTTTGTTTCTGTTCGACTAAAATCCATTTCTTTACTGAAAAGCGCTTCGTCGTCGACTGCTTCTGCTGCTACTGACTGCCCAGCGCTCGACTCACTTGTTATTTTATGGGCATATTAGCCAAACATCCGGGCACATGAGTCGAACCCCGCGTCCGTCCAGTGCCCAAAACGCATTTTTTTTGCATGCGGGAGGACGCGAGTTCGATCCCGGCAGGCAAGACAATGTCTTTCTCTTTTTCCTTTCTCGTTCTCCGTCACAATTATTTATCGTTTTAAGATGTTTTTGGCTTATTAGCCTTATGTTATAATAATCCGATAAATATCTATGTCACTGTTTGCAAAGACAGCAGTAGTTGTGTGACCTGACAGTATGACCTCAGAGGTCAATGAAAAGTGTCACCTCCACATAGGAAATCAATTGCTGGTTTATTATGAGAAAGGTCAGTTTATCTGTGCAGTTTCACATCAGAGAAGACATAGAGGTTTGAAATGTAAACAGCTGTAATTCATTGGTGGGTACAGATTGTATCATAGGAAAGAATCACAGATAGGAGGATTATCCACTAAAATAAACAACTCCTTATCCATTGCCGAGTGTTCCTGCGTTGTGTCATGTAGCCACTTCCCTTCTCCTCTATTTCATCATCGCTAACAAACTTTTGCCTGACGTCATTTGATGCTTCCGGTAAATTTCATGTATACAAGAAAGTCGTTTTGTGACGACGAAGACTCCGAGACCAGCCGGCAACAGTTGACGATTTTGAATCCTGTTTCCAAACGAAATGTTTTTTCCTGACTGCTTGCCTCTCTGCTGCTACATGACTTGCCTCGTTGCCGCTAGACGACTTGCCTCATTCCTTGCTGTAATGACACGAACCTTGTTCCAGTTCCAGCAAACAGCCTTTTTCAAGGCTAACAAACCCAGCTCTTTTCAGAGCTAACCAGTCAGCCCTTTTCACTTCAGTCTTTCCTAACCACTCATGCGATTCTAGGGTGAAATCCCTAGAAGATCTGGGTCTTACGACCGGATAGGCATCCCTCGCCGACAGTACGCTACGTACTAGCTTGGTAGATCCGACTCGATCTTAGAGCAAACACTTAGCTGCTCAATGCATTTGCGCACACGTGCCAGTCGGTCTGAAACCCTGCATAACTGCGGTCAATCAGAGCCAAGCAATACACGTGCTAAGCGAACGGTCCGTCGCTGTTACGTTTACACCCATACCCGAACAGTCCTCGACGGGACTACGACCGGGGCTCGCAGCCGATCCAACCGCAAACCGAGACCGTTACCGACCGACCACGACATCAACCGAGACCGATAGACGCACTGCTATCCCGATTCCAGATTCCAGCTGCCTATCCGACAACCGACGACCTATCCACCCAGATCGACGAAAGACTGACCGAACGTTGAGTGACCAACCTCGAACGTCGAACTCTCAACTAGCCGATTTATGTTTCTGTCAATTCTCGAAATAAATTGACCACCGAGTTACTTTTGCCATCCAATTCCTCTGCCTTTGTTTCTTTCATTGTCTCCAGTCGTTTTACTTGTTCAAACGTCTGTGGGGTCGACATCCTTATCGGCCCCGCAACACATCTTAACTCCAAATACGACATACAATTCCATATTTCAATAGAAGTAATGTATTTATTTAGGAATGTCACGGTGTTGAGTCAGTAAAATGGTAATTCCTGTATATAGAGTTAAGTGAGGGAGAGGCTTTCTTTGAATGGATATACCAATCACGTGATGAGCCCAGAAGTTTTGGTGCAAAATACCAAAATCCCCACAGAGAGACCCCGGACCAGATCCGATGAGGCAGCGACTTTAAATCCTCTCCAAGAAATCACCCTAAGATACTAGATATCTTTACCAGCATGCCAGTAAGTCCCTCAAACTCAACTTTATACACTGGAAGGACTTTATATTGTTACTCATTGTTTTATTTGCTTGTTGATAAATTGTTAGAATTAAACTAAGTATTAATTCATTTATCTTGTTGCTGTTAGCCTAAGAATTAAATGCTATACTAACACAATAACGGTACCAATATTTTAATTGAAGAAAACTGTTATGTAGGTTTCAAGTGTATACATTTTGAGGATAATGCATCTTAACTCCAAATACGACCTATAATTCCATTTTCTAATCAAAGTTATGTATTTTTTATAGGAATATCACAATACAAATACTAAACAGTAGCCATGTCTGATGATCGGAATTCTCCATGACACATTTATGGAAAATGACAGAAATTAACGATACCAACATTTTAATGCAAATGAGATAAAGAATTAAGAATAAAGTAATACAACTTCAAACGCATTGTAGATTCGAGAAGTTTTACTCTTTTTAACATTTTTTATTTTGAATGAAGCATGGAAGCAGGCGGGGGTTTGGGGGAATGGTTGCATCCTAAAAGAGAATTTTTACTTAAAAAAAAGTATTCACAATATTTTGGCTACTGAATAGAATTTTTTCTAAAGAATTTAGAAATTTGTAAAGACAGTCTCGTTTAGTCTGCATTCCATTTTTCCTCAATTTTGATTAATAATTTTTCTTGTTTTTCTTTATTCTAATTTGCTATATTATCTTTTAAAATCTTTACGAGAAAACGTGAATTTTACAGCTCTTGCTCTTTGTAAAACACTCGGTCTATATACTCTCGTTATTTTCTGGAATTTTCTGTCAACATTTTATGGAAAGCTCCGATCAGCCATGGCTACTATTCTGTATTTGTACCTATAATATATTATTACATCATTTCACTGATATAATTGATTGTTTTGGAAGTTTTTGATTTTTGTGTTCCATTCAGTGTGTTAAATTGATTCAATGAGTGTACTGTTGAATTGAGTAAGAACAACAAACAAAATATCAGACTAGTATTATTTGGATTATTCGGACTATTGTCCTCGTCTTCATTGTTATCTGTACAACGTTTCGGCCGATGTGCCCTCCGGCCTTCTTCAGATATTTCTAGGGAACTTTCTTGAACTCAGGAACCTTCTTTTCGGACTCGGGAACCTTCTTTTCGAACTTGGGAACCTTTTTGTTGTAATCGGGAAACTTCTTGTCATAATCGAAAAGAAGGTTCCTGAGTCCAACAAGAAATACCTGAAGAAGGCCGGAGGGCACATCGACCGAAACGTTGTACAGATAACAATGAAGATGAGGACAATAGTCTGAATAATCCAAATAATACTAATTATCAAGCTCATCTCAAAACATTCTGAGAAATAGTAAATATCAGACTTTGTAAATAAAGCAATTGGTATTTATAGAAGTCTGTGATATTCAATGCTTGCATCTGGGTGATCTCATTCCTTAAGTCTCAATTGGCGGCTAGTCTCAGTATGGATATGGTGCTAGATAAATATCCATCATTCTGCTTTATGCTCCTGGCAATGCAGGGACTGTAATGAGTTATCGTTTGTTTGCTTCCTTGTCTGCCAACTTGACAGTAGTGGGATTCTCATTGCAATGGTGGGTATTGCATTGCTTCTTCAATATTAGGGGGATAACTTCTACACAGTGGCCATGAGTCTGAGTTGGGAATAACTTTTAAAAAAACACTTTATGGGTTTTTCTTTTTCTAATTAGTTACTGTCGGAACTATTACACCCATATCCATTAAAGTAACTAAAAATACAATATATGATTTTCATTTGGAATTATTTTGATTATTGTCCTAATCTTTATTGTTATCTATACAACGTTTTGGCAGACTCAGGAGCCTTCTTGAACTCGGGAACCTTCTTTTTGAACTCGGAAACCTTCTTATCATAATCGGGAGCCATTACAGAACTTTGAACCCATCCCTTTATTCAATCCATGGAGGTATCCTGTTCTCATTCCACTAACCATAGCTGGGGTAGAGGTGTTAAGCTGTGTTAATTATTATTCTATGTTACTGTCACGCTTGACCAGGATTGAACCTGCAGTCTAGAGATAACTGTCATTTAGAACTGTCCGAATAATCCAAATAATACTAATTATAAAGCCTCATCTCAAAAATTCTGAAATATTGATTTTCATTCATATAAAAAGTTTGTCTTTTTTTTTTTTTTTTTTTTTTTTTTTTAAATTTTTAGATCTTCTCTCTTTTGATTTATAAGTTTATATGATGACATAATATCTGCTATTGACTTTTTTTTTTTATTAATGGGATCCAAGCACTGCAACACCGATGGAAAAAGTAAATGAAGTTCAAGGAGTCTATATTGAAAAATAAACCTCATTTGGTCATATTTGATTAGTGTATCTTAGTCAGCCTAAGAACTTTTCCTCTGACCCTCAAACATACAATAGAACTCTTTTTCCCTCAGTCCACTTCCTTATTTTAGTCACACTCATTGTCTTTCATCAAATGTAAAAAATTCTCTACCCTTCCTTTTTTTAAATTCACATTTGCTCTTTCTTTTCTTACTCTCATTTCTCTTTAACCTCTTTTTATCTTCTCTGTTTTTTTGTTTTTTTTTCTATTCCTCTTTTTCTCACTCAATATCCCACTCTCTCATTAACATCTTCCTCTTTCTATTTCCTCTTTTTCCTTACTTTTTTATCCTCTCTTTTTGCTTCCACTTTCTTTTCCCTTTTTTCTCAATAAATATCTCACTCTCTCTTTAACATTCTCCTCTTTCTATCCCCTCTTTGTGCTTCCTCTTTCTATTCCTCTTTTGATCACTCAATATCTCACTCTCTCTTTAAGATCTTCAACTTATCCTTTCTTCTTTTTATCCTCTCTTTTTGCTTTCTCTTTCTTTTCCCCTTTTTCTCAATAAATATCTCTCTCTCTCTCTTTAACATTTTCCTCTTTCTATCCCCTCTTTTTTGCTTCCTCTTTCTATTCCTCTTTTTCTCACTCAATATCTCACCCTCTCTTCAAGATCTTCAACTTTCTCTTTCTTCTTTTTATCCTTTCTTTTTGCTTTCTCTTTCTGTTCTATTTTTCTCTCTCAATATCTTCCTCTTTCTATCTCTTCCTTTTTGTTTCCTCTTTATATTCTTCTTACTTTCCCTTTAGTTCCATCTACCTCTTCTTAATGCATCTATCTCACTCCCTACTTCCTTTTCATCTCCTCCTCTCTCTCTCTCTCTCTCTAAAATATCATGACTCAAAGTTATCTCCCTTACTTTTTTACTTTAATATCTCATTAACATCTTCCTCTTTCTATTTTTCCTCACTTTTTTATCCTTTCTTTTTGCTTCCACCTTCTTTTCCCTTTTTTCTCAATAAATATCTCTTTAACATTCTCCTCTTTCTATCCCCCCTTTTTGCTTCCTCTTTCTATTCCTCTTTAGATCACTCTCTTTAAGATCTTCAACTTCCCCGTTCTTCTTTTCATCCTCTCTTTTTGCTTCCACTTTCTTTTCCCCTTTTTTCTCACTAAATATCTTACTCTCTCTTTAACATTCTCCTCTTTCTATCCCCTCTTTGTGCTTCCTCTTTCTATTCCTTTTTCTCACTCAATATCTCACTCTCTCTTTAAGATCTTCAACTTTCCTTAATTCTTTTTATCCTCTCTTATTGCTTTCTCTTTCTGTTCTTTTTTTTTCTCACTCAATATCTTCCTCTTTCTATCTCTTCCTTTTTGTTTCCTCTTTATATTCTTCTTAATTTCCCTTTAATTCCATCTACCTCTTCTTAATGCATCTATCTCACTCCCTACTTGCTTTTCATATCTCCCCCCTCTCTCTCCCCTCTCTCTCTCCCTCTCTCTCTCTCTCTCTAATAAATATCATGACTCAAAGTTATCTCCCTTACTTTTTTACTTTAATTTCTCACTCTCTCTATCAACTCACAATGATTTTCCTTTCTTTTTTTTTTTTTTTTATATCTGACATGTTCTATTCTATACTACTTAGAACAGCTATGAATAAATTGATTCCCTTCATTCAATCCAAAAAGTTTTCATTTCCGCCCCTCTGTCAAACAGCATTCATCTCACTGAACAATTGTTCCTTGCCGTTCACGGACCAAGTAATGAATAAAATTCAACAACTACAGTGTAGATAAAATCTATTAGAAGCCTATGCAGCAATAAAAAAAATATACATTATCCATTGGGCTTCATATAATGATGAACTGAAAGCATTTGACTTGACAAGGAGGAAATGCTGCAAGCATTTCTCAATTTTTAGCCACTGGCAACATGAACTAAAAAGAAACAAGTCAGGAAGTAACAAAGAAATTGATTGGCTGATTGAAAAGAATTCAACCAAGAAGCGTCGAATTTTCAGCCAATGGCAAATCAGAGAAATAAGACCAGTGTGTATAACAAGGATACGGATTGGTTGAATCAACAGACCTTGTGAGGTGTAAGAAATTTATCTTACATAATAATAAATTTCTTGCTATTTTAGTATTTTTTTATGTTTATTAGATTATTAATTGCGTTTCATATTAAAAACATGTTTTTTTAAAAAGCCCTCAAACCATGATTAAGTTTTGCAGGACCATCATTATTACTTTTATTGTTCCTGTTTTCTATATACAAAGGCAGTAAAAATGGGTTAAAATATTTATTTCTCCTAGTACATGACTAAGTTGATCCTGAAACATTAGTAGTCATTGTTAAAAGGAGAGTACGGGTAACCCAAAGTCACACTCTTTAAGATCTTATTTTTATGATGCAGGTATCATTGGGGAATGAGAAGAGTTTTGCTAAATGGACCAAAGCCTGGCCTATATACTAAAATTTTCTGATGGTTTTGTTTCTTTGTTTAATGGCATACCAACCTCCATGGCTTATTTAATGACAAAGCCATCGTCTAGAAGAACAGTATTCATTCTATTTAACCCATAGCTGGAGGGATGAGGGGGTTTATATCTTTCCCAAGGGTTATAGTCCAAAAAAGAACATAATAGTGCAAGTGAAGTTTGAATTCACTTACAATTAGTGTTGCGGTCGAGCACATTAGCCCACTACACCCCAGAGGCCCCCCACCACATTAGCCACTACACCACAGGGACCCCCACACATTAGCCACTACACCACAGGGACACCCACACATTAGCCACTACACCACAGGGACCACCCCCCCACATTAGCCACTACACTACAGGGACCCCCCTCCACAATGGTAACCAAAGTCTAAAAAGATTGACTTCAGTTTATACTCACAGTGCATCTCAATAAATATCAATAAATATTGTAACTCAAAGGTAAATACTAGGGCAGACTGGGATCTTTAACCTTGATTGGACAACCAGTCTGGGAGAAGGAAAAATCTGATCTGAAATCTGTTAAAATCTGCTTAAGAAATTGACCTGAGCGAGGCTGTTTGTATTTCACATAGTGCTAATACACTTGAGAAAGGTATGAATCCAACTATTCCCCTTCCTGCTATAGGTAAATAGTAGAGCGGACTGGGATCTTTAACCTTGGTTGGGCAACCAGTCTGGGAGAAAGAAAAACTCTGAACTCAAACCTGTTAAAATCTGCTTAAGAAATTGACCTTGTGTCACGTCCTACTCGTGCGGAGGGATTGATAAATATGCATAGAATAAGCACTGAGTTTTTTTTTAGAATTTGTACTAGCTAAATTTAAGATTTGTTAGAAACAGCATTAAATTCAATTTTCGTGGATGAAATGTGATGATTTTATTTAGCCCAGTCGATAGAGTGTTCGGCTAGGAATCTCAAGGTTCCTAGTTTGATACCAGCCCTCACCAACTCAGTGTATGAGTAGCACAGGGATCTGTGCGGTAAAGTAGAGAGCTGATGGTAGGTGTGGCACTCCACCTGATGTTAAAAATAATCTCCTTGGTCTATAGCTTGAGAAAAGGGGATAGACTCTTGCTGTCTGGCTGATACCGACTTTAGGCCATCCTGATGATTTTACTTACTCTTTACTTATTGTACCTTAATAAATATTGTAATGCTTCAAATGTATACCTTGGAGGGGTTAATTTTAAATTGTAATTCTAATAGTTTTAATTTTTATGAATTCCTTCGATTAATTATTTTTTTATTTTTTATTTTTTTACTAGTTTATCTCTCATCTTCTTTAACTATTTATAATGGACTATTAACAATGGAGATTCACTTCCGGTTTTTGTCTGTAACAAAAACTATGTAACTGCTTACATCACATTACCCAAAATTGTCATAACATAGAATAAATATACTCAAAATTTGAACATGCAACATTAGACAGTCCTCATTGTTTTTAAAACAAGTTTTAATAAATACATGACTGGTATTATATATCTATATATAGTTTGTTTTATTTTTTATACATATTTAAAGTTTACACTTCAAATTGTTTTATTTTTTAATCCTTTAATGAATTTGATGATTTTACTTACTTAGGGTACAAACTCGCTGACATTGAATTTTGTACTCCCACCCCTCAAGCAATATGTTTCAAAAATCTATTTTTACATCACTAGGAGGGTGTTTTTTTTTTTTTTTTGCTAGTAATAATAACGAATAAAAAAAGAAAACAAAAAAAAATAGAAAAAAAAAGACAAAAACAAAACCAAAAAAGGTTGACTTTAATAGCATGTTAACCTATCCGGGATTATTTTATGCTGAGTCTAAGGTATCACATTAATTGTATGTTTAAAATTGTTAAAATCAATCAATCAATCAAATAAGATTTGAATTTATCCTGAGAAGATATGAGTTGACATACCAAGTCCGAGATGGTTCCTGAGGCCGAGAAGTTCCCAAGTCTGACAAGAAATCCCTGAATAAGGCAGCAGGGCACATTGGCCAAAACATTGTACAGATAACAATGAAGATGAGGACAATAGTCCAAATAATACAAATAATACAAATAATACTAATAGCTTTCATTTTTCTGAATTCCTTCAATTAATCATTTTTATTTTTTTATTTCATTTTTTTTATTTTATTTTTTTTGCTAGTTTATCTCTCATCTTATTAATGTTGCTTTTTACAATACTGCAATTCCCCAAATAAAACAACTCTAGGCAGGCTGAAATGCTGTTAAAATCAATCAATGAATCAAGATTTTAATTCATCCTGAAAAAATATGAGTTGACATGCCAAGTCTGAGATGGTTTCTGAGGCCGAGAAAGTTCCCAAATCTGACAAGATATACCTGAAGAAGTCAGGAGGGCACATCGGCCAAAACGTTGTACAGATAACAATGAAGATGAGGACAATAGTCCGAATAAAACAAATAATACAAATAATACTAATAGCTTTCATTTTTCTGAATTCCTTCAATTAATCATTTTTATTTTTTATTTATTTATTTTTTTTGCTAGTTTATCTCTCATCTCATTAATGTTGCTTTTTACAATGCTGCAATCACCAAATAAAACAACCCTGAAATGCTGTTAAAATCAATCAATCAATCAAGATTTGAATTCATCCTGAAAAGATATGAGTTGACATGTGATTAAAATCAATCAATCAATGACATCAACAGAAAATAATGTAAACTGTATGTTGCTTCAAAATTGTTTAGTCATCAACTTAGATAATTAAAACTGAGAAGAAGTACAGTGCTTCTGAGCAGACAGAGCACTTTGTCACTTTGCTTTCAGACAGTTTGTAAATGAACAATTCCCTAAAAGATTGATGGGAAAGAGGTGGAGTGATATTTTGGCCATCATAGTCCACTGGAATTCATTTTCTTGACATGCAAAGATTACAGTTTTATACATTGATTTATTTGAAATACTGTTGTCATCTTGTATAAATATATATATATATATATATATAATATATATATATATATATAAAATTTAAGAATAAGGAAATGAATCTGATGGTATATATATATATATATATATAAAAGGATATGAAAACACACAATGCTGTTAAAATGAAAATATTTTGTATCATATTCATAGCTAATATTGAACAAAAAATCATCATCAGAGCTTGTTTTTAATCCAGACTCATCTCGAGCTATGAATATGATATAAAATATTTTCATTTTAAACAGCATTGTGTGTTTCATACCCTTTATATATATATATATATATATATATATAATATATTATATATATATCTAGGGCCGGGTTCGCTCAGTCAGTAGAGCGTTCGGCTAGAAACCACAAGGTTCCTAGTTCGATACCCGCCCTCGCCAACTCAGCGTATGAGTAGTACAGGGATCTGTGCGGTAAAGTAAGGAGCTGATGGTAGGTGTGGTGCTCCACCTCAGATGCTAAAATAATCTCCTTGGTCTAGCGCTAGTGAAAAGGGGATAGACTCCCTTGCTGTCTGGCTGATACCGACATTAGGCCACCCCGACGACTTTACTTTACTTACTTATATATATATATATATATAGTTGAACTACACAACCATTTTCTGTCTGCAAATCTTGTCCATGGTCCTTTCGAGTTGCTGGATTGATGTAATTATATCAGGTGAAAATTGGCTGATGTATTTGCCATAGCTTATTATTTCTTGAGTACTTTCCGTCCCATCATGGGCCATCTTCAGGGGTAGTGCAAGAACAATACAACAATGGGTTGTTCCATTATGCTTGTATTCTATTTATATACGGGTTGTATTTTGTTATTTGTTAATTTTATTTTATTCTAATATATAAATAGAATACAATCTTAATGAAACAACCCATTGTATGGTGGTGAAGGGGTGTTACACATTCCCCAGGCCTCCAGAACTAGAACCTCACTATCAAATAGAGTTAAATGACATACCTATACTTCTAGCACATATATGATAAAAAGGGTTGTGGCTAGCCATAAGGGCAATAGGGTTAGGACAATCATATAGGTGCTATGACGTGACCAGCTGATTGATCGGAAGGGGCCTCTCAAAACCATCTATTTAGCCTAAGCAATGGCCAAAGTAGAAAGTTGCATGTCATGGACTGTTCAGCCACCAGGATTCCATCCTCAATCATCATGGCCAACAGGTGGTCCTATTAGGTCAGTCTTACCCCTCTGCAAAGATGCAGTTTGTCTATTCTAAATCCCCAGCTGACAGGGCTATGCAAGTTGAGTCTGTTCTGGGAATACCTGTGTGAGTTACTGGGTTCTTTATATAGCATGCTGGGACATTCCATTATACTTCTTGGGCAAACTTATTCTCTGGGTTCTGATTGGTTGCTGGATTTGGTGTGGATACTTTGATCAATATATACTCAACACATGACTTATAAAAGTTAGCACAAGGTCTGTATTTGGTTACAGCCCGTCAGCCCCTGTGTCGACTGGATGCTAGTTGAAACCTTCTTGTGAAGGTGAGTATTTTATGTTGATTCTACATTTATGTAGAAGCAATATTCCAATTACAGTGGCAGACAAGAAATAAGTAAGTCATAACTCAATATGGATCCTGCATTGTTGCAAGCCTACTACAGAATGGTAGATTATTCATCTGGTACCATAATGCCACTGAAATCAAACAACCATTCAAGACTCAAGGAATGGAATCATCCAAATGCATGAATGGAATATTCCTGAGTGCCATAAATAACTGCTGCTTTGAGCACCAGTTCAGTTGTGCTTAGTTGTTATTGTGTTGTTTAAACCAACAGTATACTAACTCCCTTCAACATGGTGCTGCAAACAGGGTCAGGATGTTAGGTAGGGTAATTTAAAAAAAAAAAAAGACAAACTACTATGTTTTAAAATATTCGAGAAATATATCTTATTTGAGAAGAATACCTGTGCACCTTGTTTCACGAAACGATTGAAAATTTAACACACCTTCTTTTTTTGACAGTAAATCAATCAAAAGGAAATATCTGGGGAACAGGTATTTAGTTTGAACTAAGAATGATTCTCTGTGAATTGTTCGTATTATATGATTTGCTGACATGTCTGTTAAAAGTTTATATCTTTTTCTCTCTTACAATTCCCGCTCGATATGAAAAAAAAAAAAAAATGAAAAAAAAAAAGATGACAAAAATCCAATGAGCTCAATAAAAAAGAACGAAAGGCTATTACCAAACAATGAATGATATATTTTTTCACCTTTAGTTTTTGCTGTCACGGTTAATATCCAAGCAGTGTTTTTATGAGATGCCCTGACAGTGAGGACACCATTAAAATAAGGGGACTGTCAGTATTATCTTTTTATGGAAGATTTATATGATACTTTTCTTGCCACTGCCTTCTCCTCTTCCGTCTTCTTCTTCTCCTCCTCCTCCTCCTCCAGATAAAAGTCTCTCTCTCTCTCTCTCTCTCTCTCTCTCTCTCTCTCTCTTTCTTTCATCCTCTCCTCCCCAACAAATAACATGATTCCATTTTATTTCTTTCATGTAAAATATCAGCTTTTGATTTGTGACATAAAGAATGATAACATTCAATACAAAATGGCTGACAATAATGATAACTGGCTATAAAGATGGCTGACAAAGATGGCCGTCAAAGATGGTTTTGTGAAGCAGAACTTCTGCCTTGCTATTTAGATGATAATTTATAGTGTTTATAAAATTACACTGACAAGCTTAAAAAGGAAAAAGAGGACTTTCTCATTATAAAAGATTATTGAATTTTATTTCCTCTTTCATTTGGTATATTTATTTTATAAAAGGTGGTTATTAGAAAAAAAAAAGTTCTCTGTTAAAATTATTGATAATGGGTTACTTGCTTCATATTGCAAACAATAATGGGGTTGAAGGCGGGGAATTTTTTTTTTTTTAAATGCACATCCATTAAAATATATTAATTTGAATAAATCTTATTGGCTCTTTGTTGTTAACAATTTTTTTGTTATTTCTAATATTAGATCAGTATAGTGCAAAGCCGTAGGCATCAGCTGCAGGGTGGGTATGGGGCATACAGTATATTTTGAATTATAATCTATTTATAATCAAAATTTATTCTGGTGATGTCAACATTATCATCATCAGAAGTTTTTTTTTCTCTAACTAATGCTTATTAAAGATGCATGATTTTTGGAGATTATTTTAAAGTTCTTGTAATACACACTCATCTTTACAAATATAAAAGGCAGTTGCTGTGTACGTCCAGATGAAACTACAAAAATAAAAACGATTAACAACAAAGTAAATATAAGTAAAAGTCGTCGGGGCGGCCTAATATCGGCAGCAGCCAGACAGTGAGGGAGTCTATCTCCTTTTCACTAGCGCTAGACTAAGGAGATTATTTTATCATCTGAGGTGGAGCGCCACACCTACCATCAGCTATATGGGTTCCTTTCTAATACAATTAATTTGCATAGGGTTGTATGGTTTTAATATTCCTATCTGATATTAATAGTTATATGGTTTCAGGTAATTATTTCTATTAGATAATAATTTGTTTATCACGGTTATATATATTTCCAAACCCTTTGCACGAGCAGGATGCGACACAAGGTCAATTTCTTAAGTGGAGTTTAATAGGTCTGAATCCAGAGTTTTCCTTCTCCTAGACTGGTTGCCTAACCATGGTTAAAGAGCCCAGTCTGCCCTACTATTTACCCATAGCTGGAGGAAGAGTAGGATTCATACCTTTCCCAAGGGTATTAGCGCTAAGTGAAATGCAGTTACCACATCCAGGATTTGAACTCAGTGCGACGAGTCCATTTCCAATGACATTAACCATTACACCACGCGCTTCCTGTTATATGGTTTCAAAAAATCTAATAATAATCCTGTAGTTTCAAGTAACTATCTAAATACAAATAATTTAAAGTTATATAGCATCAAGTATTCTTATTAAATACAAATTTATTTTTAAACAGACCTATTTAACCCATAGATGGATCCGGATCAGAGTGGACCTGGAAGTTATGGCAATAAAGTGTGACTGTTTCTCTTCCCATCTGTTCATCCACCATTCATGTGTCTGTATCTCTCTCCCAACCTGTTCATATCTCTATCTCTCTCTTCCAGCCTGTTCATATCTCTATCTTTCTCTTCCAATCTGTTCATATCTGTCTCTCTTCCAATCTGTTCATATCTCTATTTTTCTCTCCCAATCTGTTCATATCTCTATCTCTCTCTCCAATCTGTTCATTCTCTATTCTCTCTTCCAATTGTTCATATCTCTATCTCTCTCTTCCAATCTGTTCATATCTCTATCTCTCTGTTTCATATCTCTTCTTTCTCTTCCAATCTGTTCATATCTCTATCTCTCTCTCCAATCTGTTCATCTCTCTCTCTCTCTTCCAATCTGTTCATATTCTCTATCTCTCTCTCCGCAATCTGTTCATATCTCTATCTCTCTCTTCCAGCCTGTTCATATCTCTATCTTTTCTCTTCCAATCTGTTCATATCTCTCTCTCTTCCAATCTGTTCATATATCGTCTCTCTCTCTTCCAATCTGTTCATATCTCTATCTCTCTCTCTCCAATGCTGTTCCTATCTCTATCTCCTCTTCCAATCTGTTCATCTCTCTCTCTCCTCTCTCCAATCTGTCATACTCTATCTCTCTCTCTAATCTGTTCATATCTCTATCTCTCTCTTCCAATCTGTTCATATCTCTCTCTCTTTCTTCCAATCTGTTTATATCTCTATCTCTCTCTTCCAATCTGTTCATATCTCTATCTTTCACTCCCAATTCTGTTTCATATCTCTATCTCTCTCTTTCCAGCCTGTTCATATCTCTATCTTTCTCTTCCAATCGTTCATATCTCTCTCTCTTCCAATCTTTCATATATCTCTCCTCTCTTCCAATCTGTTCTATCTCTATCTCTCTCTTCCAATCTGTTGCTCTATCTCTATCTCTCTCTTTCCAATCTGTTTCATCTCTCTCTCTCTCCTTCCAATCTGTTCATATCTCTGATCTCTCTCTCCAATCTGTTCAATCTCTATCTCTCTCTTCAATCGTGTTCATACTCTCTCTCTCTTCCATCTGGTTTTATATCTCTCTATCTCTCTCTTCCAATCTGTTCATTATCTCTATCTTTCACTCCCAATCTGTTCATACTCTACTCTGCTCTCTTCCAGCCTGTTTTCTATCTCTCTCTCTCTCTTCCCCAATCTGTTCATATCTTCTCTCTCTTCCAATCTGGTTCATTATCTCTATCTTGCTCTTCCAATCTGTTCATATCTCTCTCTCTTCCAATCTGTCATATCTCTATCTCTCTCTCTCAATCTGTTTCATATCTCTCTCTCTTCCAATCTGTTCATATCTCTATCCTTCTCTCCCAATCTTTCATATCTCTATCTCTCTCTTTCCAATCTTTTCATATCTCTCTCTCTCCCAATCTGTTCATATCTCTATCTCTCTCTTCCAATCTGTTTCATAGTTCTCTATCTCCTCTTCCATCGTTCATATCTCATCTTTTTCCCACATCTGTTCAATCTCTATCTCTCTCCCAAATCTGTTCATTATCTCTAATCTCTCTCTTCCAATCTGTTCATCTCTCTCTCTCTCTCTTCCAAATCTTCACCCCATTCTGTGTATGGGCTTGACCTCACTGCTGTCGTTCTAACGCGGCTCTTCATCATTCCCGTGCCTGTTCTCTTCCGCAATCTCGATCGCTGCTCTCAGTCCCACCTCTCCCCTAACCTCTCTGTGAATCTCTTCCGTATCGGGCCTCCCGATCCGACAGGGCAAGTCTATAGCTTATGTCTCGTGGTCTTACGTTCACTGTAAACTAGTCCTAATAACCTTCTTCTTCTCCTAATAATCTCTGAGTTCGGTTGCCCTACTACGTGTTACTTCCGCTCCCAACTCCTGCCTCTCTTTCTGCTAGAGCTTTATGACTACCCTCAAATCTAGGCCCATGTTTCACAATACTCATAGGCATTCGATAATCATCACCTTTCCGTATCTCAACGTCGCACATTAGAATACGAACAGAAATGGTATTTCACTGCCCTGTCAATCCTTAGAGCCCTATGTAGTCTGACCTCCTACCTATTACGTCCGTCCTCCAGCTTAGCTATACCATCACTGTCCTCTGCGTCATCACGTTAATTCGCTGGCTCCGACTGCTACGTTATCTTTTCTGATTCTCCAGCAACATTCAGTGTTTTCTACCTCCTTATACTGCCCTCTCTCCTCCCACGACTATTGACTTCTCGTTTTCTTTCACTTACTCACTCACACTTCTTCTCTTCTTCCCACTAAAAACCACGTCGTCTTCACTATTAATCTCTTATCTCTAAGTGTCGTCTTCCAAGATTCGGTTCACTCTCTCTCCTCTCTACGCTTCCTCTTCGCGCCCCTCAAGTCCATCGTTTCACATTCTCGCCAATCTCTCTTCTCTCACCATCCTTTCCAATACGCTCCGCTGTCTATAATCTATCCTCAATCTTGCTCTCTTCTCCTCACCGAACAACTCCGTGCTTCAATTTCCCTTCCCGACTATCTCCTCCTTACGATCCCATGTCCCCCTCAATGCTTTTGTTCTCATATCTCTCCATGCTATCCCGTACCCGCCCCTTTACTGTATATTCCTCACCCACCATCCCTCTCACTGCTCTGTGTTTCTCACTATTCGCCTCGTCTACTCCATTCCTCTGAGATCTCGACCAATTCCAATCCTGCGATATACATTAATCGTCGTCTACTCCTCTCTTTTCCAGTCAAAACATCTTCCTCTCTCGAATACTGGCCTGTTTCACTCTTCATCTTCATACTGCGTCTTCCTGCGCTCTGGGCCGCAATCCTCCCTAGCGTCGCGACACTTATCGAAGCATGAGTCTCCAGTCGCCGCGAGATCCTCTGATCCGTCTAAGACGCCTCTCTCATTTAAGATCAACTCCTCTAATTCTCTTATCTACCTCATCGGCAATCTAATCTACGCTTGCAAGTATCTGAGATATCTGCTGCGCCAATGCGAGCTGCTTCTCAGTAACTCACACCTTATGCCGAGTTGCGAACTGTACGTCCTCTCCCAGCGTTCACCTCCTACCTGGCCCTCAAATTGCCCTGAGTATGCTCCTTCCTTCCGGTCTGAGTATTGCTTTCTAGTCTCTCACTTATCCTATCAGCTAGAGTCTACTGCCCATCTAGAGTTCTGTGCTTAGTCTCTTATTCTCTACTGGGCCAGATCATACCCAGTTATCATCTCTTCTATTTCTTAGTACGCCACGCTGTCACCCATACTAATCGACCATGTCAAACTCCACATAATCAATGTTCATATCTCAGATCTACATCTCTCTCTGGTTTACTCAACTTCGATCGCCTATGCCATACTCGTCACTCTATCTACGTTCCTCCTGCTATGACGTCTCACGTCTCTAATAATGACTCCTTCTCGATTATATCATCTCTTCCATTCTCTCTTGGATCTCTTCCCTCACTGGCTCGCTGCTCGTCTCTTGCCCTGAATCCTAGACTGCTCTATCGCCTCACGGTTCCTTATCTTCCTGGGCTGCGCCTCTGACTCTCTATCGTCCTCTGCCTTCTCTGATCAATCTCCTGCATTTTCACATCCTGACTCGTACCTCACTTGCCCCAATCCTTCCTTTCCACTAACGGCTCCATGTATTCACGACTCTCAATATCGTCCCCGACCGTCTATGGCATCCCTCTCTGCATCCTAAGTCTCTCACCATTCTCCGCGCGTCTGGAGCCCCAGTAAGATCGCTTATCAGCTCGTGATCTCTTCCTGGTATCCTAGCCAAGCCTTTCGCAATCACGCTGTAGGACTTACGGCTCAACCCGGACCGTGTACCCATGCAGACCCTCATCACAGCGCTAACTCTTCTACTCCAATCTCGTTCCATCTCATGCCTCTACACTGCCCTCTCGCATACTCTCTTCTGTCCGGTCCTTCGTCCTCTATGAGTACTGGTATATATACTTATATACGGCGTATATCCTCGACGTCATATACTTTATATCCCCTCCGACGTTACTATATAGGGTCTCTCCTACTACTACTGCCGCCTATCTGTTTCTCAACATTCGTCTACCCTCTTACTCTTATCCTTGCTACGAACACCACTGTTCATCCCGTCTCCCTCCCGACCCAACGTATCTCCTACAACTACACGCACTATCGTTCTCTCTTTGCCGCTTCCTCGTACCGCAGATCACCTTCCACATCTACCAGTTGTTATATCAATTATCTTACATATCGCTAGTGCTTAAGAGCTGATCTATATAGCACGTATATTATATGTAGCTATCCGAGTCTAACTATGTCTTATATAACAATTCTGTTCATTTATCTCCTCCTATTTCGCTTAATCGTGCCCCACAATCTCTTTCTCTCTCTACAATCTGCTCAACATCGTCCCTTTCTTGATCGTTAATTATCTGATTAGTAAACAATCTTCCAATTCTTCTAATTCCTTCTATAATCTCCAAGTCCTACTCCCTCTACCTCTCATTACCAGATCACACAACACCACACACACACACACACACATACGCTATACTATATATCTTATATATATATATATATATAGCTATATATCTACTAATCCAAACACACATATATAGTACCCATCCACACCATCAATGATGGCATTTACCTGTGTTATGATTTAGACTCCGTATTAAAACACACACACTTGATATAAACAACTCTTCCGCAAGTATTCTCTTCAATATACATCATCTATGTTCAATATCTGAGAGCACTACAACAGTTTACCACGCACACACAACCCACAGTACACCGACAACACTAGCCTACCACATCTATATCGCTAGGTACTTTAATATATTATGTAAAGCTGTTATTGTGAGACCGTTATAATCATTCACACTAGTTACGTCATTAATCCTCGTCAACGACTGATACTGACATATTCCAGCGATACAAAAGCACAGCTCACGCCCTCAGTCCAATCACTATATACACAACCACCATCAAATATGCATATCCTAAGAGTGTGGATGATCTGTATTTAGATACAGCATATAACCAACACCCCCACCCATGTATGGCTATCCAGCACATACAAACTATCTTCCATTGTCATTTTTTCCATGACAATGTGAACAGGCGTGATATCGTGTGTCGAAATTACAATGAATAATACATGTTGCCATGGCAACCAGACATGATTAGTCTTTAAGGTGGAATAATTGACTTAATTGAGATTATATTGAGTAACATCTATGCATAATTTCCTCTTTGTGATTAGAGTTTTATCACACACGAAATTGAGTAGCGATACAGTTTCTAGAGCAACAAAGAGAAAAATAAAAAATAAGAAGATGAGAGAGAAAAAAAAAGAGTGCTAAACAAGAGTGACGCGAGGGAGGGGGCAAGAAAGACATTAATGTAATTTTACTTGAAAGGGAAAAAGAAAAAGATAAAAAGATCAGGAGTAAAGAGGTCAAGAAAAGAGAAGATGTAATCTGAAAGTAGGAAGAGAGTGTGGTGGAAAAGATAAAGAAAAGAAAAAAGTAGATGAGAGGTAAGAGAAGTAAAAGATTAAGGATAGATAGAAAGGATTAGAGGGGGGATCCGAGACAAACGCGACCATCTCGGTGGCGGAGCAAATGAGACGTACGAAAAGATCAATAAGTGTGATATAATCTCTTGAAACTGCATACAGTCATCCGAGAGAAAAAAGACTCGTAAAAAAAAAAGGAGAAACTCTCAAACATCTATGATCAACGCACTATTACTATGGTAATTGAACAAACTATATGCGTCATAGATCACATACTATATCAGTATAGAGAGTGAGCATGAAAAGGATAAGATCTATCATGTGAGAGAGAGCAGAAGAGAGACCTCGACGATAGAAGAGAGAAGACTCTCTGAAGCCTAACTTAATTGAGCTCAAGTGTTAGTCCTTCAGTCAGTGACATGCAGTCAAATAATTTGGGCAAAGAGTAGAAGAAGCTAGAAAGAATCAGTATGAGCAGGAGATGAGGAGATATTTCAGGAGGATAGAGAGAGTGAAGAGAATGAGAAGAGAGAGTTTTTCAGACAGACAGACTATTATTTGAAACTATAGAGATAAGATGAGAGAAAGGAGAGGGAGGGGATGGGAGAGTGTAAAGTAAAGTAAAGTGATGCTGTAATCCGCACAATAGAGCACCAAGTAGTGATCCGACTACCACCGATTAATATAACATAGAAACAAAATGACTTGAATAGAAAACTATGAATTTCAAAATAGATTTACAACAAGAATACAGAAAACAAATCAAGAAATGCGCAACGATGAAAAAGTTAAAGAACCTCAGGTAAGAAAAGTGAAAAACGTAAAGTCAGACTTCAGCAACTGACGAAGAAAAATAAATGACAAGTGTAAAGAGCAAAGAAAAACGACAAGATGTACAGAAGCAATAGCTCAGATCTCAAATCTGAAAGTGCATGTGCACTGTATAATTCGAGTAGGATCTGAGTCATCGTCATAATTAGAATAGGTGTTATTTCACAAAACCACTTACTGCTTTCAACAATTTCACACTCCATTAAGCCCTCGTCGGACCTTAGCATTTCCATCGACTCTCACACCTAGTTTCCTGAGCTTCTAAGATGTAGACCATGAAGACAGATACGTTATATAAGGTATATCTGCATCTAGCACAATCCACATCGGATCTTACACTCAATCATATAGGCATATCTGGTACGTTTCATAGTATTCCTGCAATCTAGACATGATTCTCTCATCTCGGCTATTATGTCTGGAGTAGTTAACTAAAACAATACTCTGCAGGTAACATGTTCTGAACCATATGTCAGACCTATGAGTCACGTTTATGATATACAATTTTTATGTCAGTAGATGAAGAGGATCTCATCCAAAGTTTTATGTACTGTGTAGTATCAAGAGTGACAATGGTCCAATTGTCATAAAGTACAGTAAGACGCAAGAGACTCTCTTCAAGATTCATTTATGTACGAAGTATGTTTCCAATTTTTTGTTATCAAATAAGCAAATTCTTGTTTCAAATTCCTAGTTACTGGCTACTACAGCATTACTCATACCAACTCATCGACGACTCGCATTAAATATTCATATGTCTACAGGTTAGATCTCAAGGCATATTACGATCTTGTTCGAAGCTATTCGTTCATACGTAAATACCTAAGCTATTGAGCATATCCATGACAGTTCGTCTAACTCTCATACACTATTCTTATAACAGATGTAAGCAGCAAGCTCAACGGAGTCATCTATTCAGCACAATTCGATATGCCTACTCAATGCAGAGTGGCCAGTCATAGGTCCGTCCTGTAGACAGGAATCGATCATCTAATAGATCTCATTCACTGGCTAAATTCTCATGATTTTGTATCAGCGCTAGCAGCCACGAGACGCAGTCTTCATGCGTCGCACTCGCTAGGTCCAATTGCGTCAATCAGAGCGTGCTAGCTACCAGGAGACTCATCAGCATGGCAAATCTCATGATTTACAGTTAGAACCGCAAGAGATTACATCTTTCAAACTTCTCTATAGTAATCAAGTAGTAGACGCACGAGATTCTCTCATTTAAATTCTTAATATACATAGACCAAGAGATTTCCATTTCAATATTGGCTTATATACAGTAGACCAGAGATCTCATTGCAATTCTTTATATACAGTAGACCAAAAAAAAAAAATGAGAATCCCATTAAAATAATCTTATATAACAGTCACTCAGACCAAGAGAATCTCATTTCACAATTCTTATATTACAGTATTAGACCCAATGAGACTCTCATTCAAATTTTATATACAGTAGACAAGAGATCCATTCAAATTCTTATGTACAAAGGATCCAACAGATCTTTCCAAATTCAATGTACAGTAGACCAAGAGATCTCATTCAAATTCTTATATACAGTAGACCAAGAGATCACCATTAGAAATTCTTAATACAGTAGACCAAGAGATCTCATTCAATTCTTATATACAGTAGACCAAGAGATCCCATTTCAAATTCTTATGTACAAAGGATCAACAGATCTTGGTCCAAATTCATATGTACAGTAGACCAAGAGATCTCATTCCAAATGCTCATGTATAGTAGAGCAAAAAATCATGTATAAATTCTTATGTACAGTAGACCAAAAGATCTTGTTCCAATTCTTATGTACAGAAGATCAAGAGATCTTGTTCAAATTCATATGACCTGTAATAGTCCAACTCAAATCTGAATTCCCATGCACAACAGACCATCTTCAGATTATAAAACACAACATCATGCCACATACTGTCATTTGGATATAGATAAATATGAAATCTTGGAATTATTTGGAAACAAAAAGAGGTTGATGATATAGAATAGAAAAATGATGAGTATAGAATAGAAAAAAGTTTTAAATAGAAGTTAAAGAAAGGGAGGAACAATTGAAGAAAGAATGTTGCATGAGGTAAAGTATAAGGGAAAATAAATACAGTATCAAAGAAAGAAGGAGGAAGTGAGAGGAAGATAAAGAAGAAGGTTGCATCAAAGAGGAGGAAGCAAGAGGACAAGCAGGAGGAGACAAAAGAAAGAAATACAGAAGAAAGAAAAAGGGGAACAATACAAGAAAGAATGCTGGAGAAGAGAAAGTATAATGAAAAATAAATACAGTATCAAAGAAAGAAGGTAGAAGTGAGAGGAAGATAAAGTAGAAGATTGCAGCAAAGAAGAGGAGGGAGCAAGAGGGTAAGCATTAGGAGACAAAATAAAGAAATAGAGAAGAAATAAAAGGAGGAATATTAGAAGAAAGAATTTAAGAGAAGGGGAATTATAAGGAAAAATAAATACAGTATCAAAGAAAGAAGGTAGAAGTGAGAGGAATATAAAGAAGATGATTGCAGCAAAGAGGAGGAGGAAACAAGAGGATAAGCAGGAGGAGACGAAAGAAAGAAATACAGAAGAAAGAAAAAGGGGGAATATTAAGAATTTAAGAGAAGGGGAATTATAAGGAAAAATAAATACAGTATCAAAGGTAAAAGTGAGAGGAATATAAAGAAGATGATTGCAGCAAAGAGGAGGAGGGAGCAAGAGGATAAGAATGAGGAGATAAAAAGAAAGAAAAAAGGGAAAAATGAAAGAGAAGCACCAGGGAGTGGGAAGCTTGTGATTCACTCAAGAAAAGAGGCAGGTGGAGAGAACTCCCTCAATTGTCTCACTGACAAAGAGAAAGTTCAAAAGATGTCAAAATCAATCCCAAAGGAAATTCTCTTCAGACTGAAGATCTGCCATCACTTTCTCTTCTCCAATTACTGGTTCCCTAACAAAGATACCCAGTCATATATTATATCATTGATCCATCTCAAAATCTCAAGAGGTGAGACCAATTGTTTCGTCCACTTGTTCCCCTGCCTCCGTTGTTAGAACCGGTCAACTTAATACCGTTTTTTTGTCTTTTTTTTTTTTTTTGCTTATATCATACAGTTTAAAGAAAACATTTCAAAGAACATTCAATCAAGGATTAACTGGATCAAACTTCATGCAATGTCCATCAAATCATTCATACACAGTTGTGGTCCTATAATTTGGGGGATGCTGAATGATGTATTATTTGGGACGTTTTCCTGCATTAGGTCATCTGAGCTGGCTTCTCTCTATTCTTTGGATATTCCTTCTTGGGATTCCTCAGGACTTCTCATCTTTGAGTCTGTTACTGTTTTTAGTAACAAACACATCAAATCATTCACTTTTAAGTAAACTACTAATAACATTTACATCCAACCATTTCTCGTTGTCAAGGTTTATGTGATCAATTCCCTAAAAATTAAAAAATATAAAAAGACAGAAATTATTAGTTTGAATTAGCATAGTTTCAGTTAAAGAAATCTATGGTCTCAGTGTGTGTTTCACCAACTGCTACTTAGTATTATTCGGACTATTGTCCTCATCTACATTGTTATCTGTACAACGTTTCAGCTGATGTGCCCTCCGGCCTTCCTCAGGTATTCCTTGTTGGACTCAGAAATCTTCTCAAACTCGGGAACCTTCTTGACATAATCGGGAGCCATCACAGAACTTCAAATCCAACCCTTTATTCAATTGTTCCTGATTACGTAAAGAAGGTTACCGAGTTCAAAAACAAGGTTCCCGAGTCCAACAATTTGGGGGCTGCTGAAGGATGTATTATTTGGGACGTTTTCCTGCATTAGGTCATCTGAGCTGGCTTCTCTCTATTCTTCGGATATTCCTTTCTTGGGATTCCTCAGGACTTCTCATCTTTGAGTCTGTTACTGTTTTTAGTAACAAACACAAGAACTAATATTGTTTTTAGACGTCTATTCATCCCAATTAAAGTCGGTATCAGCCATACAGTGAGGGAGTCTATCCCCTTTTCACAAGCGCTAGACCAAGGAGATGTTTTCGCATCTGAGGTGGAATGCCACACGTATTATCAGCTCCTTGCTTTACCACACAGATCCCTGTGCCACCCATAAGCTGAGATGGTGAGGGCCGGTATTGAACTAGGAACCTTGAGTTTCCTAGTCAAACACTCTACCGACTGAGCTAAACTGGCCATATATATGAAAAAATTCATAAAAGAAACATCAACATGTTTAAGAAAAGAAAAATATTGAAGTGGGCGGAGGAAAAGAAATATAAAAAAGATTTAAGAACAACACATGTGAAGAAATGTCCCACAGAGGGCAGATGCCATTTGCCTCTGTTCCATTCAGTCACCCAGCCAAAACTTGCTTTCTTATCATCTTTCTGTTCTAATGCTTGTCTCTGGCCAATCAGAAACCATCTACAAGGTTAGTAAAAGGTTAAGGTCTGTCAATCTATACATATATAAAGGGCAGTTTGTGTATATGTATGTCTGGAGGAAAGTATGAAAATAAAACAATTAATGACAAAGTAAATATATATACACATTCACTATGACTAGAACTTGCTTTTTGAGCAAAAATAACAAAGATTTGATTTCTATTCATAAAGGTAATTAAAAATCAAATCTAAATGCTGATAGCATGGATTTTTTTTTTGCATTTAATATTTTAAATAGTAGATATTAATTTTTCTTTTTAGAGTGGCTGGATCAACACAAGGTCTTTTTTATGTCGGAATTTTAATGGGGAATCCTGTGGGGATCCATCTTGCAATTCAACAATAATGGATCTGCAAAACTACGTTTTAAAAAATCCCCCACATCTACCTAGGTGACGCCGGGTAGCTGCTTATAGTTACTTAGACATTTTTTTTTTTTCCATGATTTAGAATTACTGTTGTTTTTAATTTCTACACTACTGTACATAATTTATAGGCAACCTATCAATCATGTAACATGAAGAATGAATTTTTATAAAGATTTTTTTTTTTTAATTTTTAAAAGAATGAATTTTTAAAAAATTGAATTGCATTTTTTTTTTTAACAAACTAATAACTGAATTTATATGTAACCATTTACTAACCCCTTAATACAAGCAGGATGCAATACAAGGTCAATTTTAAGCAAATTTTAACAGGTTTGAATTCAGAATTTCTTTCTCCAAGACTGGTTGCCATACCAAGGTTAAAGAGCCCAGTCTACCCTACTCTTTACCCATAGCTGGAGAGAGAATAGTTTGATTCAAACCTTTCCCAAAAGTATAAGCATTATGTAAAAATGCAACCAGACTTGTCCAGGATTTGAATTCATGTTCCCATTTTCATTTCCTAAGACAATAACCATTACACCTCAGACACCTCCCATATGGGGCCATGAAGTTATAGGGGCTCCTTCACAACCTACAACAAATTTTGATCAACTCAAATTTTTGAGGCCATATGAAATGGTTATTTAGAGCATATTCTAAGGTGAATATAAAGTATTCAATACATTGTATTATAATTCTATCACTTAAATAGCCTTTTTTTTAAAACTCCATTAATTTAAAAAGCAATTGGTAATTTGCTTGAAGCATTGTTAAGTATGTTATAATTATTAATATTTTGAAGGCCAATACAATGCGTATGAAAAATAAAAACAAAAAGATGTTATTTTTTTCTTATCGATTTTGAAGCATGAACTTCATCATCAGAGTTTCGTATCAGAAATGGACGTGCTTATGTTTTTCTTTGTGTGGTTATAATTTCCCTTCTTATTTCCTTTTCCTCTCCTTTTTTTTATTTTTAATTTATTTTTTTTTTTTTAATTTTTAATTTTGACATGGCAACAAACTTGGAACACATTGACCGGATGACAGACAATATTAGATACATTTGTTCTCAACAAACATTAAAAAAAAAAAAGAGAGAAATAAGAAATTACAGTTATTCGCCCATTTCATTCATAAAGGAGGAGAAGAAGAAAGAGAAAAAAAAGGAGAGGAAAATGAAATAAAAAAGAAATTATAACCACACAAATAAAATGTAAGCACGTCCATTTCTGAAAATAAACTCTGATGATGAAGTTCATGCTTCGAAATCGATAAGACAAAAATAACAACTTTTTGTTTTTATTTTTCATACGCATTGTATTGGCCTTCAAAATATTAATATATTATCCATTAATTTTGTTAAAAAATCCATACATTAGAAAAGAAGTTACTTTAGGGCCCAACAAGATTAGGGGCCTTGAAGCTTAAGCTTAGTTTCACTGTAGATCCACCATTGTTCCTTTTTAAGTCAGTCATACTCTATACTCCAATCTGAGTCAGAGCAATACTATAGTCCAATCCGAGTCAGTGATACTATAGTCCAATCCCAGTCAGTGATACTATAGTCCAATCCCAGTCAGAGCAATACTATACTATAGTCAATCCGAGTCAATCCAGTCAGAGTGAGTATACTATAGTCCAATCCAGAGTGAGTGATACTATAGTCCAATCCCAGTCAGTACTAGTCAGTGATACTATCCAATCCCAGTCAAGTAGGTCAGTGATACTATAGTCCAATCCCGTCAGATACTATAGTCAATCCAGTCAGAGTGTCCACAGTCAGTACTATAGTCCAATCCCAGTCAGTACTATGTCCAGTCAGATACATAGTCCAATCCAGTCAGTGATACTATAGTCCATAGTCAGTCCAGTGATACTATAGTCCAATCCGTCCAGTCTATAGTCCAATCCAGTCAGAGCAATACTATAGTCAATCCCAGTCAGTGATACTATAGTCCAACCCAGTCCAGTCCAGATACTATAGTCCAATCCCAGTCAGTGATACTATAGTCCAAGTCCAATACTATAGTCCAATCCAGTCAGTGATACTATAGTCCAATCCCAGTCAGAGCAATACTATAGTCCAATCCCAGTCAGTGAATACCCCAATCCAGTCAGAGCAATACTATAGTCCAATCCCAGTCAGTGATACTATAGTCCAATCCCAGTCAGAGCCTATAGTCCAATCAGTCAGTGATACTATAGTCCAATCCCAGTCAGAGCAATACTATAGTCCAATCAGTCAGTGATACTATAGTCCAATCCCAGTCAGAGCAATACTATAGTCCAATCCCAGTCAGTGATACTATAGTCCAATCCCGTCAGAGCAATACTATAGTCCAATCCCAGTCAGTGAGTCAGTGTGATATTATAGTCCAGAGTGATACTATACTCCAATCCGAGTCGGAGTGATACTATAGTCCAATCCCAGTCAGATCAATACTATAGTCCAATCTGAGTCAGTGATACTACACTCCAATCCTAGTCAGAGTGATACTATAGTCCAATCTGAGTCAAAGTGATACTATATTCCAATCCCAGTCAAAGTGATACTACACTCCAATCCTAGTCTGAGATTGATACTATAGTCCAATACCAGTCCAATCCCAGTCAGAGTGATACTACACTCCAATCCAGTCAGAGTGTATACTATAGTCCAATCCCAGTCAGTGATACTATAGTCAATCCTAGTTAGAGTGATACTACACTCCAATCCAATCAGAGAGATACTATAGTTCAATCCCAGTCAGTGATACTATAGTCCAATCCTAGTCAGAGTGATACTACACTCCAATCCTAGTCAGAATGATACTATGTCCAATCCCAGTCAGAGTGATACAATCCCAGTCAGAGTGATACTACAGTTCAATCCCAGTCACAGAAGTGATTGTCTATTTCATTCTAGGCTGAATACACCAATCCTCTAATCTTAGTTTTACATTCCATTCCACATTTAGATAATCCTATCATTTTTGCGGGTGGGGGGTACTATGCTAGTTTCAAACAGAAATGATGCAACTTATATTGAAAAAGATGTCTGTAGGAAATCAATATTTGAATAATGAACAAGACAGCATAGTTGATTCTGTTATTCTAATATGTATTTACAAGATTTGATGGCATAACTTCCTTTTGTTTACATTTGATATTTCAATAAAATGAAGATGGGCTTGGTACAATATCAGTAACAATCTACAGTGTCTCAGTAAATATTAGTCTACGTGATACATCAACTTTGCATATAAGACACAGACGATATGTTTTAAGCCACATTTTGGAAAAAGAGAGAAGGTCAGTTCTATTATATGCTATCAAATATGGTATATCATCTCCAGATAGTCATTTTTTGGTAATTTATGAGGAAGTGCGTCCCGGTCTCCGCCTCAAAAATTGCTGCCCGGTGACTACTAAAATAATGACCCCAGCTATGGTGTTACTTGAAAGAAAACAACCAACTTAGGGTGTTAAATGTATTGGGGGGGGGGGGACTTCTTTTTTTGTCATAATTCTTATTTATCAAACAAAGTAAAAAAATTGAACAAATTGAGGTAGATAGATAGATAGATAGATATAGATAGATATCCATCTTCATATCTAAACAAGAATTACGACAAATTTCTATAAATAAATAAGAATTACGACAAATTACGATAAATAAATAAGAATTACGACAAAAAAAAGAAGCCCCCCAAAAAAAAATACATTTAACGCCCTAAGTTGGTTGTTTTCTTTCAAGTAACACCATAGCTGGGGTCGTTATTTTAGTAATCACCGGGCAGCAATTTTTGAGGCAGGAGACCGGGACGCACTTCTTCATAAATTACCCATTTTTTGGTTAAATCAAACTTAATGGACATAAATTCCACCATCTTATGTCACCCCGCCGAAAAAAAACCCCAAAAATCAGAGAATTAACTGAATTTAATGAAATTTTCAGTGTTGGTATATTAATGAATAAAAGATATAATGCATCAGTTATTTTATCTAAAAACTTTTACATTTTTTCAGGTCAGTTAACTTTGAATCATGTATCTTTGAGACATAACACAGATTCTTAAATGGGAATGACATTAAACTCTATCTGATGGTAAGGTTCCAGTTCTGGAGTTTTGGGTAATGTGGAGCACCCCTTCATCACCATTGCTCCCTGATCCACTCTGACTCAGAGTGGTAGTACCTGTTAGGGTCCCATCCATGGGTTGAATAGAAAAACATGAGTTTATAAACAGAATTGTATTATGCATTAAGAATGAATTTATTTCACAACTTTGTCGGCATTAACTGACCCACCGAGACTGATATGCCGTAAAACAAAACAAAAGGAATCAAAAACCCGCAAGACAAAAAAAAAAAATCCCCCCCAAAAACAGTTCTAACACAGAACTTTCTATTGTTATCTAATCCCAAAGTCTTTAATAAGATTATTATTAAAACAAACCAAACCAAACCTTTCCCAAAGGTAATAGCATTTTAGATCATTATATAAGTAAAAATACTAGACTATAATTTATGAAGAATTCTTAACATTACTGGCATGTCATTGAAAGTTCTGTTATAATGCATTGTATTTGCATACTTGACCTGAAGGTGTCTTCTGTGTGGAACGTAGAACTTTGTAAACAAAATTAAATTAAAAAATAAATAAATAAAAAGTAAAATTAAAAGAAAAAGAAAATAAATAAGTTGGAATCTTGAAGAATACAAGATCAAGATACCAAATATTTGGCATCAAGTGAAACTTGTTGCTGGCAGGATAGCAAAATGTCCAGAATCCAAGAGACATGGTTCCCAAAACTTTGATAAGAATCTTAGTGAAGACTTTGGGATTAGATAACGATAGAAAGTTCTGTGTTAGAACTCAAGAAAGAATTCTTTGTTTTTTGGAGGGGGATTTTTTTTGTCTTGTGGGTTTTTGATTCCGTATTTCTTTGGGATTATCCTTTGAAATTTTTTTTTTAAGTGCTTTTTTTTCTGCCCTGCTAACCACACTAAAAAAAGAATAAGGTTGGTTTATCCTGCAGGTACTCTAGAACTGAAATAAGAAAAATACTCTAGAACCAAAATAAAAATAAAAATTACTCTAGAACCAAAATAAAATCTCTTGTCAAAAAAGAAAAAAAAAATTCAGTAAATAAATTTAAAAAAATCAAAAAACAACAAAAAAAATCCACCATGATAGGAGATTAGTGATTAGAAAATTGGAAAAGAAGAAAAAATTAGAGGAAAACTCTGATTTTCTTCAAGAAAAATCCTATTTCCTTCATCTTTTGTTTGCTTCTTTTTTTTTCTTCAAAATCTTTTTCCTTAAACATTTTTTTAAAGAAACGACAAAATCAACAATTTTACAACAGCCTATCCAGGCTTGATTGATCCTGCCAAAAATACAGGGTGGTCTGAAAGTCTTCCCACCCCTATGTATCTTATAGGATGCCCATTTTTCCATGTTTTTCATTTTGAATACAAATTAAAATTAATTCAATCGGTTATTTCAGGTCAAATTTTTGTCTAAGTCGAAAAGTAGTAACATAATGAGGATCAATAAAAAAGGCAAAATGATATTACACATGTAATATTTTTGTTAATACATTTATGATATATCATATGCAGTTGGTTTTATCTTCAGAGAGCTTATATCTGAGGGCTGGGTTAGCTCAGTCGGTTCAGCGTTCAGCTAGAAACCACAAGGTTCCTAGTTTGATATCAGCCCTTGCTAACTCAATTCTTTCTTGAGTTCTATCACAGGGATCTGTGCGGTAAAGTAAGGAGCTGATGGTAGGTATGGTGCTCCACCTCAGACGCAAAAACAATCTCCTTGGTCTAGCACTAGTGAAAAGGAGATAGACTCCCTCGCTGATTGGCTGATACTGCCTTTAGGCCACGCCAACGATTTTACTTACTTTATTTATCTATTTAGTTGGTTGTTTTATTTTATGGCATATCAACCCTCAATGGGTCATTTAATGGCAAATCAAGTCACTTTGATAAACAATGGACTCAGGTTGCTAACAGTACTTGCTGGTACTTAAATGTACACTTAATTTATTATTGAACAGTCTCCTCACTGCTTAACTTCGGTGATCTACAGTGCTTTCTGCGTAACTTGACTGTAATCATTAAAACTCCAGTTTTAACTGGAGGGTCTGGTGGCTTTGGCCCTGGACTACAAAAGCTAACATCATTGATCCTAGGGGTCCATCCTTCCAGGCAACACCTGCCCCCTCGATTTAAAGGGGCAGGGATGGGTCTATTGCCGGTGCTTGAGGCGGAATGCCGACGGGATCAATGCATTTTTTGCATCCACCTTCCATGAGCTTCGGTTCGCGGGTGGTACCATATTAATAGGGCCTTGTGCCTAACCTGTACATGTGGTAAATATTCATTCAGTTGGTAAAGCATTTGACCAGGAATCATACCGGTCCTTGCCAACTCAGCATATGAGTAGCATAAGGATCTGTGCGGTAAAAGTGAGGAGCTGATGGTAGGTGTGGCAATCCACCTCAGACGCCAAAACAATCTCCTCAGTCTAGCGCTAGTGAAAAGGGGATAGACTCCCTCACTATCTGGCTGATACCGACTTTAAGCCACCCCGACGACTTTACTTTACTTTATATACATATATAAATATATATATATATATGTTATACTATATTTATAAGTAAATATTGCTCAATATTATAGACAGAGCATGTATATCTAAGTTAGGCTGATGGGGACATGAAGTGCTTGGTTTCTTGCCTTGGTTTGAAAATTGCATAGGTCTAGCAACCTAGTGCTAATGAAGGTAATTTATGAGGAAGTGCGTCCCGGTCTCCTGTCACAGAAATTGCTACCCGGTGACTATTAAAATAACGTCCCCAGCTATGTCGTCTCGGCATTATACAAATACATTACTTGAAAGAAAACAACCAACTTAGGGCGTTAAATGTATTTTAGAGGGGGTGGGCTTCTCTTTTTTGATATGAACAAATGGAGATGGGTGGATAGATATATATAAACAAAGTAAAAAATGAACAAATTGAGGTAGATAGATAGATAGATAGATAGGTAGATATCCATCTTCATATTTAAACAAGAATTACGACAAATTTCTATAAATAAACAAACGACAATTTCTATAATAAAATTTCTAAACAAATTACGATAAATAAATAAGAATTATGAAAAAAAAGAGAACCCCCCCCTCTCTAAAATACATTTAACGCCCTAAGTTGGTTGTTTTCTTTCAAGTAACACCACCGAGACGACATAGCTGGGAACGTTATTTTAATAGTCACTGGGTAGCAATTTCTGAGGCAGGAGACCGGGACGCACTTCCTCATAAATTACCCTAATGAAAAGGGTGTAGACTCCCTCACTGTCTGGATGATACCGACTTTAGGCCACCCCGGCAACTTTACTTACTGTCTAGTTTTAGGAACTGATTTTTGCTTAGACAGTTTACTTGTCCCTTTCATAGTTTTGCTGTTGTCCTATATCATTGCCTGCAAGACTTGTTTCTCGTTTTCTATTTGAGTTACAAGTTCAATATCCATATCAATTTCTGTATAATTAGGCCCCATTGAAGTTTCAGTCATCTTTTCTCGTGAAAGAGAAATCTTGTTAATCTTGTTTTCATCTGAGGAACTTCCAAATACACCAAGGATCGGCAAATAAAAGAGATGGATGCATTCTTAAACATGTTCCTCCATGTTTAGCCAACAATTGTTTATATTCTTAGCCTATATCGGTTCGTCATTCCAAACCATCATGCCCATTTCTCTTCTCTCAAGAACCATATTACCTATATTGTAAGAATGCACCGTACTCATCCTGATTTGATAAGCAAGTCAAAAGACTCACATTCAATAAATCTGTAAGGACAAAACAAATAATTATCTCCCTTTGATGATTTGTATATCCTGTAGGGCGTCACATGACAGTCTCAGAACCCCTTCTCGACCTATTTTTGGGATTATTTTCCTTACTTGGTATGGTTTTTCCATTAGGTAACGAGGTGTTGTTGCAGCCGGTAGTATTAAAGACAGTACCACCAAAGTGAAACCCTTTCTCTTAAACCCTCCAGCCATCAGAGGTAACACAGCAGTTATGTTTCCTGTCTATTAGGACAGGGTATGCTTCATCTATCCCTATAGACATTCCAGCTACCTGATACCTGGGAGCCTTTCCAAACCAGTAAATGACTTTATTCTTTATTCACACTCTTTTCTTATTAGGACATTTATTCGATACACTTTGTTTAAGCTCTTCTTTATATTCTTCTATTCTATTTCATGAGCCGGCTTAGCTCAGTCGGTTGAGTGTTAGGCTAGAAACCACGAGGTTCCTAGTTCGATACCAGCCCTTGCCAACTCACATATGAGTAGCACAGGGATCTGTGCGGTAAAGTAAGGAGTTGATGGTAGGTGTGGTGCTTCACCTCAGACGCAAAAACAGTCTCCTCCATCTAGTGCTAGTGAAAAGGGGATAGACTCCCTTGATTGTCTGGCTAATGCCAACTTTAGGCCACCCCGACGACTTCACTTTCTACTTATTCTGTTTTGTATTAGTTCCGCTGAGTTTGCTCAGACAATAAAATGTATTTGTAATCACTTCATTGGCAATTGTTCTGCATATATTATACCGTTTAAGTTAACCAACCATCATTCTTTAATGCATCTTTAAGAATATAATGTATGGTTCTTATCATATGTTAGAAGGCTAAGAGTAACCTTCCAATGTAGGTACATATATATGCATAAATAATCCAAACAAAGAGATACATATAATAACAAATACAGACTTTATTGTCTGAGCACATGGACAAATGACATATATAAAATGATACAGAAACAGATAGGATTAAAGTTCTAACAAAGTGAGAAAGAGTCCATGAAGAATAAGTGAGTCACTTACTGATAGTTGGGGAGGGTGTAGTGAGATAGAAGGGCAAAATTCACGAACCTGTGATGAGCCAACAATGGTCCGTCGATCGAAGAGACAGCGGGTGGCATGTTGCACATGTGGGCAGAAAAAAAAACCTGTGACAAGTCCGACTAGTTGTGGCGGTAAAAATCGTAAGTGTCCTTGAGGAGGCAATTTATAGTGGCAAGTCTCGTAGCTGGCGAAACGAGAGTTTTGACGTCTCGGCCAGACCGAGTATAAAAGAACAGTGGCGAGGGAGTAAAGGACGACGACCTTATTTCTTTTAAGATCTTCACAAGTGTTACAGTGTCTTTGGTAGAGGTGAATTTTGTTAGATAATTAGAGAGGGAAGCCCCCTCCCATTTAATGGACAGAGACACAGGCATCTAGCCCACGTTTCGTGGATGCTAAACCAAGAGAAAGAGAATAAGAAATTCCCGGGCCGATGTTTAAATACCCAGCCACCTATTGGTGAAACCCTCGCAGTAAGGGAAGATAACCCTTTTGAACCCAAGTCCATCCCAGCAGGGGCAGACAATCGCTACACATCTATTCTTATATAAGGGTAAGCGGGAAGGAAGGAAGCGCGTAGTGTAATGGTTAAAGTCATGGGAAATGGACTCATCACCCCGAGTTCAAATCCTGGACGTGGTAATTGTATTTCACTTAGTGCTAATACCCTTGGGAAAGGTATGAATCCTACTCTCCCTCTAGCTATGGGCAAATAGCAGGGCAGACTGGGTTCTTTAACCATGGCTAGGTAACCAGTCTAGGAGATGGAAAACTCTGAATTCAGACCTATTAAACTCCACTTAAGAAATTGACTTTGTGTCGTATCCTGCTCGTGCGGAGGGGTTGGTAAATATATAAATATATCTTATTATAATGGAGATTGTGTGTTTTTCTGTCTGTAACCGAAACTATATTCCTACTCAAGTCACAATTCTCTTAGTTATTGACATCACATTCTCGATGATTTTATTTTTATCTAAACCTCAATTATTAATAAAATTGTCTTACATTATTAATACTGTTGACTATGTCTACATACTGACAACATGCAATTGTATTTATATATACAACAAAATAGCGGTTTATAGTGTAAACGGGAAGGCTAATTTGCATATTAATATTAAAAAATCGAATTTAATAAATATGTGCTTAGTATTATTGATTTCTAACTGTTTGGTTTTATTTTAATGAATATAAGCAAAAATCTCTTCAATGAATCTTAAATTGAATCCATTAACAAGATAAATAACTGTCATTTTATTCTTTACTTCCTCTTATAACTAAATACTTAAATTAGAAAAAATAACAATGAAAGACGAGAGTGATGGAAGAGTAAGTTTCAGTTGTTCCATTTTTTATTATACTCCCTCTGTTTCAAATCTTTTATTATACTCCCTCTGTTTCAAATCTTTTTATCTGTATTCTTATTTAGTTTCATTAGCCTTTCTAATTTAATACAATATTTTATTACATTAAAACTTAAATACTTGCACCCGGAGGGTGCATATATTTGCTAGTATATATAATAAGAAAAGGACAATTGCTTAATCTTTAGATTGCCATGGTAGAGAGTAGCACCCTCGTGAATTCAGGGGTTGAAAATTTTAAAAACACTTCATAGCCAAGATGACATTAAAGCAGCACATCTCTCCACTGCCAAAGGACACAGAGCCAACAACGTAATCATCTACTACAATTTAAACCAGACCATATGAAAATGAGTTACCAGGAAATTCAACATACAGGTAACTTCCAGCATGTTTTGTTCTTGTACTAGTGTGTATGCGAGTGTTCTTCTAATTACGTGAATATACATCTACGTGTGTGTATGTATTTGTTCTTGTAATTGTGTGTATGTGATTGTACATGTAATTGTTTGTGCATGAAATTGTCTTTAATTCATTTTTATTGAATGTCTAATGGAATTTTAAGGTTTTAAAACCAATACACACATTATATATATATATATATATGTATATATATATTTTTGGGAGAATATGTGCATAATTGAAGTCGTACCTCATTTTTGAAAATTAATTAATTAATGATTAATGAATTAGGCAGGAATACCTATTTAAATGTAAGGCTAAAAAAATCGAGAAAAATCAATCTCTGTATGTACATTTCAGCCTATTAGGCCGCATCAGCAGAGCTATAGACAGGAAGACCGCTTTGTTGTGTGATTCGAAAAAAAAAATTGAAGTCGTACCTCATTTTTGAAAATTAATTAATTAATGATTAATGAATTAGGCAGGAATACCTATTCAAATGCAAGGCTAAACAAATCGAGAAAAATCAATCTTTGTATCTACATTTCAGCCTATTAGGCCTCATCAGCAGAGCTATACTATAGACAGGAAGACCGCTTTGTGTGTGATTCGAAAAAAAAAAATTGTCAGCTAAAAAAAACCATATCAAAACACATCATCTGTTTGTTTACTTCTCATATATATATATATATTATTTATATTTTTTTGCTTTGAAGGCAATTACAATGCGCATATCATATAAAATTCAATAATTATTGGAAAATAATCATGACAAGCGAACTCGGCAAATATCGCACCCTACGTAGAACATCGTACAGCTGTTTCAACTTTGTTGAGTCTCATCAGCGATGTATACTTATGATTTCCCTCCTAACAGAAATTGAAACCAGGAACTCAGCATGCAGAATCAGAGACTCTACCCCTGGGCCTGAACGCTCTACCGCGAACGCGAACTCGGCAAATATCGCGCCCTACGTAGAACATCGTACAGCTGTTTCAACTTTATTAAGTCTTATCAGCGATGTATACTTACGATTTCCATCCGACAGAAATATATATACATATATATATATATATATATAGCGATTGTTTTTTTTTTTTGAGGCATGTTTTATTAAAAATGACAGGCAAGGATTTGCTGTTAATCTTTTTATTGGGCTTTTCTTTTTGGCAGATGAGATGTCACAACTTTGGTTGTAGGCAATTTAAAAATTCTCCAAAGTATCGGTTTCAAAGTGGACAGTTTTTAAACTGTCTAAACAAACTAGAATTGACATCTTGTCCGCCACATAAAAACTAAACCCTAAATTCTTCTCTGTCATTCTTAATAAAACATGCCTACAAGAGAATCTGTTGCATATGTATATTTGTAGTAAGAGCTCAATTTTTCTTTTCATGTGTATGAACGGACAGAGCAATATAAATGAATAAAAGGAGGAAAGGACTTTAAATTAGCTCCATGTAATAATTCATTTCAACTGAAAAAATAATCCGAACTAGCTGAATTTTTTAAATATTCACTTATTTCAATTTTTGGGTCCATGACTCCAACACAATGGTAGGTGATGATCAGTTTTTAGGTATACCCCCAAAAATCGTCCGCTACGTTTTAAAAAACAAATTAGAATTAATTAAATCTATTATTTAAGGTTAAACTTTTGTCTAAAACGATGTGCAAGAAATACAAAGGGAGGTAATTTTTTAAAAAAATTCTTTTATTTTAAAGTAAAGTCATCGGGGCGGCCTAAAGTTGGTATCAGCCAATCAGCGAGGGAGTCTATCCCATTTTCACCACCGTTAGACCAAGGAGATTGTTTTGGCATCTGAGGTGGAGCACCACACCTACCATCAGCTCCTTACTTTACCGCACAGATCCCTGTGCTAATCATACACTGAGTTGGCGAGGACCGGAATCGAACAAGAAAATATGTGGTTTCTGGGCGAAACAATTACCAAAAATCAGAGAATTGTCCGATTTTAATGAAATTTTCACCAAATTATTTTCCCATGACTTAATTTTATAAGGATTAGTTTATTTTATGAAAGAAACTTGAAAAAATACTTTTTTTTATTAATTCAGAAGGGGCATTTGAAGAAAAAAAAAATCCCGGTCCCTAATCAATTTTTATTATTCTTTCGTGCTTCAAAAAACCCAGTACATTTATTATTTTTTATATAACTAGGGCCAGTTTAACTCAGTGGTAGAGTGTGCGTCTAGGAAGCACAAGGTTCCTGGTTCGATACTGGCCCTCACCAACTCAGCATATTAGTAGCACAGGAATATGTGCGGTAAAGTAAGGAGCTGATGGTAGGTGTGGCATTCCACCTCAGACACAAAAGCAATCTCCTTGGTTTAGCACCAGTGAAAAGGGGATAAATCCCTCGCTGTCTAGCTGATACTGACTTTAGGCCACCCTGAAGACTTTTACTTAAATATAATATATATATATATATATATATATACTATATATATATATACTATATATATATATATATATACTGAAGAGCACTAAGCGAAACTTTTAGTAGGTTTATCTGACTCATTAGATTTATCTTTATTATTTGCTCTACTTAGGTATTGAGCACTTTTTACTTATTAGCTTTAGTCTCCTGGCAGTTTTGTATGAATATATATATCTTATATATATATATATATATATACATATAAATTGTTTTTTCTTTTGGCCAAAATATTGTACCAATAGATTATTTTTTTGTTGGTACGATTATCTTGGTCTTTTCTTTTTTCTAAAATTTTTTTTCCCCTGGTGATGTTTGATAGTATATTTTTACAATCAAACAATTTGCTGGTTTTTTTCTCACCGCGAGGATTTACCAACAAGTTTGGTATATTGGGCCGGGTTAGTTCAGTCGGTAGAGCGTTCGGCTAGAAACCACAAGGTTCCTAGTTCGATACCGGTCCTCGCCAACTCAGCGTATGAGTAGCACAGGGACCTGTGCGGTAAAGTAAGGAGCTGATGGTAGTTGTGGCGCTCCACCTCAGACGCTAAAATAATCTCCTTGGTCTAGCACAAGTGAAAAGGGGATAGACTCCCTTGCTGATTGGCTGATACTGACTTTAGGCCGCCCCGACGACTTTACTTACTTTATATATATACAGTCATGCACAGACACCATGTTTTGATGTATTACATCTATTCAGTGTGGCTAGACAGAGCAGGCTACTTCCAGCTGGGATTGAACCTGACTGATTTATTATCAGTCATAGTCCCTTACCCCTTGGCCATCAGCACACCTGCAGACCAGAGCAAGATTTTATTAGTTTTGCTCTTATTGTAAAAGAATGTTATTTATATTTCAAATACCCAATGAGTGACCCTAGATATATAGGGACATTCAAACAAGCATATTAATTGTACATACACTAAATATATATATATATATATATATATATATATATATATATATATAGGACACTTGAAAAGTATTGTACTGTACTTAAGCTGTTCATTGACATATTTAGCACTTAGATCAAAAGAATATATAGTGCAATAATTTTCAATTTTATTCATTGTCTGAACTATATATATATATATATTATATATATATATATATATATATGCAGCCAAACTAAATAAGTTGTATATTATGAGAAGGAAACCCATTGAAATATGATTTTCCCAAGTTTTACAAAACAAACAAGATAAAGACGAGGTTAGGGTTCATTTATTTCAGAATGATGAATATGGAAGTTGTGGGTTGACACGCACCAGACAAATATTCAAACAAGCATATTAATAGTTAGACCATAAATATTTGGAGAATACAACAAAATGATTGTACTCTATTTGATTTGGTATATTTAGTGCTTACATCAAATGTTTACATAGAGAACAATCATTTTCAACTTTATTTACAGTCTGATAAGACAAGTTTAGCTCAGTTGGTAGAGCATCTACCCAGGAACGACAAGGTTCTGGGTGTGATACAGGCCCTCACCAACTTATTGCATGAGTAGCACCATTTAGATCTGTGTGTTAAAGTGTATATATACAAGTATGAAGTAAATGGAAGTTAATCCGACAGTGTGAATTTAACATTTTTAGAAAAAACAAAAGATGTTAGTAGTTTGCTATATGAATGAAAGACGGAATAAATAACCATTAGATAGGAGGTACAAACGAATGCTAATGTTTGGTGCTGGAATTTTTAAAAAAATGCGTATTCTGTGTTAAAAATAAAATAAATTTTATTTTTAAAAATCAGAAGCATTATGATCCATATTAAAAACTCAAAAGAGTTTGATGTAAAAATATTTAAAAAGTGTATAAAAAGTATCAAAAATGTTCATGATGTATTCCAGCTACAAAAAGTAAGTTAAAGGTCCACAGCATAATTGAAGAAAGATGGAAAGTTTCAAGAATTTGTACACTTTTATACACTTTTTATATATTTTTACATCAAACTCTTTTGAGTTTTTAATATGGGTTATAATGCTTCTGATTTTTAAAAATAAATTTATTTTATTCTTAACACAGAAGATGCATTTAAAAAAAAAATTCCAGCATCGAACACTAGCGTTCGTTTGTACCTCCTATCTAACGGTTATTTATTCCGTCTTTCACTCATATGTTGCTCTTGATGAAGACCGCTCTATTAAATGGTCGAAACAGATTCTGTCAGCAAACTACTAACACTTTTTGTTTTTTCTAAAAATGTTAAATTCATATACAAGTATGCATGCATATATACATCCATGTATGCACACACACATACACACACACAACATATATATACATATATATACATACATGCATACACACAAAAACACACCCTCACATATAAATAAGTAGGAAAATCAGTGGAGGGTTTTTATTGTCAGTATCACCTGGACAATGATGGAATGTTTTTGTGTCTGAGGTCAAGGTCCACACCTACCATCAGCTCCCTCCTAGCAATTACTAATTACTCAGTTCAGTAAACCTTTTCCCCTATCCTGAATACTTGTTGTGTTTCTTCCTATTATTTCTCTTTTAACTCTGATACTCAAGTTACAATTGGACTTTAACTAAGTTAAAAATTATAAATTTTAAAGTCATAAGTTATACACATTATTACAAGAGACTAATATATATATATATATATATATATATATATAATTCACATACTGCAATGGTTAACATCATAGGAAATGAACATGGTGAGATGAGTTCAAATCCTGGTCGAGGCTGTTTGGATTTAACTAATACCCTTGAGAAAGATATGAATCCAACTATTATCCCTCCAGCTTTGGGTAAATAGTAGGGCAGACTTGTCTTTTTAACCTTGGTTAGGCAACAAGTCTAAGAGAAGGAAAACTCTGAAATCAAACCTGTTAAACTTTGCTTAAGAAGTTGACCTTGTGTCACATTCTACTTGTGCAGAGGGGTTGGTGTGTGTGTGTGTGTATATATAATATATATATATTTTATAAAAAAGAAGGTCCGCAATTGATTGATAATATGAAAATTGATTCTTACATGCGTGTATATATATATACACATGTGTATTTCACTTCCCTAACGCTCAGTTAATGAATTTATTACCAAGCCACCCAGAAAACAAACCACCTGTTTAAAAGACTAATGTTAAAAATGAAATTCCTTTATATTCCACTCCCACCAAACAGGAAGCGGGAATTGAAATACTCATGTATATATATACACGCATGCAAGAATTCATTTTCATATTATCGATCAAAGCCTGAAGAAGATACCAGAAGATCTGAAACACGTGTTGCATATGTAAGTTAAAAAGAATACAAAAATTTTTTTTCTGAAAACATAATACATTTTGCGGACCATCTTTTATATAAAATATTGAATTTTCTCCCGTTGGAACCAGAACAACATTTTTTATATATATATATATATATATATATATAGACACCAATATGTATATCATTTAGTCATTTCTCAACTATTCCCGATCATGTTCCTTTTTATGTCCTATATTTCCAAATGATCTTGATGATTTCCATGCTTTTCTTTCTCCAAGGTTATTGTGTTAAGGAGGCTCACCAATTTGGCAGTATAGTTTGTATCAAAGATTCTGAAGTTCTTACAACCTGGAAATTCTAACCCTTGAGCTATGCCTATAATTACATTTTGGAATTAAAGACATAAAAAAAAAAAAACCTGAAAATACCCCCCCCCAAAAAAAAAAACCCCCCCCCCCCAAAAAAAAAAAAAAAAAAAAAATTGGATCAATTTCTGTAACATCTTTAACTGACAAATCTAAAGAAAAAAAAAGAAAAAAAAAAAAAAAGAAAAAAAAAAAAGAAAAAAACACAATATGAAAAATCATTCCAAATGGATTCCTGAAGCTGAAAATGGCCATTATTTAAAGATTCACATATCTAAAGAAAACATCAAAGTTCCAGAAGGCTTTGTTTCCAAAGAGCACATGATGAGATGTCTTGAGATATCGCAGTATGTGAGTAGGTTTTGAACGTCATCAAATCTTTGAATATTGTCAGATGAAAAGGAGTCAGCACTTCACAGATATATCATTCAAAACCTTTGAAAAGATGAAAGGTTCACGAATTGGAAGAATTAGCCCTGAATACATCTTGCTGAAGATTGAGGATTTAATTAAAGCCTATAGAAAATATTTGCGGAAAATGTAATTGTTATCCCAAAGGGGAGGAGCAGTGGGAGGAGGGAAATAGAAAGAGAGAGAGAAGACAGACAGAGAGAGAGAGAGAGAGAGACAGACAGACAGACAGACAGACAGACAGACAGGCAGACAGCGAGAGAGAGAGAATCAGAAAAATCACAGGAAGAGAATGCATGAAAATATATGTGTGAATTGTAAGACAGAGAGGAAAGAGGATAAGATAAGAAGTGAGGAGGGTAATTTAGAAGGAAGAAGAGGAGGGGTGTAGAATAAAGAAAGAAAAAGAGTGAAAGAGAATCAGAAGGAATGAGAGGAAGTGAAGGTGGGGAAAATAGAAAATGTGAAATGAATGGAAGGAGAGAAAAATTGAAAAAGGTTGGAAAGGGAAGTAAATGTGAGACTAGGTCAGAGGGAAGAAAAATTGTTAATTAAATAAATAGATAAAAATTTGAAATAAACTAGGACAAAGAGGAAAAGAATTGGGAGGAAAAGTGTGAGGAGAGAAAAATAAAAGAGGAGGAAGGGGAAAAGAGGAAGAGAAGTGGGAATAGTGTGAGGGGAGAAATTATAAGAAGAGGAGAAAGAGAAGATAAGACATCATAAAAGAAGAGAGAAAAGTGTGAGGAGAGAAAAAATAAAAGAGGGGTAAAGAAGAAGAAAATTGGGAATAGTGTGAGGAGAGAAAACATTGAGAAAAAGGAGATAGAGGAAGAGGATTGGGAATAGTGTGAGGAGAGAAAACATTGAGAAAAAGGAGAAGGAGGAAGAGAATTGGGAATAGTGTGAGGAGAGAAAACATTGAGAAAAAAGAGAAGGAGAATGAGGAAGAGGAGTGGGAATAGTGTGAGGAGAAATCATTGAAAGAAAAAGTAACAGGAGAGAGAAGAGTGTGAGGAGAGAAAAAATAGAGAGGAAGAAGAGTGGGAATAGTGCGAGGAGAGAAACATAAAGAAAAAGGAAGAGGAGAGGGAATAGTGTGAGGAGAAAACACTAAGAAAAAGGAAGAGGAGAGGGAATAGTGTGAGGAGAGAAAACACTGAGAAAAGGGAAGAGGAGAGGGAATAGTGTGAGGAGAGAAAACACTGAGAAAAAGGAAGAGGAGAGGGATAGTGTGAAGAGAGAAAACACTGAGAAAAGTGTGAGGAGAGAAAACACTGAGAAAGGAGGAGAAGTGGGAATAGTGTGAGGAGAGAAAACACTGAGAAAAAGGAAAGGAGAGGGAATAGTGTGAGAGAGAAAACACTGAGAAAAAGGAAGAGGAGAGGGAATAGTGAGGAAGAAAAACACTGAGAAAAAGGAAGAGGAGAGGGAATAGTGTGAGGAGAGAAAACACTGAGAAAAGGAAGAGGAGAGGGAATAGTGTGAGGAGAGAAACACTGAGAAAAAGGAAGAGGAGAGGAATAGTGTGAGGAGAGAAAACACTGAAAAAAGGAAGAGGAGTGGGAATAGTTTGAGGAGAGAAAATACTGAGTAAAAAGGAAGAGGAGAGGGAATAGTGTGAGGAGAGAAAACTGTGAAAGAGGAAGAGGAGAGGGAATAGTGTGAGGAGAGAAAACAGAGAAAACGAAGGAAGGGAATAGTGGGAGGAGAGAAAACATAACAAAAGAGGAGGAAGAAAAGCATGAAAAATGTGAGAAAACAATTATAGAGGAGGTATGAAAGTATAAAAAGAGGAGAGAAAGAGGAGGAGGGAAGAGGGAATAGTGTGAGGAGAGAAAACGTGGAGTGAAAAGAGAAAGAAGAAGAAAAGTGTGAAGAAAAGAGAAACCATAATAAAAGGAGACAGAGAAAAGTGTGAAAATTATGAGGAGAGAAAACCAAAATAAAATAAAGTATGAAGAGAATGGGAGAGAGAAAATAAAGATGATCAAAAGAGAGATCAACCAGACAGAAAAATAGAAGGCTGTAAGGTGAGGAGGTCAAAATTGGTAATGATGAAGATGATGGTGATGATGGTGATGATGATGATAAAAAGTGGCAGATAATAGAAAGAAGATAGAATCAAATACAGAAAAGATGTTAAAAGGAATTGTAACTGGGTGTGAGTGTGGGGGTGGGTAGGGGTGGGGGAGGAATAAGGAAAGGACACAAATAAATTGTTGAAGAACAAGAGGGGGGAGGTAGATGAGGAGAAGTGAGAGACAAGTATTGAAAAGATTAAAAGAATAAGAAAAGAAAAAAAAAAAGAATCAAAGTTAGAATTCCCAGGAGATATAGAAAAAACAAGAATACATTCTTATGTATCGGGACTTTGTTATTCGATAACAAAGTGGGTAAGTAATATCAGAATATTTTTCTTCTGTAATTTTGATATCAAATCAATCTCATCCCATGAGTTATTTGGACTACCAATTACTTTTATTATAACCACATTTAACTGATCCAATTCACAGCTTTTCCCCCCCCCTCCCCCTCTCTCTCTCTCTCTCTCTCTCTCTCTCTCTATATATATATATATATATATATATATTATATATATATATATATATATATATATATACTAGCAAATATACCCGGTCCATGGCCGGACTATATATAAAGATTCCGAGCAGAATGACTTTGACTGCGATTTTGTTCACTAAAATTAAACTAAACTGCTGGTATAGCTATAATGGAGAGCAGGCAGTGCAAATCGGTTGATTTTGGTTTAACTAATTAATCATATCCCTTAATCAGTAAAAAATCAATAACCAAATTTGGTGTGTTTCTTATTTTGAAGGATATTAAGGTGTATGCAAGATTTCGAATCTGAGTGACGCCCCGTTTCGGGGTTATACGTCGACACGTACATACCAAACTTCCTTTTATATATATAGATGATTTCATTCAAAAACAGCCTAAATTCTTTTAGGTTTATTCTATTTTTCACCCAATATCCTTTTTATGCAACTCTCTCTCTCTCTCTCTCTCTATATCTCTATATATATATATATATATATATATATATATATATATATATATATGTGTGTGAAGAAAGGCAGTAAATCCGACGGTATGTAATATATCAAGAAAAAATGAAAAAACACAGGTTTAAATGGGTTAAGTGGTGAGTTTATTGGCCGACGCTGCAGTGTTTTGATCTATTAATTAGATCATCTTCAGGGCATAAGATAAGAAATTATTTATCACAGAATAATGAGAAAAGCGAGTGGTAATCCTTGTCATTCAGTCTGTTTAAAAATTTTCTGAAGTTTGAAAAAAGGAGACGGTTTTGAAATATGACATCAAATATTCTATTTTATGGTGTGAGTATGTAGCGCTGTAAATGTGTGTATTGAAAGGAAACATTGTGCATTTTTTTAGGTATGTGGTTGTGTGTGTGTGTGTATAAATTTTTTCTGTTGCGATAAACGACAGCGGAAGTGAAAACTCAAGGTTCTGTGTGTGTGTGTGTGTGTGTGTGTGTGTGTGTGTGTATATTGGTAAGAGGTAGGGAAGAGGTGTGTGTGTATATTGGTAAGAGGTAAGGGAGAGATGTCATGAAAAGAAATTTTCATGTTTTATATTAAGAGAGGAGAGTTAAGTTTGGGTGTGTGTGTATATATTAAAATAAGTATATTTTGGCAGCATTTTTTCTTTTATACAAGTTTTGTTGAACTGTACAGACAATTCCTGTCGGACAAGTTTGTGGTTGATCCATTCCAATTTTCGGGCCTTCTTTCTGGTGTTGGGGTGTAACTGGTATAACAGTCCACCAAAGATTTCAAGACGAGCGCTTTCGGCAATACAGTTTGGCCATCATCAGGTAGGAAACGATGGTATGGTTTTGTGCCTCGTTTTTAACGAGAACGAGTAGTAGCAAGGAATTAGAAGTGGAAGGTAATAATAATTGGTAGTGGGAGGTTGTAGGAATGGTAGTGGTTCGAGCGAAACGATGCAGTAGTGATTTTTGGTGGGAGGGGGGCACAAGTTGTGAGAAGGGGAGGGGTATAGTGGAAGGAGGATAGGCGGGAAATTATAAGCATTTGAGAATATGTTGACTAATTTCAAAGTTTATTTTGTTTAAGGTAGTTTTTTTTTTTGTTTGATATATAAAGCTTCGATTATTTGAAGTTTTTGTTTGTTTTTTTTCTTTAAGTAGTGTGCATGTATTTTCGGTTAGAATTTTGCGGTAGGTGAGGGGGGGGGGGGCATGAATTTGTTTTAAGGTGTTGATTAATGGAGCTGGAATCGGATAAGTGTAGTGTTAATCTGCGTGATAATGTGGTCGTTGTGTGGCCAATATATGTGTTTGTGTTAAGTTCGTATGTGAAATTTAGTACAGAGTGTTGTTGAAATGTTCGTTGTAGTTCGTGGAGTTCATTTATATTATTAACAAGGAGGAGAATATCGTCAACATAGCGAACGTAGATTCTGGGTTTTTTTTATAATATTAAAATCTTTGTTTTCAAGGTGGGCCATATAGAAATTGCTAAATGTCGGACCCAAAACTGACCCCATCGAGATACCTTCAGTTTGGGTGTATAAACTGCCTTGGTGGTTGTAAAAAGGGACTTCAGTTGTAGAGAAGAGGAGGAGCTTTTTAAGGATGTTAGGGTTGATTTTAAGAGGTGGATATTCCGGATTGTTGTAGATGTTTTACAAAAAAAGTTCACAAGGAACAAATTAATATTATCTGCGTTATTCGGACTATTGTCCCCATCTTCATTGTTATTTGTACAATTTCGGACGATACTTTGAACCTAACCCTTTATTTAGTCCACGGGGGTATCCTATTCTCATTCCGCTAACCATAGCTGGGGTAGGAGTTGTGTTGATTATGAGAATGAGAACAGGATACCCCAGTGGACTAAATAAAGGGTTAGGTTCAAAGTTCCGTGATGGCTCCCGATTACAACAAGAAAGTTCCCAACTTTGAAAAGAAAGTTCCCGAGTCCGAGAAGGTTCCCGAGTCCGAGAAGGTTCCCGAGTCCTGACAAGAAATACCTGAAGAAGGCCGGAGGGCATATTGGCCGAAACGTTGTACAAATAACAATGAAGATGGGGACAATAGTCCGAATAACGCAGATAATACTAATCTTCAAGCCTCATCTCAAACATTCAGAGGAACAAATTAATAATAATAATATAATAATAATAATAATAAAGATAATAATGATAATAATGTGCAATAAAAATATATGAACTCAGTATTTTTCTTGGCCACGATAGCATTTGTTCTGGCAAATGGCCAGTTGGTGTGAGGTGGGGGGGAATAGGAGTTTGTAGGAAGGTGTGTTAGGGATAAACAGTCAGCCTACATCCAGAATTCAAGTTTTGGACAGTGGTGGTGGGGGGAGGGATAAATGAAATGTACATTTTAGAAGATTTTGCCCAATCCATTATGGTTAGGTTGAGGATTGGGATGTCTGGGAAAGAAATGAGTCAATGGAAGATGAAAGAGAAAGAAATATCTGTAAACGATTCTTAAAAATTGACAAAAAAGTAAATGTAAGTAAATAGATGTTCCTAGACTTTTGTTAAATAATAAGGAATGTACACATGTGTGAAAGACTAAGGAACTGAGAAAGCCGGTTTAGCTCAGTTGGTAAAGTGTTCAGCTGGGAACCTTAAGATTCCTGGTTCGATATATATGTATATATATATATATATATAGAGAGAGAGAGAGAGATAAATGGGTATGAAAATACACAATATTGTTAAAATTAATATATTTTTATATCATTTTCATAGCTAATATTGAATAATGTTTTGATTTTATAAAAGATCACCATCAGAGCGTAATGATAATTAGGTCCGTTTTTATCATGATGCTCTGATGATAATTGAAATATTGTCAATATTAGCAATGAAAATGATATAAAAATATATTCATTTTAATAATATTGTGTGTTTTCATACCCTTTTTATCCATACATTTATAGTCGGATTCATTTCCTTCCTCTTAACTCATATATATATATATATATATATATATATATATATATATATATATATATACAGGGTGTTTGGGATGAATTTTTCAGTTTCATAAAGAAAAAGAAAAAGAAAAAGTGCTTGGTAACTACAAAATTTAATGGATTGTAAAGAAATTCATCAGGCACGGAAATTACACTACTATCAACAAGTTTCACTCAAAATAACCCGCCATTAGTGTCGATAATAGCCTCAATCCTGCTCCGGAACCTGGAGAAAGCTGATGTTACAGTTTCCCTGGAAGGCTCTCAAAAACTATTTTAATTCTGTCGAGTAACAGAGCTTTTGTAGTACTGGCACGGTGATTGATGTCTTTCTTAACAGTGCCACATACATAATAATTAAGATCTGGGGAGTTCGGAGGCCAAACATTGGGACCGGTGTAGTCGTAAAAATTCACCAACAACCATTTTTTACTTTTCCCAGCCAACACACAGGGGGCTGAATCCTGCTGCCATACATATGGCCTACCATTGGCTACCTTTGTCATCCAAGGCTTGACTATATTGCTACTTTGATGTCACAGTCCAGTGAGTTAGCCACTATGCCACAGGGACTCTTCTTTTTGGGAAAGGTATGAATCCAACTATTCTCCCTCCAGCTATGGGTACACAATAGGACAGACTGGGATCTTTAATCTTGTTATGGCAACCAGTCTAGGAGAAGGAAAACTCTGAATTCAAACCCTTTTATTTCCACTTCAAAATTGACCTTGTGTCACATCCTACTCATGTGGGGAGTTGGGTAAATACATATATACATTTAAACCTACATTCTATGTGATAATAATAGATAAATTAAATCTACTTCAAATAGATATCTGTATGTCATTAAAACTATGTATATTTATCTATGTATTTACCAAACTTAACTTAGTATAGCAGAAAGTCACAAACATGAGGGGTGCATTCAAACATAGTGGTTGACTATACTAACTCAATTACCATAAAAATAGCAAGAAAATATATTTCTAGGGATAGATACTGATGAACAAATACAGACACAAAGGCTGAGGTATATTGATAGGTAGATATGCACATAGATAGATAAATACATATGGACACACTTAGATAGATATAAATAGATATGCACATATTGAGATAGATAGATAGATATGGACACACTTAGATAGATATAAATAGATATGCACATCTTGAGATAGATAGATAGATATGGACACACTTAGATATAAATAGATACGCACATATGGAGATAGATAGATACATATGGACACACTTAGATATAATAGATACGCACATATGAGATAGATAGATACATATGGACACACTTAGATAGATATAAATAGATATGCACATCTTGAGATAGATAGATAGATTTGGACACACTTAGATAGATATAAGTAGATATGCACATATTGAGATAAATACATATGCAAATATCAAGATAGATACATATGAACCAACTAAGATAGGTAGTTAGATAAAGACATAAGCACATATAGAGATATAGAGATAAATAGATATGCACATATTTAGATAGATAGATGTACATACTGAGATAAATACATATAAACAAACTGAGCTAGGTAGATATATAGACAGATATAGACATTTGCACTTATTAAGATAGAGGGATAGATAGATATGATCATATGGATGTATATGGGAGTATTTTAATGGAAATAGATCTGACAATATTAAGGAAATAGAAAAAAACAATGTTGCTCCCTGGTCCTCTCTGACCGGAGCGATAGTACCTATTGGGGTCCCATCTATGGGTTAAATAGAAAAAAATGTGTTTATAAAAAAAAAACTGTGTATCAATTAAGAATGAATTTATTTCAAAACTTTGTCGGCATTAAATGACCCACTGAGGTTGATATACCATAAAACAAACCAAACAAAACCAGGAAATTTATGGGTTTTAACTTTTCTTTTTCAGCAAATCAAAATCAACCAATTTATTTCTAATCAGAATCTAAGGAAAAAAAAATGTTAATAAAAAACTAATTACTTCCAATCAGAAACAGTGACTCATCAACTAATCAAGCTGCATGTTGATTTCTTGATAGGATTGCAAACAGTGCTTTCCATCACTGAGCCAATCCTATAATTTTCCAATCAGAAACATCTAATTATCAACCAATCAAAACACTTAAATATTAACCAATCAGAAACATCTAAGCAATCACCATTCAGATACTGGTTTTATTTTACATGAATGGAGCCAACAAAGCAATTGTTTTCTTCATTAATCAAATAAATCTCAATCTAAATTGATTTTTTTTTTCTTTAAATCTACAATGAATTTTCCTTATTTTTTTAAATCATGGCAACTTCTGTTTTTAATTATATCCCTTGGAGTTGATTATACTGTAACTCCTCATTATCCACTGTTTGTAAGTATGGGGGAGAGAATCTCCAAATAGGGGAAAAAAAAATACCTGCTCTATTTAATTAATTAGTTCCAACACTGGGTTGACAGTGGTTTTTTTTTTTTTAGATTTATAGAAATAAATAACTTTGGTATACTAGCCAGTCTAGGAGAAGGAAAACTGAATAACTCCACTTAAAAAAATGATCTTGTGTTGCATGCTACTTGTGCAGAGGGGCTGGATAAATATAGGGTGATTAAAAAAACAAGAGTCCTGTTTTTTTTGGTCACCTGTAATATATATATATATATATATATATATATACATATATATATATAAAAGTAAGTAAAGTCGTCGGGGCAGCCTAAAGTCAGTATCAGCCAGTCAGCGAGGGAGTCTATCCCCTTTTCAATAGCGCTAGACCAAGGAGATTGTTTTTTAGCATCTGCGGTGGATGCCACACCTACCATCAGCTCCTTACTTTACCAACAGATCCCTGTGCTACTCATACGCTGAGTTGGCGAGACCAGTATCGAACTAGGAACCTTGTGGTTTCTAGTCGAATACTCTACCGACTGAGCTAACCCAATATATAGATATAGATATAGATATATAGATATATATATAGCTCTGTGCATATATATATAGAGAGAGAGAAAGAGAGAGATAGATAAATGAACAAATAAAAGGTTTAGCTTTTATTTATTATCATAGGAATGATCTTTACAACCGAGCGGTTTCATGCTAGTCAGGTAAAACGAAATAGCTTTTGAAAAATGAAAGAAATGGTACAAATGGTTAAATGCATGTTTATGTGTTTACGTGATGTTGGATGCGCCTTTTTGTTTTTATGTATGTGTATGTTGTTATGCGCGTGCACATGAAAATGCGTATAGACTGTGATGTTATGATCGTGTGTGTGTGTGTATGAAAATGCATATAGACTGTGATGTTATGATCGTGTGTGTGTGTGTATGAAAATGCATATATAGACTGTGATGTTATGATCGTGTGTGTGTGTGTATGAAAATGCATAGACTGTGATGTTATGATCGTGTGTGTGTGTGTATGAAAATGCGTATAGACTGTGATGTGTTGTGTGAATATGTGTGATGTTATGATGTGTGTGTGTGTATAAATGCATATAGACTGTGATGTTATGATCGTGTGTGTGTGTTTATGAAAATGCATGACTGTGATGTTATGATCGTGTGTGTGTGTGTATGAAAATGCATATAGACTGTGATGTTATGATCGTGTGTGTGTGTGTATGCCCATATAGACTGTGATGTTATGATCGTGTGTGTGTGTGTATGAAAATGCATATAGACTGTGATGTTATGATCGTGTGTGTGTGTGTATGAAAATGCATATAGACTGTGATGTTATGATCATGTGTGTGTGTGTATGAAAATGCATATAGACTGTGATGTTATGATCGTGTGTGTGTGTGTATGAATATGCGTATTTGTGTTTGTAGTCCTTGGTTATGTATGTTTTGTGCGATTAATAGAGTTTATTTTTAGTACGCTGTTAATAATAATTATGTGTTTATGCAATGACCGTGTTATTGATGCAATGTGAACATTATATTTGTATAATTTATTGTACGGTGTGATGAATAAATGGCTAGTTATTAATGTAATATATATATATATATATATATATATACAAGGTGACCCCCCAAAAAACAGGTCTGACTTTTTTACAAAAGTCTGTTTTTTGGATCACCCTTTATATAGAAGTAAATAAAAGTAAAAAGACAGGGGGTTGTTTGTTTTGTTTGTTTAATGGAATATGAACCTTCTTGGATTATTCAATGCCTAAGCCATCCATGTAGAAGTATAGTATTGGTATTATTCAAACCATAGCTGTAGTTTAAATATAGAAAGTTAAGGTTGAAAAATCGCTTACCTTACCAGGAACATAGGTAAAAGTTAAGTTGAATGTAAGTAAATATCTTATATGCATTAGACCAGAAATGAGGAGGAGTAAAGAAGCATGATTCGAGTTACTACATATTAAAAGGGTAAGGAAAGAGACAGCTGATACCGTTTTTTGATCAAAGGTGAACCAAGCTAATTGTGAACACAGAGAAACAGGATGAACTTGGCGTGAGAGATAGAGAAAGAGAGAGAAAAAAGGACAAAACTGTTGGAGGGAATATTTTTTATGGGCTAGTTTAAGACAACACTTTCCCACGGGTATTAGTCCAAAAGTGAATGTAATAGCATCACTGAAGTTTGAACTTGCTTACCATGATATCACAGTCAAGCACATTAGCTACTACACCATGGGTACTCCCAAGAGGATGAAATGAGTCAATTGTGGATTGTGGTGACACCAGTTTAGATATTGCTTAACTTTCAATAAGTTTGGAAAAAACTTTTATATATTTCAGACAACATGTAGAACAGTAATGGGCACACTCTAAGATACATGCAGCCTATGGTACTTTCTGAATGGCCTAAGACTTGAGTTTGTTTTTTTTTCTTATAGAAAAGACCTTTTTACTGAAGACGAAAAATTCCATCTTTTCCCTATTTCCAGGGCAGATACTTATGCATATGATCTTCTCAAGTGAAAATGGTTGAGGTACCTGTAAGGTAAAATTATCTTTAATATTTTTAGTATTTTGGCCCGCTTGATACCATTTTTTTTATTAATGTCTTGTGTGGCCACATATTAAAAATGGTTGTCCATTTCTGATGTACAACTATAAGATTTTCACATTTTCTAGATCAAATACAAAGATGTTTATTGACCATCATATTGTATAGTTAAAATCATTTCCAATGCATTTTTATTGTCCAAATTGTAGAATAATCCTACTAGTTTTAATTACCATCGAATTGGTAAGACAAGGCAGCAAGCAATTGTCACTTAATACGAATCTGTTTTGCTGCAAAGACTACTGCAAAATGGAAGGTTATTTATGAATCCTCAGAACATCATAGAAACCAAGCAGCCAACCAGGACTCAAGGAATGGAATCCCCCAAATGCATGAGTGGACTATTCTGGATTCCCATAAGTACCAGTTGTCTTGACACTGGTTCAGTTGTGCTTAGCTTGTTGCTCAAACCAACAGTACGCTAACTCACTTCAACACAAATCATTTCCAGTACATTTTTAGTCCAAACCATTTCCAGTACATTTTTATAGTCAAAATCATTTCCAATGCATTTTTATAGTCAAAATCATTTCTACTGTATTTTATAAACTTATACAAATTAAGATAAAATCAAAAAGTAAACAAAACACAAAATATAGAACTGTTGGCAAAAGTTTTGTTATATTGTTGGTTGGTTTTATTATCATATTCATATTTTGATGGAACAAAAGTAGCAGCCTATCAGCTGAATTGCAGATTAGCAATATAGCTGATAAAAATCACCCCCCTCCCATCTCACGTTGGGGTCACTGCACCTCTCCCCCAGACATAATGGCCCTTTTGAGTTCTTGAGTTTGAGACCCCTAAGCTTAGTAAAAAGTTGATCATTTCATCAGCCTGATAATTTTGTTTTGCTTATTTTTTTTTTCTGAAAGATTTTATAATTTTCTTTAAAAAAATTAGTTTTGAAGATAAACCAAATGTGGATCAAAGTTTGATTTAGCTAAATTACAAGGGTCATTTAATAAATAATGGGAATTAAACAAAAAAAAGTAAAATACAAGTGTAATCCTAAAAAGGGGCAGTGTCTTTAAGTGAGAAAAGTCAAGTAGATGAAGGGAGCGAACATTACAAAATATTTCAATGTGTACAAAGTTCAGTGAAATGGGACAAAGGGTGTCCTTAAAGGGAGAAAGTCATAGCAAAGGGGAAAATAATGTCGTCAGATACACGCGGTAAAAGCCTTTGAGAGAAGCGACAGGGACTGAAAAATGTTTATTAAGAAAAATAATAGGAAGGTTACTAATAGTCAAGTGACGTACCTATTCTCTTTAAAGAAGAACCCGAACAGGGTTGAACGCATCCGGCTATGCTGGGGACACAGGGAAACTGTTTGTGTGGCTATTAGCAACACTGTTGTGTTTGTTGTGCATGCCTCATTGCCAAGCTCACTTTTGGCTTAGCAGTCATTTCTGATAGAGCTCACGATTGACACTACTGCTAAGTGTTATAAGGAAGGTTTAAAGTTATTAGATACTTTGCATACAAATAACTCCGACGAAGGTTAACGGACAAAACATTTAATATACACAGCACATGGATAACAGTAGATACAACGTACATAGTGAAAGAGTACATATAAAAAGGGGTACACAAATAAAGATAAGACACATTCATGAATGGTACATTATAACATAAAAGAGTACAGACATGAGACTAGCGATAGTCCATGCTGTAAAAGAACTTACAGTAATGTAAGGGGGTCGGAGCCCCAACGAGAGGGTTTAGATAAAATCTACACCATGTGGCTCGTAGTTGCTGAAACAGGAAAAAAAGAGAGCGAAAGGCTTTGAACCCGGCGCTTAAATACTATGGTGCCCTAGCGGGCACCAACGAACTAAAAGGAGCAGACAACTCCAACAGGCGAATACAAACTAACGCTACAGTGTGAAATTAGTGCAATTTTTCAGTTTTAGAATGCAATTTAGAATGCAATTTTAGAATGGAATTTTGAAATTCCTCATGATTGTTTGGTGAGTCATGCATGGATGTTAAAAACATCTGCATGAGGTGTAAGGTGTTTGCAACTATGATGAGGTTCAACAATTCTTCAACAACATGGCGGTGTCCTAGTATGACATAGACATACAAAAACTGCCACAGTGTTTACAAAAAGGCATCCAACGATATGGTGATTATGTAGAAAAATAGATACATGTTCAAAGTTTAAAATGATGTAAAGATAATTTTTTTAAAGGTACCATTGACAATAAACAATAAAAGTTTCTGTGATTTCTAAATATTTTAGAGAACTTATCTTTGGGATTACCAACATACATTCTTTTTTCAGAATGTTTGGTCGGGATTGGTCTATAACAAAAATTACTTTAATCTTGCAAAAATGTTAATTTTGAGGCTATTCAAAATCGTGCCAAATCAAAACGAGTACTCCAGGCTTGAACAGAGGTATGTTATCAAATTGTTAGTGGCTAAGAAGTGCAAACCATGGAAAATTTACAGAAGAATGTGTGATGTGTATGGGAAATCATGTTTTAGTAAAAAGAATACTTACACATGGGCAAAAACATGTTTTCTACTACAAGCCTGAGTTTAAAAAGATGTCAATTGAATGAAAACACACTGACTCTCCGGTAAAGAAAAAGTTCTGGTTGCAGCAGTGAAGAATCCCATGTTACACAGTTTACTGGGACAGAAAAGGACCCATCATTATTGATTTCCTTAAAAAATGGTCAACTGTAAACAGTGCTTTCTTTTGCCAACTCCTTAGGCAAAATTGACCTTATCTATTGAATGACCCTTGTAAATGTATTCCTATATCAAAATCTTTTCCAATGGATTTCTATAGTAACCAGTACTTCCAACTGCCAACTCCTTTAGAAAAATTCACCTTATCTATTGAATGACCCTTGTAAATGCATTCCTATATTAAAATCTTTTCCAATGGATTTTTATAGTAACCAGTATTTCCTACATATAGAAAAATTCAACTTATCTATTGAATGACCCTCATAAATGCATTCCTATATCAAAAATTTTTCCAATAGACTTCTGTAGTAAACTGTGCTTTCTATTGCTACTGGCAAAATTCACGGTCCTGTTATAGTATGTGGCCTACCTTTTTGATTCGGTTATAGCATGTGGCCAACCCGGTTTGAATGTGTTCTACCTCACTAAGAGTATATTTTTATATATAAGTAGTAGGCAATTTATTGAAACTAATTATTTTTCACATATATTCAATTTCAAGAAATGCAATTCAGTCATAAACTGTATATAGTAATTAAGAATAATTAAAAAAGAATTTATCCATAATTTACATGAATCAGAGATCTATTTAATTCTAAAATATTCTAAATTTCTGAAATAGGGTTAGGGTAAGGGTTAGGGTTAGCAGTTATTATTATAACTTATAATATGCTTTTTATGGTGGGCCACATACTATAAGAGATACATAATTTCGTAGCCCACATTCAAAAGATAGGCCACATACTATAATGGTACCAAATTCACCCTTTTTTTATTGACTGACTCACGTACAAAACATCCTTCTATTAAAACTCGATCAGTCACCCCCCCACCACCACTGTCTGAAACAAAATAACATTGGTAAAGATAAACATGTTATTTTGAATCAAATGAGGTTTCCATAAGATTTCTCAACTCAAGACAGCATAAAACCTCAAATCAATCAACAAAGCAACTAATACTAACTGACTATTTCACTTCTGAAACACCAATATTTGAAACCTGGATCAACTTACTTCTTTCTAAGATAGCAATTAGTGTATTTGTTTAACTTTATACTGCACAAGCTTTTATCTTTTAAGCATGACTCAACATATCTTTCTTTTTTTTTTTCTTCTCTTCTTGATCAAGTCAATTAGTGTACTTGTCTCACACTGAATCAAACTAACACGCCAATTGTGAATAATTCTAATCTTTTAGTCAGCAACGTACAGTCCATCTGAGCATGGAATATAAACGACACTAATGTTGATAATAAAGACAGTAACGATGATGCTAATACGAGGGTGAGTCAAAAGTTTTACAATATTTTGGTAATGTGAGGCACAATTCGGCAGCTCTAAAAACTGAATCATGCAAGATGAAGTACACAGAGATGCTGAGCTCACCTGATACTCTCTGAGTGCTACCCATCAGATCTGCCTCTATGGCTTGAAGGATGGCCTCGGAATCCATGGTTTTAGCTGTAGCCATATCTGTGCTTGGACTCTAAAAAAAAAGTGCTAAAAGAAAAAGTTACACAAGAATGCTGTGTGCTGTCTTGAACAAATCCTGGAAGAAACAAATCCTACAAGAAAGCAGCTGTACAGCCACTTGTCCCCTAGAACACAAACCAGTAAGTAATATGTACAAGACATGCTGGACACTTCTGGAGAATCAAGGACAAACTCATGGATGTACACTAATTAGGCTGACTAGCAAAAACCTACATCAATCAGGTCTTTGAAGATATTGGATGCTGTGTGGAAGACCTCTCAGACACGATGACCAATAGGGTTGGCTGGAGAGAGAGACTCATGATATCTATGCTGCTAGTATAACATAATGATTATGATATATATATACAATTCTGTTTAATAATAATGAATATTTTTCCCACAGCTATATAGTTTCATGAATTTCTATCCAATATGTACCTTGATATTAGCTCAACAAATAACTCAACAGAGACTGTCACTTCAATTGAGAGTCACTACTTTATTTGACAACAATAAAAACAGCAAATGATTTAACAAAAAATTAGAATGAATTTGGTACAACCTGCGTCTGTCCTTTTTCTGTGTTTTCTTTCTCTCTCCGGCTCTGTACTTGTTCTTACTCTTTTTCTGTTCTGTTGTTAATTAAGTCCACGAGGGTATCCTGGTCTCATTCCACTAACCATAACTGGGATAGAATAATAATTAACACAACTTAACACCTCTACCACAGCTATGGTTAGCGGAATGAGAACAAAATACCCCTGTGGACTGAATAAAGGGTTAGGTTCAAAGTTCCGTGATGGCTCCCGATTACCACAGGAATGTTCCCGAGTTCGAAAAGAAGGTTCCCGAGTCCGAGAAGGCTCCCCAGTTCGACAAGAAATACCTGAAGGCCAGGGGGCACATCGGCCGAAATGTTGTACAGATAACAATGAAGATGAGGACAATAGTCCGAATAATCCAAATAATACTAATTATCTAATCATTGATAAATGCAAATATTATTTGTTTGTTTTTATGAGGTCAAAAATAATATGTCAAAAATATGTCAGTTATTTTTCAATATGGTACACTTAAAGTATTAACTTATGATGACATGAGGTCATCAAACTGAAAAGGATTTTATTTTCTGCCCAGATAAAAAAAAAACCAAAAAAAACAAACATTAATCTTCTCTTTCTTTTTGCTATCCTTTTTCTTTATTTTCTCTTCGCTTGTTTGTTCTCTCTTATTCGCTTGCTTTCCCTTTAACCTGTCTTCGCCTCCGTATATGCATTCCTCATCTCTTTACTCGTTCTTCCTCGCTTCTCCCTGTTTTCTTTTTTCTGTTGTCTCACTGTTCCTTTCCTGTGCGCTTGCTCGATATCCACAGGTATCTCCAAAAACACAGAATTGGCTTACTGAAGCGAAATTGGACTTTTTCCTTTAGGGGTTTTCGTATACTAGAAAATACTTTTTCACCACACAATACTAATAATTTTCAAAGAAATCTGTTTGATTTATATATGGGACCCTAACAGATACTACCACTTCTGGTCAGAGGGGATATAGAAGTAATGAAGGTGTATGCCACACTCCCCGTATTAAAATTCATGGTATCATTAATTGCTGCCAAACCCTGTAACTGAATAAGAGGCCATTGACTTTCAGATCAGCCTGTGGAAAAATACCAAGACTGTTGGTAACCCTGACCCCAGAGGTGTGGATCTCGCGCATCATGTGATTAGTTAGTTTAGACTTTAGTTTCAACTGGACTTTGAAGCAGAGAGAATGTGCTTCTCACCTACATGGTGAATAAGAATGACCTAAATAAAATCTTGATCAAGAAATAAAAGTCTTGTGGTTCATTTAATTAATTACAATGACTAGAGTTAGCCCAGAAGAAGCCCTTGGTTAGAGACAGCAACTAGAAGATGACAAGATGACAGTCAGACAAGAAGTTAGCAGAAACAGTAAAGAAGAAATGAAGCAACAGGTAAGTCTCAAATCTCTCTCTCTCTCTCTCTCTCTCTCTCTCTCTCTATCACCCAAGTTTCCTCTCTTGATTATATACCCGATGTCAGTTATATAATACCCAGAGCTCCAGATAGTAACTAACAGATTAAAAAAAAAGACACCCAATATGAGTCTAGGTAAAAAATCATACATAAGTGAATAGGTAGATATTCTAGCCAAAACAAGACATTAGGATTATAAGTTCCTAAAATTCACACTGGATTGTCCAATTGGACACATGGCCTAGTGGATAAAGGAGTTAGGTTAAGACAGTTCTAAGTAACAGTTATCTCTAGATTGCAGGTTCAATCCTGATCAAGGGCAGCAGTAACATAGAATAATGATTAACACAGCTTAACGCCTCTACCCCAGTTATGGTTAGCGGATTGAGAACAAGATACCCCCATGGACTGAATAAAGGGTTAGGTTCAAAGTTCCGTGATAGCTCCTGATTATGACAAGAAGGTTCCCGATTATGACAAGAAAGTTCCTGAGTCCGAAAAGAAGGTTCCCGAGTCCAACAAGAAATACCTGAAGAAGTCGGAGGGCATATCAGCCGAAACATACAGATAACAATGAAGATGAGGACAATAGTCCGAATAACACAGATAATATAAATGATAATGTATTGTTCTTTTATTGGATTTTATATTACCAAGAATTATTTTGTTAACCTCATACAACAATTGACAATGAATTTTAAAAAGAAAAAAATATTAAAAATGTGTGCAATTTTCTCTTCTAAGATCAAAGTAAAATTATTGGTCCAGTGATTAAGTAAAACCAAAAAAAAAATTTCAGTGTGTTGTTTATTATATTCTGACAGTTCTAATAGCATGTAGAAAAATCAATGTATCTAAATCCTTATATGTTGTTTTTTTTGTTGTTGACTTTTATTAGGTTATCAGTTACTGGTTATTGTGTGTGTCTGCATTATTCTTGTCTTTAGTCTCTCACAGGTTTCTTTTTCTTTTTTTCTTCTTCTTTTTCTTTTCTTCTTTTTCTTCTTCTTCTTTTTCTTCTTCACTTTTTTCTTTTTTTTCTTCCTTATTCTTCTTCTTTTTTCTTCTCTTTTTTATTCTTCTTCTCTTTTTTCTTCTTCTCTTTTTTCTTCTTTCTTCTTTTTCTTCTTTCTTCTTTTTCTTCTTTTTTCTTCTCTTTTTTTCTTCTTTTTCTTCTTTTTCTCTCTTTTTCTTTTCTTCTTTTTCTTCTTCTTTCTCTTTTTTTTCTCTTCTTTTCTTCTTTCTCTTTTTCTTCTTCTTTTCTTTTTTTTTCTTCTTTTTCTTCTTTCTTTTTCTTCTTCTTCTTTTTTCTTCTTTTTTTCTTCTTCTTTTCTTCTTCTTTTCTTCTTTTTTCTCTTTTTTTCTTCTTTTTTTCTTCTTCTTCTTTTCTTCTTTTTCTTCTTTTTCTTCTTTTCTTCTTCTTCTTTTCTCTTTTTCTTTTTTTTTCTTCTTCTTCTTCTTTTTCTTCTTCTCCTTCTTCTTCTCTTTTTCTTCTTCTTCTTCTTCTTCTTCTTCTCGGTATTTAATTTGTAGTTTCTATGCTAATGTATTATACAGCTGTAGAGAGTGAGAGAACGCATTTACACTGGAACCAAAATAGGGGGGGGGGGATAAGGTGGCAGGGAGGATTTTTTTTTCTGCTGCTGCTGCTGCTGCTGCTCTCTTGGTAACAGCAAATAAGTGCTCACTATTCTGCTTATATTGACTTCTATGGCCTGCGGGTATTGGAGGAAAAAACCAAAATACAATGCCTTCAAATCCTGACCAGATCTTCGGCTGCATCCACTGCAATGATGCCTGTTTCTCCTGCAGAGGCCTTGTTAGCCATGAACATGCCTGCAGTCAATGTAGACCACCCCATTAATCTTCACTCACAAAGCAAATCCATTATGATGATGATGATGATATAGTTAAAAAAAAGGTATATTATAGAAAAAATAGGTTTTTTCATTTATTTACCCAAATTATTTGTTAGATTCTTAATTTTAATGACGGATCCGGCGCCTTTCAGGAAGACTTTCGCCCACGTCTTTGGACCGACTGACCCGTGCTCGACCGCTGTTGGCACGGAACCCTTCTCCACTTCGGTCTTCGAAGGTCTCGTTCGAATATTTGCTAGACATGAAACAAATGAATGCCATACAATATAATTCCCAATAATGCTAACACATTGTTAAAACCAATTACTAAAAGTATATATATGAATACACAATATGTAAACACCCCAACCGCTAGGCATGATATAACCCTGGACGGGTTGATATGCCGTTAAAATCAATAAACCAACCAACCAACCAAATTATTTCAACTTTATTCTTATGATTCAGATACACTTTTTGAAGGGTTTCATAAATCCTACTAGTTATATTGTATTGGTTGGTTCATTGGTTTTACGGCATATCAACCCTTGTTAGATTATTTAAATCCAAAGCCATTCTTGTAGAACAGTAGTGGTATTATATAATCATAAATTATTTCAACTTTATTCTTATGAAACAGATAAACTTTTAGAAGGGTTTCATAAATCCTTCTAGTTATATTGTATTGGTTGGCTACAGCATATCAACCCTTGTTAGATTATTTAATGCCAAAGACATCCTTGTAGAAGAACAGTAGTGGTACTATATAATCATAAATGAGTCTGGGTAAAAAAGCATAACAGTCAATTCAATAATAAAAATCAATAATTATCTACTAAACACTTACAAACAGTATAGAAAAAAGTTTAATCATTTAGGCATAAGCATAGTTATCTAACTTTATAAGGACTAAATTCTAAACATTTCATCAACATAGCTTCTGCTGATTATTGTTAGAGGTCCAATCTAGATGAGGGCACCTCTTTCCCTATCAAGAACAAAAAATGGTTTGGCCTGATTGGTTTTACAGTAGGTATTTACTCAACCCGTTCATTATGGGTAGGACGTGACACAAGGTGGCAAGTATACAGCATCCAGTGAGGATCAAACTTGCTTTTCAGTTGTAATCTGCAAGACTAGCTTGTTAACCATTACACCATGATGGGCTAAATACTTGTAGAACAGTAGTGGTACAATATAATCATAAATGAGTCTGGGTAACAGTCAATTCAATAATAAAAATCAATAATTATCTACTAAACAGTTACAAACAGTATAGAAAAAGGTTTAATCATTTAGGCATAAGCATAGTTATCTAACTTTATAAGCACAGAATTTTTGTTAAAAGAAAGTGTGACCTCTCTGCGAGTATATACGGTAATTAGTTATGTTCAATTAGGTTTAGTTTCTTTGTTTAATGATATATCAACCCTGGTTAGATTATTTAATGCCAAAGTAGGTCTATTTTTTTCAAGCAATTGCATGCTTTCAAGATAAAAATCAATTGTAAACAATGCTCGTCTTGTCCAAGTAAGAGCCTAAGTGAAGTGATGCATGTCATGGACTGCTCAGCCACTAAGATTCTATCCTTAAGTATCACAGGTCACCACCCACAGCCTACAGGTGGACCCATTGGGGTATTTTACCCCTCTGCAGAGATGCAGAGTGTAGTTTACAGCCCGAGCCAACAGAACTGTATTTTAATGTGGGGTGCCACACAGGAAGCAAGCCTCCTGTAGAAACAGGCATAAAAATTGCTCAGATTCCATCAGCATTCCCCTTGAGAGCATTTACCGAGGAACCATAAGCTTGGATAATCGAATCTTTGCGTTAAAGCATCTACAAGCTGATAGTTGGTATGGCGCTCCACCTCAGAAACTTACTAACATTTTTCTGCTAGTTCCTAAGCTCAGATACCAGTCCTCATCAACTCAGCGCATCAGTAGCAGAGGTTGGATAATCGAATCTTTGCATTAAAGCATCTGCAAGCTGATAGTTGGTGTGGCGCTCCACCTCAGAAACTTATTAACATTTTTCTGCTTGTTCCTAAGCTCAGACGATATGTCTTACTTTCGAGAAAGATGTTTCATTTACTTGCTGGCTTCTTCCTGAAAAAGGTCAATTTTATTTTGAAACTTGTTGGCGTAGATTGCAGTGAAATCCTCATTGGTCCGAACATTGTTATTTGTACAATGTTTCGGCTGATATGTCCTCCGGGCTTCTTCAGGTATTTCTTGTCGGACTCGGGAACCTTCTTTTCGAACTTGGGAACTTTCTTGTCGTATTCGGGAGCCATCACGGACCTTTGAACCTAACCCTTTATTTAGTCCATCTTCATTGTTATTTGTACAACGTTTCGGCCGATATGCCCTCCGGCCTTCTTCAGGTATTTCTTGTCAGACTCAGGAACCTTCTCGGACTTGGGAACCTTCTTTTAGAACTTGGGAACTTTCTTGTCGTATTCGGGAGCCATCACGGAACTTTGAACCTAACCCTTTATTTAGTCCACGGGGGTATCCTGTTCTCATTCCGCTAACCATAGCTGGGGTAGGAGTTGTGTTAATTAATTATTTTTCTAACTGCTTTCACTCAGGATTGAACTCGGGTTCCAGAGATAACTGTCACTTAGAACTGTTTTAACCTAACTACCTTATCCACTAGGCCATGTGTCCCGAGTCCGACAAGAAATATCTGAAGAAGGCTGGAGGGCATATCGGCCGAAACGTTGTACAAATAACAATGAAGATGTCTAACTTTCGAGAAAGATGTTTCATTTACTTGCTGGCTTCTTCCTGAAAAAGGTCAATTTTATTTTGAAACTTGTTGGCGTAGATTGCAGTGAAATCCTCATTGGTCCGAACATGCACGCAGCCCGTAATCCATTATGTCGGAGAAATTAATTTCCAGCCAGTCAAGCAAAAGTCATTTCATTGTTTGAGAAAAAAGATGAAACTAAAAACAACAAACTGCAGACATTACACACGGACGATGTCTCTTCAAGAGGAAAATCTTGTAAATCTCCTTAAGTTATGATACTAGATCTATCTGCAAGGTCAGTTGGTGGGGTGGAAAAACGAGAACATTCAGATTCACTGAGCAGCAGACAGTTTGTTTCAGCGGTAGCCATTTTGTTTCAGCGGTAGCCATTTTGAATTTTCCATTTCAGTCGTGTTATCAGCAAGGACGCTTTTTAATTCTCGGCTGTATTTTACTTTAATTTTTTTTTTTTTTTTTTACTGGGGAATCAGAATTGCCAGGAAAAGTATTATGATGATGTCAAAAAAAAAAAAAATTATGAAAGAAAAAAACAAAACAAAAACAAAAAACAAAACAAAAAAAAAACAAATAAAAAAAAACTTTAAGCTATATTCAAATGCTTTGCATTTTGTGATTATGTAAACATTCAAGATGTTTTATTATTTTTTGATTTTTGATTTCTTGGATGCTCACAATAAAAAAAAAAAAAAAGAAATTAAATCATGGAGGAAGAACTGTCAGAATACACAAATCAGAAATTTAAAAAAATAAACTATTTAAAACATTATTTTTGTTTATCTAAGTTAACATTTAAATTGCTTTTAAAAACAATCCAGTCAGTCTGCATGTTCTCTTTTTTAAAAGACTAGCAAGGTGACCTGGCTTTAATCTTTTATGAGGAAAAAGTGTCTGGCAAATTAGTGTAATATTAGTTAAATTTAGTTACTATAATAATATAATATTATATTATAATATTATATTATATCATATTATAATATTATAATATATCTTATTATAATGGAGATTGTGTGTTTTTCTGTCTGTAACCGAAACTATATTACTACTCAAGTCACAATTCCCTTTGTTATTTACATCACATTCTCCATGATTTTATTTATATTTAAACCTCAATTATTAATAAAATTGCTTCACCTTTTTATTAGTGTTGTCCATATCTACATACAAATAACATGCAATTGTATTTATATATACAAAAAATAGCAGTTTACAGTGTGAATGGGAAGTCTAATTTGCATATTGATATTAAAAATGTGATTTTATTAAATATGTGCTTAGTATTATTGATTTCTAATTGTTTGGTTTTATTTGAATGAATATAAGCAAAAATCTCTTCAATGAATCTTAAATGAAATCCATTAACAAAAAAAATAACTGTCATTTTATTCTTTATTTCCTAATTTAACTAAATAGTTAAATAAGTAAAATTCAGCAATGAAAGATGGGAGTGATGGAAGAGTAAGTTTCATTTCTATTTTCTATTATACCCCCACTCTGTTACATATCTTTTTATCCGCCTTCTTATTAGACTTTCTAATTTAATACAATGTTCCATTACATTAAAACTTAAATACTTGCACCCGGAGGGTGCATATATTTGCTAGTATATTATAATATTCTATTATATTATATTATAATATTATATTATATTATAATTTTTAATATTATATTATAATATTATAATAATAATAATATTAGTTAAAATTAGTTACTATAACAAAATGTGACTTGATATTATAGTATATTGTGAGTAATTGATTTTAATGGCATATCAAGCTGTCTAAGGCTATTTCATGCCTAGAAGTTCATAAATGTTCATTGTACATTCATGTCTACATTTTTGTGTACATATTTAGCAACCCTTCTGTATGAGCAGAATGTGATACAGGGTCAATTTCTTAGGCAGAGTTTTTATCAAGTTTGAATTCAGAGTTTTCCTTCTCCTAGACTGGTTGCTAAACCAAGGTTCTGCCTTTTTACTCTTCTTTCCACTATTACTCTTGTACAAGAATGGCTTTGGCATTAAATAACCCATGAAAGTTGATATGCCATTCATCATCATAATCATCATCATTCATATACATATTTGCCAACCCCCCATACAAGTAGGATGTGTAACAAGGTCAATTTTTTAAGTGGAGTTTAACAGATTTGAATTCAGAGTTTTCCTTCTCCTAGACTGGTTACCTAACCAAGATTAAAGAGTCCAGTCATCTGTGCTATTTACTCATAGCTTGAGGGAGAACAGGTGGCTGCAGATCTTTCCCAAGGGTATTAGTGCTATGTGAAATGTAGACAGCCTCGTCTAGGATTTGAATTCGGTTTGACAAGTTATTCACTGGAATAATGTTTATTATCTCTTCAGCCCAGTGAAAGAGAGTTTGAGAGGCAGTCTGACAAGGAAGTGAAATCTGTAGTGAAGAAGTGGCTCAAAGAACAGTCAACAGAATTTTATGGGTCAGGGATACATGCTCTCATTCAAAGGTAGAACATTGCTATTGAGAGAAATGGTGACTATGTGGAGAAGTAGGGATGTGATCCACAGAGGAGCAGCTTCATTTTGATGTATGATACATGTTCCTGTGTTGGTAATTATACCTGTCCTAAACAAAACGGCATTACTTTTTGACTAACCTATGTGGAGAAGTAGGGGTGTGATCCACAGAGAACCAGCTTCATTTTGATGTATGATACATATTCCTGTGTTGGTAATTATACCTGTTCTGAACAAAATGGCATTACTTTTTGACCGACCTATGGGGAGAAGTAGGGGTGGAATCCACAGAGAACCAGCTTCATTTTGATGTATGATACATATTCCTGTGTTGGTAATTATACCTGTTCTAAACAAAATGGCATTACTTTTTTGACCAACCTATGTGGAGAAATAGGGATGTGATCCACAGAGGACCAGCTTCATTTTGATGTATGATACATATTCTTGTGCTGGTAATTATACCTGTCCTAAACAAAATGGCATTACTTTTTGACTAACCCAGGTAGGCAAGAAGGGATGTGATCCACAGAGGACCAGCTTCATTTTGATGTATTATATATATATTCCTGTGTTGGTAATTATACCTGTCCTAAACAAAATGGCATTACTTTTTTGACTCCCCTCGTACAATAATATCAATACTTATACCAATTCATTTTGATATAGACACACACACACACGCGCATCTCACTATCTGTCTATCTTAGCAAAGAGGCTGAACATGTTACTTCTTTGTCAAGATTGAAAAAAAATAGAATATTTTAAGCCATTAGGCTATAGTTTACTTTCACAATGGCTTCTTTGTATTCTAATTTCAAAGGATACATTAAAATCTAGATAAAAATGCCATAAGTAAAAATGCATTTTACTGCTTTAATAAAGTTGATAAAAGTAAAAACCAAAGAAAGAAAAAAAAAAAGAAAGAAAAATGAAAGAAAAAAAAAAAAGAAAGAAAAAAAAAAAGGTGAAGATCAAAACTATCTGCAAAGAACCAAATGTCACATGACCATATTCTTCTTCTTTTTTTCTTTTTTTTCTTTTTTTTTTCTTTTTTCTTTTTCCCTTGAGTTATTTCCAGAGAGGAATATAGGCCAGTAGTATTACAGTAAAACAAAGAAAAATAGTTGGGAAAACTGCTTTTAAAGAAATAGAAAAATAAAATCCATAGCGTTAAATGTGAATTAGATAGTAAAAACAATGTTTAAACTTGAGATAATATTGTTGTCTCCAAATCTTTGAGCTCAAGGAATATTTAGACAGCAGATCCAAAATCCAAGGAAATAAATATAATTAAGTGATATCAGTCCTGCTGCGAGGCAATGGAAATTAACATGCTACTAGTTGTTTATCTAATGCGTGATATGATAGATCATTCACTTTAATGATTATATTTAATATCATATTGCATGATAGCAAAATTAGTAATAATGTATAGAAAGGCAATTTTACTATAGAAATACACTGAAAATTATTTTACAATAGAAAAGTACTAAGAATGATTTTACTATGGATATGTGCAGCCATACAGCAGCTCTGACACAACAATGGCTTGGAAGAATTGTCTCTAACTTGGACCCTAACGACGCGACTAGAGAATAAACTAGATGGAAGCTGCACAAGAATGCTGCGTGCGATCCTAAACGAAATGTGGAAACAACACCCCACGAGAAAACAGCTGTACGACCACCTGCCCCATATCGACCAAACCATCTTAGTAAGACGGACAAGACATGCAGGACACTGCTGGAGAAGCAAGGATGAATTCATAAGTGACATCCTCCTGTGGAAGCCAGCACATGGGCACGCCAGTGTGGGCCGGCCAGCAAAGACGTACATTGACCAGCTATATTTTATTATAGAACTTTGCTGGAAATGATTTTAATATAGATTACTATAGATAAACCATGTTTATATGAAATAATTTTACAATAGAAATACATTAGAAATTATTTTACTATAGAAAAGATCTGGGAATGATTATACTATAGATATGTACTTAAAATCATTTTACAACAGAAATACACTGGAAATGATTTTACTATAGAAATACACTTTAAATGATTTTACTATAGATATGTACCAGAAACTCTAACTAAGCACTTTGATGAAAACCGAGATAGGAACTACTCAAGGATGCTGTGTGCTGTCTTGAACAAATCTTGGAAGCAGCACCCCACAAAACAATAGTTATATATTTTATATATATATATATCCGCATGAGCAGGATGCAACACAAGGTCAATTTCTTAAGCAGAGTTTAACAGGTTTGAATTCAGAGTTTTTCCTTCTCCTAGACTGGTTAGCTAGCCATGGTTAAAGAGTCCAATCTGCCCTGCTATTTACCCATAGCTAGAGGGAGAATTGGATTTATACCTTTCCCAAGGGTATTAGCGCCATGTGAAATGCTAATAGCTTTGTCCAGGAATTGAACTCGGGTTGACAAGTCCATTTCATATGACTCTAACCATTAGACCATGCTATATGGCCACGTGCCTTCCATATCACAAATCATCCAAGTGAGATGAGCAAGACATGTTGGGCGCTGCTGGAGAAGCAGGGGTGAAGTCATAAGCAAAATTCTCCTGTATGCTTCAACACATGGACTCACCAGTGTTGGCCAACCAGCAAAGACATACTTCTGTTATGGCACTGGATGCTGTCAAGGGGACCTGCTAAGAGCGATGGTCAATACAGATGTATGGGGAGAGAAAATCAAAGGAATCTGTGCTATAAATGGATATATATATATATTTACCAACCCCTCCACACGAGCAGGATGTGACACAAGGTCAATTTATTAAGCAGAGTTTAACAGGTTTGAATTCAGAGTTTTCCTTCTCCTAAACTGGTTGCCTAAATAAGGTTAAAGAACCCAGTTTGCCCTACTATTTATCCATAGCTGGAGGGAGAGTAGGATTCATACCTTTCCCAAGGGTATTAGCGCTAAGTGAAATGCAATTACCACATCCAGGATTTGAACTCAGGGTGATGAGTCCATTTCCCATGACTTTAACCATCACACCATGCGCTTCCATATGCTATAAATGGATATACTAACGCTAGTATTGGAGCTTGGTGAGTGGGGACTTAACGTAATATCCTCCCAAGCACCAACCAACTCTATATGTATAATGCAAGTGTATTACAAATGGTTTTGCCAAGAGCAATGGCCCATAGGGGTATACAGTGAGAGAGAGCCAAGGGAATCTGTGCTATCTGCATGACATGATGATGATGATGATATCAATGGATATACTAATATGAACTTGGTTAGTGGGTATGTGACTAAATATCCTCCCTAGCATCAACCAACCTGACATGTGTAATGTAAATGTACTACAAATGGTTTTGACAATAGGGATACATGGTGAGAGAGAATCAAGGGAATCCATGCTATCAGCATGATTTGATGATGATGATGATGATATCAATGGATATACTAACTGGAACTTGGTTAGTGGGGATGTGACTAAATATCCTCACTAGCATCTGTTGAAATATTTTAGGATATAAGGTGTGCTGATGTCCACCACTTAAACTTATAGACTCTGTGTTGACATATGGATTTAATCAGCCAATGAACACGCTCAAATACGTGGTTAGTTAACTATTTAATCACTGATCTTGAAAACCCCTCAGTTGCTGGTATTCGACACGGACGGATGGATCAGCAACTAAGGATTCTGCCTAACACTAAGAAACACAAGGATTCTACCTGACACTAAGGAACCCAAGGATTCTATCTAACACTAAGAAACACAAGGGATCTCCAATGCAAAGTGCTCGCACCTAAAAATCGTACCACAATCAACGTCCACAAAATCGTAACAACCAACCCAACATGTATAATGTTAATGGATATACAAATGCTTTTGCCAATAGGGATGCATGGTGAGAGAGATTCAAGGGAATCCATGCTATCAGTATGACTTGATAATGATGATGATATCAATGGTTATACTGACACTAGTATTGGACCTTGGGGTGTGGAGAGTCAACTAGATATACTCCTGAGCACTAACCAAGCCAATATGTATAATATAAATGTATATACAAATGGTTTTGCTAAGAATGTTGGCCAATAGGGATGTATGGTGAGAGAAAGAAAGAGAGTGAAAGGAACCTGTGCTGTCAGCATGACTTGATGATGATGATGATGATGATGATGATATCAATGGATATACTAACGCTAGTATTGGACCTTGGTGATTGGGGACTCAACTAAATGTCCCATGAGCACAAACCAAGCTAATATGTATGATGTAAATGTTTATAAGAATGGAGGAATAATTAATGCTTTTCAAGTTTATAAGATCAAAGTAATAATTTGAATGTTTTAAAAAAGAGTAAGAATCTTGAAAATAATAAAGATTATGTCTTATTTAATTAAATTGGTTTGAATATGTATATAGTTTTGCCGAGAGTGTTGGCCAGTAGGGACATATGGAGAGAGAGAGACAGAGACAGAGACAGAGACAGAGAGAGGGTATGAGTGCCCAACATGTGTTACTCATCTCACTTGGATGATTTGTGATATGGAAGGCACATGGCCATATAGCATGGTCTAATGGTTAGAGTCATATGAAATGGACTTGTCAACCCGAGTTCAATTCCTGGATGAAGCTTTTTGCATTTCACATGGTGCTAATACTCTTGGGAATTAACAATGAATTAAAATAAGATCTGAATTGCTTCAGATCTTATTTTAATTCAATCATTTTTAAATGCAATCAGCACAACTTGATGATGATGATGATATCAATGGATATACTAATGTTTTGTATTAATGTATTGGACCTATGAGAGCGGGGACTCAACTAAATATCCCCCCCCCCCAGGTACCAACCAACCCAATATGTATAATGTAAATGTATTACAAATGTTTTCATAATATAAATGTATTGAAAACTAAGAAATATATCTTCAGCCGTCAGGAATTAATTGCAAGTATTACTGACAGAATAGGGCTATTATATGTTATGAAAATACATTTCTAAGGATTTTACTATGGAAATGCATTGCAAATGGTTTCATTATATAAATGCATTGAAAATCAAGACAAAAGTCTTTGGAATTGGTGAGGAATTAAGGCAAGTATTACTGACAGATTGAATAGTGTTGTTATATTTATGATTTTATCCAAGGTAATTTAAACAATTCATTGTTGTAGTTATATACAAACACTTGGCTAATTGTCTCATTAAAATGCTTCCCCTAGGCTAATGTTTATGGTGGACTTTTAATTTGAAAGTTGTCGAATATATATTCAACCGCCCCCCCCCCTCATTTACTCATGAAAATTGGTTTCTCTGGTGACAGTAAAACTCTGTATATAACAATAACGGGTTATATAGGAAAAAGTGAAATTAAATCTATTTCAGTTAATTGCTACAGATTAAGAGCTAGAAAAACAAATATTCTTCAAGTTTTTTTGTCCACTGCAGACCCCAGACCTCCCACCCCCCCAAAAAAAAGAAAAAAAAAAAAAAAGAAAAAGAAATCTTTAGACTCATGGGAATTAACAATGAATTAAAATAAGATCTGAAGCAATCAATTTGATTGGATCGTTAAAGCAGCCAATATAAATTCCTGATTGTAATTAATCTGATTGTCTAATTTTCTTCTTTTTTTTTTCTTTTTTAAATTTTTTTTCTTTTTTTTTTTTTCAGGCTTTCAATTTAAGTGATTAGAGACATTGAAGTTGATTGGATATTTGCAGCATCTCAAATAAATGCCTAACAATCAGTTTGATTGGTTATTTTGAGCAGACAAGGTCAGTGATAAACGACAATCAATTTGATTGGTTCAGAAAAGAGCAGTCAGTCCAAAACGTGTGAAACAATCAATTCTATTGGTTGTTTGCCATCTGAGTTCAAGAATAATGCCAAATAATAATTGGAAAATTTCACTTTCTTCAGGAGACTAAATTAATTAAATTAAATGAATACTTTGTAATAGTAAATGTCATAGTCTTCAATTCTCAGGATTTTTTTTTGTTATTTAAGAAAGATTGACATTATAAATGTTTATCTTATTGTTTTCATCTTATTCTTATTGCTTCCTTTTATTACTCCTAATAGTGATGGAGATATCTCCACACTGGATGGTAAGCCTCTCAAATTAGTAGACTTACTTACCCATCCTTCGGGACTGTGTCCAGTGGGTTTGGCCACTGGACCGGTATTAAAATTAACTTGAACTGACAACATTAACTCTTAACATCCTGTTGAGAATTTTGTAAGTCCAGAGTCCCATTCCTATAAGGATCTACCAACATTGCTAAAAATGGCCTTTTCATTTAAAGTTACCTGTTATTTCCCTTAATATAAAGACTTCTAAATATGTTTAATATTATATTTAAACAAAGGCTATTGTTTGGGGTGGATAAGGAAAATGAATGTGACTTCCGTCCGGGTGGAATGAGGTGGTGTAGGATGTTAAGAGTTAAAGTCATTTCCAGGGCATTACATTACTTGTTGAAGTCATTGATATTGAATCATAAGATTACATATGTGTACAATTTAAAATTAAAAAAAAAAATACTGATTTTTTACTATTGAATATGTTTATTGTTCTTTTTATTATGATTTGTTTTCAATTTTCTAGCTCATTCTGATATATCATAATCGGCTCTAAATTTGATCCCCGACAACTTCAATATTCCATATACTGACTTGAAACCTAAAATTAATAGATTCCTTCATACAAAATGGCAACAACACTGGAATAACAACACCCACAATAAACTCTTCCTAATCAAACCCATCTTGGGAGGCTGGAGACCAACTTTAAGGAAGTCAAGAAAGGAACAAGTCATTGTGTCCAGATTATGCATTGGTCATACAAAACTAATGCACTCCTATATACTCAAGCAAGAACAACAACCACAATGTGAAACATGTCAAACACCTTTGACAGTTAAACACTTATTCATGGAATGCAGGGTTTTTGCTCACATCAGAAACCGTTATTTTAAAGCAAACAATATGAAAGATCTATTTGAAAATGTCAACACGGAGGAAATTCTCTCTTTTTGAGGGAAACAGAAATATACCATAGAATATAGACATGAAACAAACCAATACCATACAACATAATCCCCAATAATGCTAACACATTGTTAAAACCAATTACTAAAAGATATATATATAAATACACAATATGTATTACATCATAACCGGTAGGCATAACATAACCCCAGACGGGTTGACATGCCGTTAAAATCATTAAACAAACAAACAAACAAGAGGCAACTTGTTACCATGCTTACAGGTTAAGGAAATACATATCACACTTATTTTGGTGTAATTGTTTCTTAAGCCTTTTTTTGCACAGTTATATGTTATCGAGCATTCCTATAAAAAGGAAAACATTTAAAAAAGCAGCTATAGAGCCACTTACCTCCTATTACATGAACCATACAAGTATGACAAACAAGACATACTGAGCACTGCTAGAGGAACAATGACAAACTCATAAGTGATGTTCTCCTGTAAACACCTACAAATGGAAACACCACTGTAGGCTGACCAGACTCAATCAACTTCTTGCAGATACTGGATGCCATGCAGAAGACTTGCCAGGAGTGATGACTGATAGGGACAATTGGTGAGAGAGATTCATGGGAATTCATACTGTTAGCACAACCTGATGATGATGTGTGGTTTCAAGTATATAATCTATACCTAATTTCATGGTTTTTAGTAACTATTTCTATTTGATAATAATCATTTGTCTTCACACAGTCATATCATTTAAAGTAAATAATAATAATACTTAATAAAGAATTATAATAATAGTGTTGCATAGTGCCTTCTTCACTGGCACTAAATAATTATAATGTTGCATACCTCTTTCTTTAATTCTATTTCTTTGCCGTCTTTGGTATTCTGATCGTCTTTGGTATTTCTTCTATCATCTTGACTTGGTCTGGCATCTTCTAAGATCTTGCGTCTGGAGTTGACCTGGGGACTTCGGTCTGGTTTTCTGTTAGGGATTTCTCATTATCAGAAGCCCTGTGTCATTGTTAGTTTTTATATAATAAACACAAGACTTTGATTTACTTTGATGTTACTTTATTTGGGAAATCCCCAACCCAGACATCTGCTAACTAACATATCGCGCGTGAGTTCTAGTTTAGACAGAGCATAAAATGGCCTGACGTCCAACTGCAACTGGGGACTCAAAAGGTCCCATATGACTTCATTTTGGCGGGCTTCTGTAATTTTCCATGGAAGGACCCGGCCATGGTATGAAAAGGGTCATCCCCTCAGAATTACAGGGGATTGACAATAATCTTATGCAACCACATAGATTATGTAACAATAGTAGGCGGAGTGGACTGTTGTTAGTATCAGCTACACAGCAGGGGAGTCTATCCCCTTTTCACTAGCCCTAGACCAGGAAGATTGTTTGACAACTGAGGTGGGGTACCACACCTACCATCAGCTCCCCACTTTATTGTACTGATCAAGTTGTGCTACTCATGTGGTGAGTTGGTTAGGGCCGGTATCGAAGTTGGAATCTTGCGGTTCTGAGACAAATGCTCTACCGACTAAGCTAAACGGAAGTAAATATTCTTAATACAAATAATTTACACACAGTTATATGTTATCAAGTATTTTATTACGGAGAGAGATTGTCATAGATATCTGTGCTAATAGCACGATATGATGATGATGATGATTATGATTGTATTTGTATATAGAGATTATCACTATCTGTAGGGGGTACTCTTGGAACATATTTCGAGAATGTAGTTGAGAATTTAGGAGGTAGGGATGAGCAATGAGTGGCACCAGAGAAGAATTCTGCAGTGAACAAAAAATTCTAAATAAAAAAGAAAGTAAAAAGGAAACATGTATTGAAAAAGCAGAGCAGAATTATATGAAGGCTTTTTGGATGACTATAAACAGAGAAAATCACCTTCAGAATGTAGTTGAGAATTTACGAGGTAGGGATGAGCAAAGAGTGGCACCAGAGAAGAATTCTGCAGTGAACAAAAAATTCCAAATAAAAAATAAAGTAAAAAGGAAACATGTTTTGAAAAAGCAGAGCAGAATTATATGAAGGCTTTTTGGATGACTATAAACAGAGAAAATCACCTTGAGAATGTAGTTGAGAATTTACGAGGTAGGGATGAGCAACGAGTGGCACCAGAGAAGAATTCTGCAGTGAACAAAAAATTCTAAATAAAAAAGAAAGTAAAAAGGAAATATGTTTTGAAAAAGCAGAGCAGAATTATATGAAGGCTTTTTGGATGACTATGAACAGAGAAAATCACCTTGAGAATGTAGTTGAGAATTCACGAGGTAGGGATGAGCAAAGAGTGGCACCAGAGAAGAATTCTGCAGTGAACAAAAAAATTCTAAATAAAAAATAAAGTAAAAAGGAAACATGTTTTGAAAAAGCAGAGCGAAATTAAATGAAGGTTTTTTGGATGACTATAAACAGAGAAAATCATTTTTGTTAAGATCTAAATAAGACAGGTACTTCCTGTACTGTAAATTAGTGTCAAGTGTATTTTCATATTATTGTAATTATGATTACTAATGCAATTATCTTTAAAAATATCCATGTAATCATTGTTGGTAATATGGCCAGTGTCATCTGTTTCATTGGAGTTGCCACCAGAATAATCCCCCCCCCCACAACCATTAATATAGTTGGGCTGTTGCAGTTTAATAAGATTCTTAAAATTGGGTCTCTTGTTCTTAAGTAATCTTATTTGATATTTTTTTGTCATTTCTTTTGTTTTAATTTCAAAGAGTTTTTACTATCCTTTTTACTTTCACTTTGCATTTCTTTTTCTGACTTTCTTTTTTATCAACATTTCTTCTTCTTCTTCTTCTTCTTCTTCTTCTTCTTCTTCTTCTTCTTCTTCTTCTTTCTTTTTTTTCTTCTTCTTCAACCTTCTTTCTTTTTTCTTCATCCTCTTCACCCTTTTTTTCTTCATCCTCTTCACCCTTCTTTTTTTTCTTCATCTTCTTCACCCTTCTTTCTTTTTTCTTCATCCTCTTCACATTTCTTTCTTTTTTCCATCCTTCTTCACCCTTCTTTTTTCTTCATCTTCTACACCCTTCTTTCTTTTTTCTTCATTCTCTTACCCTTCTTGCTTTTTTCTACATCCTCTTCACCCTTCTTGCTTTTTCTACATCCTCTTCACCCTTCTTCTTTTTTCTTCATCCTCTTCACCCTTCTTTCTTTTTTCTTCCCTTCTTCACCTTCTTCTTTTTACTTCCTTTCTCTTACTTCTTCTCCTTCATCTTCACCTTTTTTTCTTCACCCTCTTTTTCTTCTTCTTTCTCCTCTTCACCCTTCTTTTTTTCTTCATTCTTCACCCCTTCTTTTTTTTCTTCTCCTCTTCACCCTTACTTTCATCAACTTTTTTTTTTTCTTCAACCCTCTTCACCCTTTCTTTCTTCATTTTCACCCTTTTTTTCTTCATCCTCTTCACCCTTCTTTCTTTTTTCTTCATCTTCACCTTTTTTCTTCACCCTCTTCACCCTTTCTTTCTCTTTCTTCATCCTCTTCACCCTTCTTTTTCTTCATCCTCTTCACCCTTCTTTCTTTTCTTCATCCTCTTCACCCTTCTTTCTTTTTCTCATCTTCACCCTTTTTTTCTTCACCCTCTTCAACCTTCTTTCTTTTTTTCATCTTCTTCACCCTTTTCTTTTTTTTTCTTCATCTTCTTCACCCTTCTTTCTTTTTCTTCATCCTCTTCACCCTTCTTTCTTTTTTCTTCATCCTCTTCACCCTTTTTTTCTTCATCCTCTTCACCCTTCTTTCTTTTTTTTCATCTTCATTGCTGAATTTTCTTAATTTAACTATTCAGTTAAAATAAGAAGAAAAGAAGAAAATTACAGTTATTTCTTCTTGTTAATGGATTTCTTTTAAGATTTATCACTGAAATTTTTGCTCATAACAACTAGAAATCAATAATACTAAGCACATATTTATTAAAATCGAATTTCTAATGTCAATATGCAAATTAATCTTTCCATTCACACTGTAAAGCTTTATTTTGTGTATATATAAATACAATTGCATGTTATTAATATGGAAATTCGATTTCACTGACAGATTAAAGCAAAAATTCTTCCAAGCCATAGTTGTGTCAGTACTACTGTATGGTTGCACTACTTGCACCCCAACAAGGCGCCAATAGAATAAGCTAGATGGGAGCTGCACAAGAATGCAGTGTGCAATCTTAAACAAGACAAGAAAGCAACACCCCATGAGAAAACAGCTGTATGGCCACCTGCCCCATATCACACAAAACCATCCATGTGAGGTGAACAAGACACACTGGGCACTGCTGGAGAAGTAAGGATGAACTCATTAGTGACATTCTTCTGTGGAAGCTATCACATGGGCATGCCAGAGTAGGCCATCCAGCAAAGACGTACATAGAGACCTACTCTGTGGGGATACTGGATGCTGCGCAGAGGACCTCCCAGGAGCAATGAATGATAGGGATGGTTGGTGAGAGATTGTCATGGATATCCGTGCTGCTAGCTGTGTGGATAGGTTAGAGTAACCTCCCTTTATTGATAGTTAATTTAGAGTGACTGACGTGGTGTTATGCAAATATTAGTGGCAGGCCGTCGATAAGTTTCTACTTAATGACTGGTGGGCGCCGCCATTTGCATTCTGGACTTTGTACGTCGTATGCGACAGTCAATTCGTGTTACTCTTCTTTCACTAGCGTGACATGATAATGATGAGTATGTAGATATAGTCAACAGTATTAATAATGTCAAACAATTTTATAAATAATAATAAGTTTAAATAAAAATAAGAATCATGGAGAATGTGACATAAATAACTAAGGGAACTGTGACTTGAGTAGTAATATAGTTTCAGTTACAGACAGAAAAACACACTATTCTCCATTATAATAATCATGTGATGTACCTTCTCTCAATTTCTCAACCCTACCCAATGTTCCTTATGCATTATTTAAACCTAGTCTGAGTATTCGATCATATATGTCGTTTCTCTCCTCTTAGATACACAAAGGCTACGAAGAAACTTAAGCATAGAATTGTGTGTTCATTAACAAAAATCATTTGTTGCACGTTTATAAGTTTATAATAATTTATGATTAGACAATTATAGTATATTTTTTTAGCTTAGTGAGTAGAGCATATCTGCCTAGTGAACCAGAAAGGCTTCCAGGTTTGCTACCATACTTGCCAAACTTTCAACACATGAGTCAGCACAGATGTTAACAACAAGAATTTGTAACAGAGTTATGCTGTTTACAGAAATAAAAATGAACAACAGCAATGCGTTATGATTAATCTCTGTAAATTCAACAATCTGTTGATTTCTTACTTGTTAGTTTCAAAATGAGGATTCTGTTATCAACACCAACACACCTAAATAATCCCTTATCAAAGTATCACACCAAAGATATATCAAAAAACATATAACAGCGAGTTGTCAATTCCTTCGTACGTCCAATGCACTGCACACAATGGCCTATTGATTAGAAGGAACGTCCTCCTACTTGTTCTCAACTCACCATGGTTTTAATAAAAGTGTCTCATTATCCATCACTTATGCAAATATGAGTATCTGCAAGGACTATAAAAAATGTCAGTTTGGCGAACGGCTCTGTCAGAGAGTAGGATTGACATGCAAGGGACAGCAACGTTTTTAGCTCCCCGAGTTAAGTAGTTTTATGGTATTCAAGTCACTGTTACTTCGATTCAGATATGTTATCCTTTCTATAACACAAATAATTTAGGTAAGGTGGGGATTATAGCTAGTTCCTGATTGTTCATATGGTTGCTTTTAATCAATAATCATTGGTAAGTGTGTTGATCTCTCTTTGAGTCTTTCTTGCATCTAACACAAATAATTTTACACAGTTATATAAGACAGTCTTGTCAAGTTTCCTACTAGTCATTTTCTTGGTATGAGTACTCTATATCACACAGTACCCACACAAGATTGTCTGCACAGAGCAGGATGATATGCAACAGAGTTTCTGATTTGTGTCAACAGTTTGCATGTCCATGTGTAGGAGTCCCATAGATTTGTAGAACATTGTTTTATTAGTTCGTCCTTCTTGCTTCTCCAGCACTATCCTAGGTCGCCTAAGCATGTACTATACTTAGCATGTATCTGTGAAAATTGGAAATAATGTGATACACAATGACTGTACATTAATGCAGTTTTTTATCTAGGGTTGTGCCGTTCTTCATGTGATTATTATGTTCAGAATAGCAAGCAGGCAAGTCCTTTAGTTTCTCTAGTTTCCATCTATTTAAGAGTCCAAATAGTAAAACATACAGGCTTTACAGTATTTGACACAAATTCTACACCACATTTTGAATTACATATGTATAATGGTAGATTTTGTGATCTGTTTGTTCTGTTAAACTGAACAAATCTATGTCAGCCGATTGGCATCACAAATTTCATTAATTATTTTATGGTATCATTCTCAATAACTATTGTTAAGATATCAATTATCTTATGCTTAATAGTTCATTTCTATAACTTATTATAATATATGATGTTCGTTAATTTTAAATCCTTTTAACATGAGATCTTCACAATAAAATAGCATACATTAATAATATTGGTATATTAAAAATGTTTGCAATTCTGTATTGTAATAATAATAATAATAATAATAATGAATCTTAATAATAAATAATAGCAAAACGGAAAAGGGAAGCTAATACTCTTGGACCCCTGAAGAGAATTCTGAAAATAGCAGTAGAGCCAAATATATAGAGGCGATTAGAAATGTGAATGTCCAATTGTAGATGGTGCACTGGGAACCGGTCCCAAAAACTTGCGAAAAAAAGACTGTAAGGATCTGGGAAATCAAAGGAAGAATGAAACCATTCAGACTACTGCATTCTGGCAATCGGCTAGAATACTCAGAAGTAATCGCGTGAGCAGCAGACCAGTGGTATGACTTGTTGTTCACTATGACTACCCAGTATAATAAACACAGTACTAACACTCAGAAATGGTGAAAACTCTAAAAGGAGATAGTGAAAATAGTAATATTAACATAATAATAAATAAATTTTAACAAATAATTAATTGGTACAAATAAATAGTTTTCTTATTCTAGTTATTATATTAGGTCTGATACCTGTGCAATGTCATTGTCCTTATTATTCCAAGACATTCATTTCTCAATTGCCATCAGAATATTTATAATCTTTCACAGTATTATACTAACATTCTGCATCTAAAGGAGTTTTACCGAGATGTTGCATTATACTGTATGCAAATATCGACTAAATTCATATCCATGTATATCAATCCATCCTCTGTTGACTAAAATAACTTGACTATTGCTTTTTTATTGCAACATATTTTAAGAGTTTCTAATTTATGACCCCTATGGTATTGAGTTTATTCAGGATTCCTATCATAATACAAACATTCAATAGAGATTAAAGTATTGATTTTGAATAAAATCATGGCGTAATTTATCAGACTTCATCATATTCTCGTGGGTTCGTTATGATAATAACCCAAACTTGCGTTAAATTCAGTGCTTTCCTAATATATCTACTAAGAAATATGTGTGAAGAGTAGATCATAGAAAAAACATTTATTTAAAGAAAGATAAAAGTAAGAGTATTTTGGAAAGAAAGACAAAAATATAAGAAACACAATCAAAATCACTAGCACAAAAAATAATTTGGTGACACGAAAGAAAAGTTAATTAGAAAAGAAAGAAATAAGAACTGGTTTTAATTAGTGGAAAGAAAATAGAAATGAATAGAAAGAAAGCAATGAAAAAGAAATGGGACAGAATATCTAAATGAAATCTAGATAAAAAATATTGATTGGAAGTAAAAGAAGAAAGCAAAAAGTAAACGGCTAATCTTTAGAAAGATAATGAAAAAATTATAGAAAGAATCAATTGAGTAGAAAAAAAAAAATGAAAGTGCAAAAGAAGAAGAAAAGAGCATTTGGACTTTCCAAAATGAAAGTATAGAATGAATAAGACCATATGAAAAATGAGTTCAAAAATTAAAACAAAATTTCATTTGTGTGTTTCACACATATATTCATACAAAAACTACTGATTGTTATCTATATAGTTTATGTAGGGCGACTAGAGAATTATAACTAGGGATAAGAATGGGAGCGTGAGCCTCACAAGAATGGCCTGCGCGGTGATCCTGACAAAATGTGGAACATCCACCCTCAAAAGAAAGCAGCACCTGTAAAGATGGAATCCCACCTGTCCTACATATCACCCAAACCATTACTCACCAAAGTTAGATATCGGACAAAGAACATTCGCGAGAACTACTGCTGGAGAGAGCAAGACGAAAACTCATAAGGACGTCCTCGCTGTGCGAAGCCCAGCACACGCCAGTGTGAGTATACCCGACCATCGAAACTGTACACTTTATCAAGCTGACTACTAGTGAATAACAATGGAATGCTGCACAGAGAGGTACCTCTTCCGGTAGAATGATGAAGCAGCATAGGAGCGTAATGGAGAGAGATTATCATGGATATCCGTGCCACAGCGCTATGGACATGATTGATAGATGATTTAACTTGAGCAAGTTGCTTATTATGAATAAAAAAGTAAAGAAGAAATATGCTGAGTTTCCACATACCTCCAGAGTATGACAAGTAAAGGAGATAATCAGAACTCATAAAATGACAATTCTTATCTCATGAACTTCCTACACTATGTGGACACACCTAGTCACACATTGACAAGCAGACATAAAAGCTTGATATACAACAGGTTCTAGGTGGCAGACAATAAAGATGCTGAGTTTTCCAACCTGCCAGGAACGAATGACATTATAGCAGACAAAATGGTAGAGAATCAAGAAGAATT
>CM042147.1:115500493-115569911 GCA_023376005.1 Doryteuthis pealeii | reverse complement strand
GGGAGGGATTCGGCTGCATCATTGCAAATGATTGCCTGTTTCTCCTGCAGAGGCCTTAATTAGCCATGAAGCATGCTGCAGTCAATGTAGACGACACCCCATTAATCTTCAATCACAAAGCAAATCCATTATGATGATGATGATAAAGTTAAAAAGGTATAATTAGAAAAAATAGTTTTTTCATTTATTTACCAATTAATGGTTAGATTCTTAATTTTAATGACGGATCCGGCGCCTTTCCGGGAAAGACTTTCCGCTCCGCGTCTTTAGGACCGACTGACCCCGTGCTTTCGACCGCCGTTGGCACGGAACCCTTCTCCAATTCGGTCTCGAAGGTCTCGTTCGAATATTTGCTAGACATGAAACAAATGAATGCCATACAATATAATTCCCAATAATGCTAACACATTGTTAAAACCAATTACTAAAAGTATATATATGAATATACAACAATATGTAAACACCCCAACCGCTAGGGCATGATATAACCCTGGACGGGTTGATATGTGCCGTTAAAATCAATAAAACCAACCAACCCACCAAATTATTTCAAACTTTATTCTTATGATTCAGATACACTTTTTGAAGGTTTCATAAAATCCTACTAGTTATATTGTATTGGTTGGTTCATTGGTTTTACGGCATATCAACCCTTGTTAATTATATTAGTGTCAAAGACATCCTTGTAGAAGAACAGTAGTGGTACTATATAATCATAAATGAGTCTGGGCAGAAAAGCATAACAGTCAATTCAATAATAAAAATCAATAATTATCTACTAAACAGTTACAAACAGTATAGAAAAAGGTTTAATCATTTAGGCATAAGCATAGTTATCTAACTTTATAAGCACATAATTTTTGTTAAAAGAAAGTGTGACCTCTCTGCGAGTATATACGGTAATTAGTTATGTTTAATTAGGTTTAGTTTCTTTGTTTAATGATATATCAACCTTTGTAGGTTATTTAATGCCAAAGCCGCCCTTGTAATGGTACTATATAAACAAAAGCTGGGGACCAGGGGTTCATACCTTTCCCAAGAGTATCAGTCTGAAAGTGGAACATGGTGGATGATTGGAGTTTAAACTCACTATGATGTTGCAGTCTAGCACATGTTAACCACTACCGCCACAGGGACCCACACTAATGTTTAAACAAATTGGAAGAATTACCTATTAAACCTAACTAGTAATATTTAATCAAATTGGAAGAATTACCTATTAAACCTAACTAGTAATATTTAATCAAATTGGAAGAATTACCTATTAAACCTAACTAGTAATATTTAATCAAATTGGAAGAATTTACTATTGATTTAGGTTTAGTTTTTTTGTTTAATGATATATCAACCTTTGTAGTTATTTAATGCCAAAGTTAGGTCTATTTTTTTTTTCAAGCAATGCATGCTTCAAGATACAAATCAATTGTAAACAATGCTTGTCTTATCCAAGTAAGGGCCGAAGTGAAGTATTGCATGTCATGGACTGCTCAACCACTAGGATTCTATCCTTAAGTACCACAGGTCACCACCCACAGCCTACAGGTGAACCCATTGGGGTATTTTACCCCTCTGCAGAGATGCAGAGTGTAGTTTACAGCCCGAGCCAACAGAACTGTATTTTAATGTGGGGTGCCACACAGGAAGCAAGCCTCTTGTAGAGACAGGCATAAGAATTGCTCAGATTCCATCAGCATTCCTCTTGAGGAATCATAAGGATCTGCACATATTGAGATAGACAAATAGACACATTTGAACAGTCTGAGATAGATATAGACATATATGAGCAGATTGAGATAGAGGGATAGATAGATAAGAACAGACTGAGATAGACTGAAAGGTAAAACATTATTATGATAGGCATAGTCCACAAACATGGAGATCTCTGTCAGTAGAGCATTTGCCGAGGTAATCGCAATGTCCAGGGTCGATACCAGTCCTCATCAACTCAGCGCATCAGTAGCAGAGCTTGGATAATCGAATCTTTGCATTAAAGCATATGCAAGCTGATAGTTGGTGTGGCGCTCCACCTCAGAAGCTTATTAACATTTTTCTGCTAGTTCCTAAGCTCAGACGATATGTCTTACTTTCGAGAAGATGTTTCATTTACTGCTGGCTTCTTCCTGAAAAGGTCAATTTTATTTGAAAACTTGTTGGCGTAGATTGCAGTGAAATCCTCATTGGTCCGAACATTGTATTTGTACAATGTTTCGGCCCGATATGCCCTCCGGGCTTCTTCAGGTATTTCTTGTCGGACTCGGGAACCTTCTTTTCGAACTTGGGAACTTTCTTGTCGTATTCGGGAGCCATCACGGACCTTTGAACCTAACCCTTTATTTAGTCCATCTTCATTGTTATTTGTACAACGTTTCCGGCCGATATGCCCTCCGGCCTTCTTCAGGTATTTCTGTCAGACTCAGGAACCTTCTCGGACTTGGGAACCTTCTTTTCGAACTTGGGAACTTTCTTGTCGTATTCGGGAGCCCATCACGGAACTTTGAACCTAACCCTTTATTTAGTCCATGGGGGTATCCTGTTCTCATTCCGCTAACCATAGCTGGGGTAGTAGTTGTGTTAATGAATTATTTTTCTAACTGCTTTCACTCAGGATTGAACTCGGGTTCCAAGATAACTGTCACTTTAGAACTGTTTTTAACCTTAACTACCTTATCCACTAGGCCATGTGTCCCGAGTCCGACAAGAAATACCTGAAGAAGGCTGAGGGCATATCGGCCGAAACGTTGTACAAATAACAATGAAGATGTCTAACTTTCGAGAAAGATGTTTCATTTACTTTGCTGGCTTCTTCCTGAAAAAGGTCAATTTTATTTTGAAACTTGTTTGGCGTAGATTGCAGTGAAGATCCTCATTGGTCCCAACATCCACGCAGCCCGTAATCCGTTATGTCGGAGAAATTAATTTCCAGCCAGTCAAGCAAAAGTCATTTCATTGTTTGAAGAAAAAAGATGAAAACTAAAAACAAACAAACTGCAGACATTACACACGGACGATGTCTCTTCAAGAGGAAAATCTTGTAAATCTCCTTAAGTTATGATACTAGATCTATCTGCAAGTCAGTTGGTGGGGTGGAAAAACGAGAACATTCAGATTCACTGAGCAGCAGACAGTTTGTTTCAGCGGTAGCCATTTTGTTTCAGCGGTAGCCATTTTGAATTTTTCCATTTCAGTCGTGTTATCAGCAAGGACGCTTTTTAAATCTCTGCTGTATTTTACTTTCATTTTTTTTTTTTTTTACTGGGGAATCAGAATTGCCAGAGAAAAGTATTATGATGATGTCAAAAAAAAAAAAATTATGAAAGAAAAAAACAAAACAAAAAAAAACAAAAAAAAAACAAATAAAAAAAAAACTTTAAGCTATATTCAAATGCTTTGCATTTTGTGATTATGTAAACATTCAAGATGTTTTTATTATTTTTTGATTTTGATTTCTTGGATGCTCACAATAAAAAAAAAAAAAAAAAAATTAAAATCATGGAGGAAGACTGCCAGAACACACAAATCAGAAATTTAAAAAAAATAAACTATTTAAAACATTATTTTTGTTTATCTAAGTTAACATTTAAATTGCTTTAAAAACAATCCAGTCAGTCTGCATGTTCTCTTTTTTAAAAGACTAGCAAGGTGACCTGGCTTTAATCTTTTGATGAGGAAAAAGTGTCTGGCAAATTAGTGTAATATTAGTTAAATTTAGTTACTATAATAATATAATATTATATTATTTAATATTATATTATATCATATTATAATATATATAATATATCTTATTATAATGGAGATTGTGTGTTTTTCTGTCTGTAACCGAAACTATATTACTACTCAAGTCACAATTCCCTTTGTTATTTACATCACATTCTCCCATGATTTTATTTATATTTAAACCTCAATTATTAATAAAATTGCTTCACCTTTTTATTTAGTGTTGTCCATATCTACATACAAATAACATGCAATTGTATTTATATATACAAAAAATAGCAGTTTACAGTGTGAATGGGAAGTCTAATTTGCATATTGATATTAAAAATGTGATTTTTTAAATATGTGCTTAGTATTATTGATTTCTAATTGTTTGGTTTTATTTGAATGAATATAAGCAACAATCTCTTTCAATGAATCTTAAATGAAAATCCATTAACAAAAAAAATAACTGTCATTTATTCTTTATTTCCTAATTTAACTAAATAGTTAAATAAGTAAAATTCATCAATGAAAGACGGGAGTGATGGAAGAGTAAGTTTCATTTCTATTTTTCTATTATACCCCCACTCTGTTTCAAATCTTTTTATCGCCTTCTTATTAGACTTTCTAATTTAATACGATATTCCATTACATTAAAACTTAAATACTTGCACCCGGAGGGTGCATATATTTGCTAGTATATTATAATATTCTATTATATTATATTATAATATTATATTATAATATTATATTATAATATTATAATTTTTAATATTATATTATAATATTATAATAATAATAATATTAGTTAAAATTAGTTACTATAACAAAATGTGACTTGATATTATAGTATATTGTGAGTAATTGATTTTAATGGCATATCAAGCTGTCTAAGGCTATTTCATGCCTAGAAGTTCATCAATGTTCATTGTACATTCATGTCTACATTTTTGTGTACATATTTAGCAACCCTACTGTATGAGCAGAATGTGATACAGGGTCAATTTCTTAGGCAGAGTTTAACAGGTTTGAATTCAGAGTTTTCCTTCTCCTAGACTGGTTGCCAAACCAAGGTTCTGCCTTTTTACTCTTCTTTTCACTATTACTCTTGTACAAGAATGGCTTTGGCATTAAATAACCCATGAAATTTGATATGCCATTCATCATCATAATCATCATCATTCATATACATATTTGCCAACCCCTCCATACAAGTAGGATGTGTAACAAGGTCAATTTTTTAAGTGGAGTTTAACAGGTTTGAATTCAGAGTTTTCCTTCTCCTAGACTGGTTACCTAACCAAGATTAAAGAGTCCAGTCATCTGTGCTATTTACTCATAGCTTGAGGGAGAACAGGTGGCTGCAGATCTTTCCCAAGGGTATTAGTGCTATGTGAAATGTAGACAGCCTCGTCTAGGATTTGAACTCGGTTTGACGAGTTATTCACTGGAATAATGTTTATTATCTCTTCAGCCCAGTGAAAGAGAGTTTCAGAGGCAGTCTGACAAGGAAGTGAAATCTGTAGTGAAGAAGTGGCTCAAAGAACAGTCAACAGAATTTTATGGGGCAGGGATACATGCTCTCATTCAAAGGTGGAACATTGCTATTGAGAAAAACAGTGACTATGTGGAGAAACAGGGATGTGATCCACAGAGGAACAGCTTCATTTTGATGTATGATACATGTTCCTGTGTTGGTAATTATACCTGTCCTAAACAAAACGGCATTACTTTTTGACTAACCTATGTGGAGAAGTAGGGATGTGATCCACAGAGGACCAGCTTCATTTTGATGTATTATATATATTCCTGTGTTGGTAATTATACCTGTTCTAAACAAAATGGCATTACTTTTTTACTAACCCAGGTGGGGAACTAGGGATGTGATCCACAGAGGACCAGCTTCATTTTGATGTATGATACATATTCCTGTGCTGGTAATTATACCTGTTCTAAACAAAATGGCATTACTTTTTGACTAACCCAGGTGGGGAACTAGGGATGTGATCCACAGAGGACCAGCTTCATTTTGATATATGATACATGTTCCTGTGTTGGTAATTATACCTGTTCTAAACAAAATGGCATTACTTTTTTGACTCCCCCTCGTACAATAATATCAATACTTATACCAATTCATTTTGATATAGACACACACGCATCTTACTATCTGTCTATCTTAGCAAAGAGGCTGAACATGTTACTTCTTTGTCAAGATTGAAAAAAAATAGAATATTTTAAGCCATTAGGCTATAGTTTACTTTCACAATGGCTTCTTTGTATTCTAATTTCAAAGGATACATTAAAATCTAGATAAAAATGCCATAAGTAAAAATGCATTTTTACTGCTTTAATAAAGTTGATAAAAAGTAAAAACCAAAGAAAGAAAAAAAAGAAAGAAAATGAAAGAAAAAAAAAAGAAAGAAAAAAAAAAGATGAAGATCAAAACTATCTGCAAAGAACCAAATGTCACATGACCATATTCTTTTTCTTTTTTCTTTTTTTTTCTTTCTTTTTTTTTTCTTTTTTCTTTTTCCCTTGAGTTATTTCCAGAGAGGAATATAGGCCAGTAGTATTACAGTAAAACAAAGAAAAATAGTTGGGAAAACTGCTTTTAAAGAAATAGAAAAATAAAATCCATAGCGTTAAATGTGAATTAGATAGTAAAAACAATGTTTAAACTTGAGATAATATTGTTGTCTCCAAATCTTTGAGCTCAAGGAATATTTAGACAGCAGATCCAAAATCCAAGGAAATAAATATAATTAAGTGATATCAGTCCTGCTGCGAGGCAATGGGAAATTAACATGCTACTAGTTGTTTATCTAATGCGTGATATGATAGATCATTCACTTTAATGATTATATTTAATATCATATTGCATGATAGCAAAATTAGTAATAATGTATAGAAAGACAATGTATATCATTTTACTATAGAAATACACTGAAAATAATTTTACAATAGAAAAGTACTAAGAATGATTTTACTATGGATATGTGCAGCTGTACAGCAGCACTGGCACAACAACGGCTTGGAAGAATTGTCTCTAACTTGGACCCTAACGAAGCGACTAGAGAATAAACTAGATGGGAGCTGCACAAGAATGCTGTGTACGATCCTTAAAAAAATGTAGAAACAACTCCCCACGAGAAAAACAGCTGTACAACCACCTGCCCCATATCAACCAAACCATCTGAGTAAGATGGACAAGACATGCAGGACACTGCTGGAGAAGCAAGGACGAACTCATAAGGGACATCCTCCTGTGGAAGCCAGCACATGGGCACACCAGTGTGGGCCAGCCAGCAAAGACGTACATTGACCAGCTATATTTTATTATAGAACTTTGCTGGAAATGATTTTACTATAGATTTTTATATGAAATAATTTTACAATAGAAATAAATTAGAAATTATTTTACTATAGAAAAGATCTGGGAATGATTATACTATAGATATGTACTTAAAATCATTTTACTACAGAAATACACCAGAAATGATTTTATTATAGAAATACACTGGAAATGATTTTATTCTAGGAATACACTTTAAATGATTTTACTATAGATATGTACCAGGAATGATTTTATTATCGAAATCCATTGTAAATGATTTTACTACAGAAATGTACTGGAAATGATGTGAAAAATGTATTGGAAGTTATTTTTCTATGGAAATGTACTGGATATCATTTTACTATAGAAATACATTGGAAATGATTTTACTAAAGAAATTCACTAAAATGAATTTACTATAGAAATACACCAGAAATTATTCTATTATAGAAATACACTGGAAAAGATTTTACTTTGGAAATGCACTGAAAAGTATTTTATTCTATTTATACATTAGAAATGATTTTACTATAGATTTTTACTGGGAATTTTGGATTCAAAATCCAATGGGATATTCCTTCACAAGTTCAGATCCTGTTGGCAGCGCCATATTGAGGTCAGTCAGTCAGTATACTGTTGGTTTGGACAACAGTAACTGGCTAAGCACAACTGAGTTAGTGCCCAAGACAGCTCTGTATTTATTGGACTCAAGAATAGTCCATTCATGTATTTGGGTGATTCCATTCCTTGAGTCCTGATTGGCTGCTTGGTTTCAATGATGTTATGAGGCTTCATAAATACTCTGGCATTCATCAGTAGGATTGCAACAAGATTTATTCTGTATTGAGCTACGGCTACTTGTTGCCTTGTCTTACCAATTCGATGATAATTGGAACTTTAGTATGATTATTCTACAGATTTTACAAGAGAAATGCATTAAAAAGGATTTAAATACTTAGTTATTTATGAGAAGTAAACAAACAAACAATGTTTTGATATGGCTTTTTTAGCCGACAATTTTTGGGAGAATATGTGCATAATTGAAGTCATACCTAATTTTGAAAATTAATTAATTGATAATTAATGAATCAGGCTGGCATACCTATTCAAATGTAAGGCTAAACAAATCAAGAAATATCAATCTCTATATGTACATTTCAGCCTATTAGGCCTCATCAGCAGAGCTATAGACAGGAAGACCGCTTTGTGTGTGATTTGAACCCTGACTGTCAAGCTGACAGGTGGAGATTCCAACCATTACACCAGCTGGTTTTCCCAGATTTTTCGTTTGTTTTGAACTCAGTTATATTCCACTTATGGTGACTTTGCTACACGACAGTATGAGAAGTAAACAAACAAACAATGTGTTTTGATATGGCTTTTTTAGCCGACAATTTTTGGGAGAATATGTGCACCTTGAGGCAGATTTCAAGAGAAAGTCATTCAAGTTTTCAATCGCTCTAATAATTAGTTGGTAATTTTATTAAATTAGATAACTGACCATAACTTAATTAAATTAAGTTAATTAACTATTTAATCGCCGATCTTGAAAACTACTCAGTTGCTGGTATACGACACAGACGGATGGATCAGCAACTAAGGATTCTACCTAACACTAAGGAACACAAGGATTCTACCTAACACTAAGGAACCCAAGGATTCTACCGAACACTAAGAAACACAAGGGATCTCAATTGCAAAGTGCTCTCACCTAAAACTCGTACCACAATCAACATCCACAAAATCATAACAACCAACCCAACATGTATAATGTTAATGTATTTACAAATGCTTTTACCAATAGGGATGCATGGTGAGAGAGATTCAAGGGAATCCATGCTATCAGTATGATTTGATAATGATGATGATATCAATGGTTATACTGACACTAGTATTGGACCTTGGGGTGTGGAGAGTCAACTAGATATACTCCTGAGCACTAACCAAGCCAATATGTATAATATAAATGTATATACAAATGGTTTTGCCAAGAATGTTGGCCAATAGGGATGTATGGTGAGAGAAAGAAAGAGAGTGAAAGGAACCTGTGCTGTCAGCATGACTTGATGATGATGATGATGATGATGATATCAATGGATATACTAACGCTAGTATTGGACCTTGGTGATTGGGGACTCAACTAAATGTCCTCCTGAGCACAAACCAAGCTAATATGTATGATGTAAATATTTATAAGAATGGAGGAATAATTAATGCTTTTCAAGTTTATAAGATCAAAGTAATAATTTGAATGTTTTAAAAAAGAGTAAGAATCTTGAAAATAATAAAGATTATGTCTTATTTAATTAAATTGGTTTGAATATGTATACAGTTTTGCCGAGAGTGTTGGCGAGTAGGGACATATGGAGAGAGAGACAGAGACAGAGACAGAGACAGAGACAGAGAGAGGGTATGAGTGCCCAACATGTGTTACTCATCTCACTTGGATGATTTGTGATATGGAAGGCACATGGCCATATAGCATGGTCTAATGGTTAGAGTCATATGAAATGGACTTGTCAACCCGAGTTCAATTACTGGATGAAGCTGTTTGCATTTCACATGGTGCTAATACTCTTGGGAATTAACAATGAATTAAAATAAGATCTGAATTGCTTCAGATCTTATTTTAATTCAATCATTTTTAAATGCAATCAGCACAACTTGATGATGATGATGATATCAATGGATATACTAATGTTAGTATTGGACCTATGAGAGTGGGGACTCAACTAAATATCCCCCCCAGGTACCAACCAACCCAATATGTATAATGTAAATGTATAACAAATGTTTTCATAATATAAATGTATTGAAAACTAAGAAATATATCTTCAGCCGTCAGGAATTAATTGCAAGTATTACTGACAGAATAGGGCTATTATATGTTATGAAAATACATTTCTAAGGATTTTACTATGGAAATGCATTGCAAATGGTTTCATTATATAAATGCATTGAAAATCAAGACAAAAGTCTTTGGAATTGGTGAGGAATTAAGGCAAGTATTACTGACAGATTGAATAGTGTTGTTATATTTATGATTTTATCCAAAGTAATTTAAACAATTCATTGTTGTAGTTATATACAAACACTTGGCTAATTGTCTCATTAAAATGCTTCCCCTAGGCTAATGTTTATGGTGGACTTTTAATTTGAAAGTTGTCGAATATATATTCAAGCCCACCCCTCCTCATTTACTCATGAGAATTGGTTTCTCTGGTGACAGTAAAACTCTGTATATAACAATAACGGGTTATATAGGAAAAAGTGAAATTAAATCTATTTCAGTTAATTGCTACAGATAAAGAGCTAGAAAAACAAATATTCTTCAAGTTTTTTGTCCACTGCAGACCCCAGATCCCCCCCCCCAAAAAAAAAGCAAAAAAAAAAAGAAAAGAAATCTTTAGACTCATGGGAATTAACAATGAATTAAAATAAGATCCGAAGCAATCAATTTGATTGGATCGTTAAAGCAGCCAATATAAATTCCTGATTGTAATTAATCTGATTGTCTAATTTTTCTTTTTTTTTTCTTTCTTAAAAATTTTTTTTTTCTTTTTTTTTTTTTTCAGGCTTTCAATTTAAGTGATTAGAGACATTGAAGTTGATTGGATATTTGCAGCATCTCAAATAAATGCCTAACAATCAGTTTGATTGGTTATTTTGAGCAGACAAGGTCAGTGATAAACGACAATCAATTTGATTGGTTCAGAAAAGAGCAGTCAGTCCAAAACGTGTGAAACAATCAATTCTATTGGTTGTTTGCCATCTGAGTTCAAGAATAATGCCAAATAATAATTGGAAAATTTCACTTTCTTCAGGAGACTAAATTAATTAAATTAAATGAATACTTTGTAATAGTAAATGTCATAGTCTTCAATTCTCAGGATTTTTTTTTTGTTATTTAAGAAAGATTGACATTATAAATTTTTATCTTATTGTTTTCATCTTATTCTTATTGCTTCCTTTTATTACTCCTAATAGTGATGGAGATATCTCCACACTGGATGGTAAGCCTCTCAAATTAGTAGACTTACTTACCCATCCTTCGGGACTGTGTCCAGTGGGTTTGGCCACTGGACCGGTATTAAAATTAACTTGAACTGACAACATTAACTCTTAACATCCTGTTGAGAATTTTGTAAGTCCAGAGTCCCATTCCTATAAGGATCTACCAACATTGCTAAAAATGGCCTTTTCATTTAAAGTTACCTGTTATTTCCCTTAAGATAAAGACTTCTAAATATGTTTAATATTGTATTTAAACAAAGGCTATTGTTTGGGGTGGATTAGGAAAATGAATGTGACTTCCGTCCGGGTGGAATGAGGTGGTATAGGATGTTAAGAGTTAAGGTCATTTCCAGGGCATTACATTACTTGTTGAAGTCATTGATATTGAGTCATAAGATTACATATGTGTACAATTTAAAATTTAAAAAAAAAATACTGATTTTTTACTATTGAATATGTTTATTGTTCTTTTTATTATGATTTGTTTTTAATTTTCTAGCTCATTCTGTATATATCATAATCGGCTCTAAATTTGATCTCCGACAAGTTCAATATTCCATATACTGACTTGAAACCTAAAATTAATAGATTCCTTCATACAAAATGGCAACAACGCTGGAATAACAACACCCACAATAAACTCTTCCGAATCAAACCCACTTTGGGAGGCTGGAGACCAACTTTAAGGAATTCAAGAAAGGAACAAGTCATTGTGTCCCGATTATGCATTGGTCATACAAAACTAACGCACTCCTATATACTCAAACAACCACAATGTGAAACATGTCAAACACCTTTGACAGTTAAACACTTATTCATGGAATGCAGGTTTTTTGCTCACATCAGAAACCGTTATTTTAAAGCAAACAATATGAAAGATCTGTTTGAAAATGTCAACACGGAGGATATTCTCTCTTTTTTGAGGGAAACAAAAATATACCATAGAATATAGACATGAAACAAACCAATACCATACAACATAATCCCCAATAATGCTAACACATTGTTAAAACCAATTACTAAAAGTATATATATAAATACACAATATGTATTACATCATAACCGGTAGGCATGACATAACCCCAGACGGGTTGACATGCCATTAAAATCAATAAACAAACAAACAAACGAGAGGCAATTTGTTACCATGCTTACAGGTTAGGGAAATACATATCACACTTATTTTGGTGTAATTGTTTCTTAAGCCTTTTTTTGCACAGTTATATGTTATCGAGCATTCCAATAAAATGGAAAACATTTAAAAAAGCAGCTACAGAGCCACTTACCTCCTATTACATGAACCATACAAGTATGACAAACAAGACATTCTGAGCACTGCTAGAGGAACAATGACGAACTCATAAGTGATGTTCTCCTGTAAACACCTACAAATGGAAACACCACTGTAGGCTGACCAGACTCAATCAACTTCTTGCAGATACTAGATGCCATGCAGAAGACTTGCCAGGAGTGATGACTGATAGGGACAAGTGGTGAGAGAGATTCATGGGAATTCATACTGTTAGCACAACCTGATGATGATGTGTGGTTTTGAGTATATAATTTGTACCAAATTTCATGGTTTTTAGTAACTATTTCTATTTGATAATAATCATTTGTCTTCACACAGTCATATCATTTAAAGTAAATAATAATAATACTTAATAAAGAATTATAATAATAGTGTTGCATAGCGCCTTCTTCACTGGCACTAAATAAATATAATGTTGCATACCTCTTCCTTTAATTCTATTTCTTGGCCGTCTTTGGTATTCTGATCGTCTTTGGTATTTCTTCTATCATCTTGACTTGGTCTGGCATCTTCTAAGATCTTGCGTCTGGAGTTGACTTGGGGACTTCGGTCTGGTTTTCTGTTAGGGATTTCTCATTATCAGAAGCCCTGTGTCATTGTTAGTTTTTAGATAATAAACACAAGACTTTGATTTACTTTGATGTTACTTTATTTGGGAAATCCCCAACCCAGACATCTGCTAACTAACATAGCGCGCGTGAGTTCTAGTTTAGACAGAGCATAAAATGGCCGACCGCTCTGCCTGACGTCCAACTGCAACTGGGGACTCAAAAGGTCCCACGTGACTTCACGTATTTTGGCGGGCTTCTGTAATTTTCCATGGAAGGACCCGGCCATGTTATGAAAAGGGTCATCCCCTCAGAATTACAGGGGATTGACAATAATCTTATGCAACCACATAGATTATGTAACAATAGTAGGTGGAATGGACTGTTGTTAGTATCAGCTACACAGCAGAGGAGTCTATCCCCTTTTCACTAGCCCTAGACCAGGAAGATTGTTTGACAACTGAGGTGGGGTACCACACCTACCATCAGCTCCCCACTTTATTGTACTGATCAAGTTGTGCTACTCATGTGGTGAGTTGGTTAGGGCCGGTATCGAAGTTGGAACCTTGTGGTTCTGAGACAAATGCTCTACCGACTAAGCTAAACGGAAGTAAATATTCTTAATACAAATAATTTACACACAGTTATATGTTATCAAGTATTTTATTACGGAGAGAGATTGTCATAGATATCTGTGCTAATAGCATAAAATGATGATGATGGTTGTATTTGTATGTAGAGATCATCACTATCTGTAGGGGGTACTCTTGGAACATATTTCGAGAATGTAGTTGAGAATTTAGGAGGTAGGGGTGAGCAAAGAGTGGCACCAGAGAAGAATTCTGCAGTGAACAAAAAATTCTAAATAAAACAGAAACTAAAAAGGAAACATGTTTTGAAAAAGCAGAGCAGAATTAAATGAAGGTTTTTTGGATGACTATAAACAGAGAAAATCATTTTTGTTAAGATCTAAATAAGACAGGTACTTCCTGTACTGTAAATTAGTGTCAAGTGTATTTTCATATTATTGTAATTATGATTACTAATGCAATTATCTTTAAAAATATCCATGTAATCATTGTTGGTAATATGGCCAGTGTCATCTGTTTCATTGGAGTTGCCACCAACATAACCATCCCCCCCCCACAACCATTAATATAGTTGGGCTGTTGCAGTTTAATATGATTCTTAAAATTGGGTCTCTTGTTCTTAAGTAATCTTATTTGATATTTTTTTGTCATTTCTTTTGTTTCAATTTCAAAAAGTTTTTTACTATCCTTTTTACTTTCACTTTGCATTTCTTTTTCTGACTTTCTTTTTTATCAACATTTCTTCTTCTTCTTCTTCTTCTCCTTCTTCTTCTTCTTCTTGTTCAACTTTCTTCTTCTTCTTCTTCTTCTTCTTCTCTTCTTCTTCTTCTTCTTCTTCTTCAACTTCTTCCTTCTTCTTCTTCTTCTTTTCTTCTTCTTCTTGTTCAACCTTCTTCTTCTTCTTCTTCTTTTTTTCTTCTTCAACCTTCTTCTTCTTCTTCTTCTTCTTCTTCTCTTCAACCTTCTTCTTCAACCTTCTTCTTGTCAACCTTCTTCTTCTTCTTCTTCTTTTTCTTCTTCAACCTTCTTCTTCTTCTTCAACCTTCTTCTTCTTCTTCTTCTCTTCTTCTTCTTCTTCTTCAACCTTCTTCTTCAACCTTCTTCTTCTTCAACCTTCTTCTTTCTTCTTCTTTTTTTCTTCTTCAACCTTCTTCTTCTTCTTCAACCTTCTTCTTCTTCTTCTTCTTCTTCTTCTTCTTCTTCTTCTTCAACCTTCTTCTTGTTCAACCTTCTTCTTCTTCTTGTTCAACCTTCTTCTTTCTTCTTCTTCTTTTTCTTCTTCAACCTTCTTCTTCTTGTCTTCTTCTTCTTCTTCTTCTTCTTCTCTTCTTCTTCTTCTTCTTGTTCATTCTTCTTCTTCTTCTTCTTCTTCTTCTTCTCTTCTTCTTCTTCTTCTTCTTCTTCTTTTTCTTCTTCTTCTTCTTCCTTCTTCTTCTTCTTCTTCTTCTTTTCTTCTTCAACCTTCTTCTTCAACCTTCTTCTTGTTCAACCTTCTTCTTCTTCTTCTTCTTTTTCTTCTTCAACCTTCTTCTTCTTCTCAACCTTCTTCTTCTTCTTCTTCAACCTTCTTCTTCTTCTTCTTCTTCAACCTTCTTCTTCTTCTTGTTCAACCTTCTTCTTCTTCTTCTTTTTTCTTCTTCAACCTTCTTCTTCTTCTTCAACCTTCTTCTTCTTCTTCTCTTCTTCTTCTTCTTCTTCTTCAACTTCTTCTTCTTCTTCTTCTTCTTCTTGTTCAACCTTCTTCTTCAACCTTCTTCTTCTTCTTCTTTTTTTCTTCTTCAACCTTCTTCTTCTTGTTCAACCTCTTCTTCTTCTTCTTCTTCTTGTTCAACTTCTTCTTCTTCTTCTTCTTCTTCTTTCTTCTTCTCTTCTTCTTCAACCTTCTTCTTCTTCTTCTTCTTCTTCTTCTTCAACCTTCTTCTTGTTCAACCTTCTTCTTCTCTTCTTTTTTTCTTCTTCAACCTTCTTCTTCCTTCTTCTTCTTCTTCTTCTTCTTCTTCAACCTTCTTCTTCAACCTTCTTCTTGTTCAACCTTCTTCTTCTTCTTCTTTTTTTTCTTCTTCAACCTTCTTCTTCTTCTTCTTCTTCTTATTATTATTATTCTTCTTGTTCAACCTTCTTCTTCTTCTTCTTCTTCTTCTTCTTCAACCTTCTTCAACCTTCTTGTTCAACTTCTTCTTTTCTTCAACCTTCTTCTTTTCTTCTTTTCTTCTTCTTCTTTTCTTCTTCTTCTTCCTTCTTCTCTTCTTCTTCTTCTTCTTCTTCTTTCTTCAACCTTCTTCTTCTTCTTCAACCTTCTTCTTTCTTCTTCTTCTTCACCCTTTTTTTTCTTCTTCTTCTTCACCCTTTCTTCTTCATCCTCTTCACCCTTCTTCTTTTTCTTCATCCTTCTTCACCCTTCTTTCTTTTTCTTCTTCCTCTTCAACCTTCGTTCTTTTTCTTCTTCCTCAATCTTCTTTTTCTTTTTCACTTTCTGCTCTTTTTCTCCTCTTCTTCTTCTTCTTCTTCTTCTTCTTCTTCTTCTTCTTCTTCTTCTTCTTCTTTCATTGTTTTTCTCCCCTTCTTACCCCTTCAATCACTTTATACATTTTCCTCCTTATTAATAACTAGAAGCTGCTACCTGGCATTGCCTGGGTAGAGAGGGCGAGAATAAAAAGTTAACCCCACAGATCCATTTATTGTTTTCGTCTTACATTAATGATTTATGTTTTAATCACAATTGTCACCAATAACTTTCCCTTCTCCTCCTATCAAAATCCTAATTTTTAAGTATCTTCCCAAATACAAGAAAAATCTTCATTATTTTTACACAAAAAGCAAGCTCTGGTAATAGTGAATGTGTACATATATTTACTTTGGCATTAACTGTTTTATTTTTGTAGTTTCCTCCGGACATACATACACACAACTGCCCTTTATATATGTATAGATAGATAATCATCATCGTCTGCTACTTTATCTCTACTCCCTCCAAAATTCTCCTTTTCTTTTCTTTTTGTTTCTTTTCTCACATTTAAAAAAAATTCTATTTTCTTCTTTTTCTTTTAACTTTCTTTTTTTGAAATCGTTTTTACCCATATGTTTTTTCTTACCTTCTTCTACCTGAAGGGATGCCCTCCATGTATCTTTCTACCAAGAAATCTACAGTGTGTTGATACTGACACCAGCCAGACATATACATTTTTCCATTAGCCTTACTAGAAAATATATTATTATTATTATTATTATTATTATTATTATTATTATTATTATTACTAGAAAATATATGCTCCTCTGTGTGCAAGTATCTAAGTTCTGATGTAATAAAATATTATATCAAATTAGAAAGGCTAATGAAACTAAATAAGAATGCAGATAAAAAGATTTGAAACAGACATGGGTATAATCGAAAAATACAACACCTGAAACTTACTCTTCCATCACTCCCATCTTTCATTGCTAAATTTTCTGAATTTAACTATTTAGTTAAAATAAGAAGAAAAGAAGAAAATTATAGTTATTTCTTCTTGTTAATGGATCTCTTTTAAGATTTATCACTGAAATTTTTGCTCATATTCATAAAACCAAAGAATTAGAAATCAATAATACTAAGCACATATTTATTAAAATCGAATTTCTAATGTCAATATGCAAATTAATCTTACCATTCCCACTGTAATATATTGTTGTATATATAAATCCAATTGCATGTTATTAATATGGAAATTCAATCTCACTGACAGATTAAAGCAAAAATTCTTCCAAGCTGTAGTTGTGTCAGTGCTACTGTATGGTTGCACTACTTGCACCCTAACAAAGTGCCAAGAGAATAAGCTAGATGGGAGCTGCACAAGAATGCAGTGCACAATCTTAAACAAGACAAGGAAGCAACACCCCACGAGAAAACAGCTGTATGCCCACCTGCCCCATATCACACAAAACCTTCCATGTGAGGTGAACAAGACACACTGGGCACTGCTGGAGAAGCAAGGATGAACTCATTAGTGACATTCTTCTGTGGAAGCTATCACATGGGCATGCCAGAGTAGGCCATCCTGCAAAGATGTACATAGAGACCTACTCTGCGGGGATACTGGATGCTGCGCAAAGGACCTCCCAGGAGCAATGAATGATAGGGATGGTTGGTGAGAGATTGTCATGGATATCCGTGCTGCTGGCTGTGTGGGTAGGTTAGAGTAACCTCTCTTTATTGATAGTTAACTTAGAGTGACTGACGTGGTGTTATGCAAATATTAGTGGCAGGCCGTCGGTAAGTCTCTACTTAATGACTGGTGGGAGCCGCCATTTGCATTCTGGACTTCGTACGTCGTATAAGACGGTTGATTTGTGTTACTCTTCTTACACTAGTGTGACATGATGATGATGATGAGTATGTAGATATAGTCAACAGTATTAATAACGTCAAACAATTTTATAAATAATTGAAGTTTGAATAAAAATAAGAATCATGGAGAATGTGACAAAAATAACTAAGGGAATTATGATTTGAATTGTAATATAGTTTCAGTTACAGACAGAAAAACACACAATCTCCATTATAATAAGATGTATGTGCCTTCTCTCAATTTCTCACCCTACACCAATGTTCCTTATGCATTATTTAAACCTCGTCATAGGGTAATGTGAGTTTCTCTCTCTCTTGATACCAAAGGCTGAGAACTAGCAAGAATGGGTTCAACAAATATTTTGTTGTCTTATTTATAGTAATTTATAAACAATTATATATTTTAGTGAGTAGAGCATCTGCTTAGGAACCAGAAGGCTCCAGGTTTGATACCAAACCTTGCAAACTCAACACATGAGTAGCACAGCTTAGATATTGTAACAGTAGAGTATACAAGAAAAAAAATGAAGCTGCTACGATAATCTCGTAAATTCACAATCTTTGATTTTGTACTTTAGATCAGGATTCTGTTATCCACATCTGTGGAATATGAGGCTGAAAGTGATGCCAATTGTAGTTGGTGCACTTGGAATGGTCCCAAAAACTTGGAAAAAAGACTGGAGGATCTGGAAATGAAAGGAAGAAGTGAGACCATTCAGACTACTGCATTGCTGCAATCGGCTAGAATACTCAGAAGAATCATGGAGACCAGAGGAGACTTGTTATCACTCAGACTCCAGTGAAATACCATCAGCTAACACTGATGTGAAAAACTCAAAAGGAGTGAAAATAATAATAATAATAATAATAATAATAATAATAATAATAATATTTTTTCAGCTAGTATATTAGGTCTGAGACCTGTCAGCTGTTCCTTATATTCCAAACATTCATCTTATTCCCACAGAATATTTATATTCTCTCCACAGATTATCCAACCTTGCCTTAAATGAGTTCAGATATGGGACATTCACTACTGATGATGGTAGTTCATTCCTAGTATTCACCACTCTGTTACTAAAATAATTTTGCTTTGCATTTGTTTTGCAAACATTTTTAAGAGTTTTAATTTATGACCCCTGGTATTGATTTTTTGAGCAACATTCAATAGATTAAAGTTTGTTGAATAAAATCCATGGGTATATTTATAGACTTCAATCATATCTCGTCTGGTTCGTTGATATACCAAACTTGGTAAATCAGTTTTCCTAATATATCACTAAGAAATGATGTGAAGATAGAATGAAAAAAAATATTGAAAGAAAGAAAAAGTAAGGTATTTGGAAAGAAAAAAAAAATAAAACAAACAAACAAAATATAGAAAAAGAAAGAAAGCATAGAAAGAAAGAAAAAGACATTTGGAAAGAAAAAGAAAGAAAGAAAGAAATGACAGGAAGATAGAATGAAAGAAATTATTGATGTGAAGAAAGAAAGAATGAAAGAAAGAAAATGAATAAAAGATTTTCATTGTGTTTACACTTAATTCATACAAAAACTACTGAGTTTTAGCGACTAGAGAATAAACTAGGGATAAAATGGGAGCTGCACAAGAATGCTGCGGGTGATCCTGAACAAGACGTGGAAACAGCACCCCACGAGAAAGCAGCTGTATGGCCACCTGCCACATATCACCCAAACCATCCAAGTAAGACGGACAAGACACGCGGGACACTGCTGGAGAAGCAAGGACGAACTCATAAGCGACGTCCTCCTGTGGAAGCCAGCACATGCCCTGTGTGGGCCGACCAGCAAAGACATACATTGATCAGCTCTGCATAGATACAGGATGCTGTACAGAGGACCTTCCGAGAATGATGAGCGATAGGGACGAATGGAGAGAGATTGTCATGGATATCCGTGCCAACAGCGCGACATGATGATGATGATTAATGATCAAGTTCTTACTTGATTAAAAAAAAAGAAGAAATATGCTGGGCACTACAGGAGAAGTAAGGATGAACTCATAAATGACATTCTTCTCTGAACTCCTACACATGGACACACCAGTATTGACCAAGCAGCAAAAGCTTATATACAACAGCTAGGTGCAGACAATGATGCTGAGTTTCCAACCTGCCAGGAACGATGACTGATAGAGACAAATGGTAAGAGAATCAAAGGAATTCAAGTTGTCAGTATGACTTCATTATTAAAAATTATGAGCAATGTTCTTCATACTGATCTGCTTTTAATTTATTGGCTTTAATATATTTTGAAATCTGACAAAGTAACCAAAATCTGACTATTTATTTGGAGGTTTTTATTTGGAATCTGAGAATCAAAGAAAAGGAATGTACTTTTTGAATCTCTAAGAAAACAATGGATTTAACGAAATATACAGACTGAGTGTAATCCACTGATTGTAATTTGTGGTTTTCAGTTATCATTCATGAGCTCAGAGGAGATGGATACCAGCAATCTATCAGAGAGCCACTGAAAGGACATAAGGAAGAAGTAACATCTTGATACAGTGATAAATAAAATAATATAGGAGGGGACCGTGACACAGATATCCATGACGATCTCTCGCCAACCTTCCCTATCATTCATCGACTCTGGGAGCTCCTCTGCGCAGCAGCCTACATAGTGGGTCAATGTAGGTCCTGACTAGGCGGCCCACATTAGCGTGCCCATGTGCTGGCTTCCACAGTAGTACGTCTCTTATGATCTCGTCCTTGCTTCTCCAGCAGTGTCCTGCATGTCTAGCCCGTCTTACTCGTATGGCTTGTGAGATGGGGGGGGGGCAGGTGGCCATACAGTTGCTCTTTCGTGGGGTGCTGCTTCCACGACTTATTCAGGACCGCCCACAGCATTCTTGTGCAGCTCCCATCTATCTTATTCTCAGGCGCTTCGTAGGATCCAGGTGGTACAGCCATACAGCAGTACCGACACAACTACAGCCTGGAAGAATCGTCTCTTTAGCTTGTCAGGAGATCGGATTTCCATATGACTGATTATTTGTTGCTGGCCAACCATGCCTTTCCTATTCGAGTGTTAACATCGCTTTCTGTGGATGAGATATTACTACCTAGATATGTGAATTTTTCCACTGACTTAAGAGGCTTGCCGTCAAGTGTGGAGATGTCTCCCTACCTTTTGAAGCTCATACCTGTTGTTATTGATTTCAAATATTATTGTTTTATTCTCAAACATATTAATCCTATGCATAATGCTATATAGAAATCAATTAACATAAAATGAATAAAAATAAAAATAAGTGTAATCTTTTTATATGAGTTCTTATTTAGTTTTTTAGTCTTTCTAATTCAATATATTTTATTACATTAAAACTTATATACTTATGCTTAGAGAGTTCATTTTTTGCGAGTAATTTTCATTTTCATTTCATACACTACAGTGGATTTATTTTTGTTAATATAATTTCATCATGACCCCCCCCCACACACAACACAACATGAGATATATGGATTAGTTTAGAGTTTAGAGGAATGACTGACTTGTTTTGGTGACTGCAGTTTGAAAGTTTCTACAATGAATGAGATGCTATGGTGAAAGAAATGATAGCAGTTAAATTAACATTGAGATAGTTGAAGAATAGCACCCTACCTCTCCAAATTATAACCTTGTACCACACTTGTATGATATTTTATACAATAAATTTATACACGCTGAAGAAGTGCTGACCTGTATAATGAATTAACACTAGTATCTGGCTTCTCTACCATTCTTTCTTTCTTTCTTTCTCTTTAACTATCTTTCTTTCTATTTTTTTTTCTTTCTTTCTTTCTTTCTTTCTATCTATCTATCTATCTATCTATCTATCTATCTTTCTTTCTTTCTATTTTTCTTTCTTTCTATTTATCTGTCTATCTTTCTTTTTATTTATCTATCTATCTTCTTTCTATTATCTTTTTCTTCTTTCTTCTATTTATCTTCTATCTTTCTATTTATCTTTCTTTCTTTCATTCTATTTATCTTTATTTCTTTCTTTCTATTTATCTGTCTATCTTTCTTTTTATTTATCTATCTATCTTTCTTTCTATTTATCTTTCTTTCTTTCTTTCTATTTATCGTCTATCTTTCTATTTATCTTCTTTCTTTCATTCTATTTATCTTCTTCTTTCTTCTTTTATCTTCTATTTCTTTTTATCTTTCTATCTTTCTTTTCTATTATTTTCTTTCTTTCTTTCTTTCTATTTATCTTCTATCTTTCTATTATCTTTCTTTCTTCATTTCTATTTATTCTTCTTTTCTTTCATTTATTTATCTTTCTATCTATCTTCTTTCTATTTTCTTTTTCTTTCTTTCTATTTATCTGTCTATCTTTCTATTTATCTTTCTTTCTTTCATTCTATTATCTTTATTTTCTTTCTATTTATTGTCTATCTTTCTATTTATCTTTCTTTCTTTCATTCTATTTATCTTTCTTTCTTTTTTCTATTTATCTGTCATCTTTCTTTTTATTTATCTATCTATCTTTCTTTCTATTATCTTTCTTTCTTTCTTTCTTTCTATTTATCTGTCTATCTTTCTATTTATCTTTCTTTCTTTCTTTATTTATCTGTCTATCTTTCTGTCTTTTTATTTATCTTTCTTTATTTATTTATCTTCTTTCTTTCTTTCTATTTTTCTATCTTTCTTTTATTATCTTTATCTTTCTTTCTTTCTTTATTTCTTTATCTTTCTATTTATCTTCTATTTATCTATCTATCTTCCTTTCTATTTATCTTTCTTTTTTTCTTTCTTTCTATTTATCTATCTATCTTTCTTTCTTTCTTTCTTTCTTCTTCTTTCTTCTATATTTTTTCTTTTTTCTTTCTATCAATATATCTATCTTTCTAATTTAATCTGCTTCTAATCTAATATGATATTTGATTGTATGAGACTAAAATACTATTTACTGTATTACTAATGACTAAAATAATTAAAAGGTTCTTTCTTTTTTCTTTCTATCAATATTTCTTATTTCTATATCTATCTATCTATCTATCTATCTATCTATCTATCATGGTATTTGATTATATGAGACTAAAATACTTTTTACTGGTATTACTAATGATTAAAAGGTTTCTTCTTTTTTCTTTCTATCAATCTTCTTATTTTCTATATCTATCTATCTATCTATCTTCTATCTATCTATCTATCTATCTATCTATCTATCATGATATTTGATCGAATGAGACTAAAATACTTTTTACTAGTATTACTAATGACTAAAATGATTAAAAAGTTGTCCTTTGTTCTATATGTGAAGTCAAAGCCTCCTTTTTTTTATTAACTGTTCTCTGCTAAAATAAAATTGAATTTTATATAAGTGAATCAGCTAAGATAAAAGTAATTCTTATATATCAATTAGGATGATGTTTACTGTGGTTACAATGTCTAATCTCAGGAGGGTTTAAAAATAAACCTACAAACAAAAAAAAAGACGTTTTTTTGCTACTCAACGGAAGTAGTAACTGGAGTGATGTCATCTTTTGTTAAATGGTGATGTTCGTAGTCTTTGCCTTATAAATATCCAATAACCTTTTCAGTTGGTGATTGAACATCTCGATGATTGAATGTACGTGGGTAGGAGTGCATCTAACACATGCAATCTTCAACACATCACTTGTCAAAAGAATTCCCCTCCCCTCTTCTTAGGTCAAGGTCTTGTTTATATGTTTTTCTTCTGCATATGTTATCAGCTATCCAATGTCTTGGTCTTTTCTTTTTTTCCTAAAAATTTTTTCTCCCCGGGTGATGTTTGGTAGTATATTTTTACAATCAAACTATTTCCTGTTTTTTTTCTCACCGCGAGGATTTACCAACAAGTTTGGTATATTATATATATATATATATATATATATATATATATTATATTAGTCGTCTCGGAATGCAAACTGACAACAACATATAGAGGTCACCCTCTTCAATACCCTTCTTCTACAAAGATACTGTGACAAGAATACCCGTGCAGCATCATCTCAACAACGGTGGCGCATCTACATTTGGTTATGCATTACGAATGCCCCAAGAAGCACTTGCATAAAAATCCATGGACTTTGCTGTAATAGGGTCAAACAACTACAGGTCACGAAGGGGCAACCGCTACACGAACTTACTTAGTAAGATATGGGCGGACCCTCAAAATGCAGGACTAGGAGCCCTATGATCTGTCAAGCGTCTATGAAATAAACAAGAAACTGAGCTTTTCATTCATTTCACACATCACTCATGCTTCGCATTAGATCCCAAAAATATATAGTATATACATCCTCTATATATAGTATATACTATCCTCTCATTTTCTCACAGTCTCATTTCTATATCTGCACCCCTCTTTTCAATTTTGACACATCATCATCATTCATCATCAGGTTGCACTAGCAGCAGAGATATCCATGACAATCTCTCGCCAACCATCCCTATGGGTCATTGGGTCATCACCCCCGGGAGATCTTCTGCGCCATATCCAGAATCTGCACAGAGATGATTGATGTAGGTTCTTGCTGGACGGTTTACACTGGTGTGTCCATATGCAGGTTTCCACAGAAGAATGTGGAGTGGTAGTACCTGTTAGGGTCCCATCTATGGGTTAAATAGAAAAACATGAGTTTATAAACAAAATTGTATTATGCATTAAGAATGAATTTATTTCACCACTTTGTCGGCATTAAATGACCCACCGAGGTTGATATGCCGTAAAACAAAAAAACTAAACAAACCAAACAGAAGAATGTCAATTATGAGTTGGTCCTTGCTTCTCCAGCAGTATCCAGCATGTCTTGTTTGTCTTACTCGAATGGTTTATGTGATAGGGAGCAAGTGTCCGTAAAGCTGCGAATGTAGCAAACTAGCACAACGAGAATACAAAACTAGACATGACTGGGTTGGGAAGGTGATCCACTGGGAATTATGTGAAAAAATTAAATTTTGACCATACAAAAAAATGGTATATGCATAAACCAGAATCTGTTGTTGAGAAAGAAACGCATAAAATTCTCTGAGACTTTGAAATAAAAACGGATCACCTTATCCCAGCAAGAAGACCAGACCTAGTGTTGATAAACAAAAAAGAAAGAAGTTGTCAACTGGTGGATTTTGCAGTGCCAGCAGATCACAGGGTGAAGCTAAAGGAAAATGAAAAAATAGACAAATATCTGGACCTTGCCAGAGAACTGAAAAAGTTGTGGAACATGAAAGTGCCAACCTCATCGTCACTATTATTATTATTATTATTATTATTATTATTATTGTGGGGTGTTATTTTCACAATTTGTTCAAGTCCATATGCAGCATTCTTGTGCAACTCCCATCTTGCACTTCATCAGGGTCCAAGTGGTGCAGCTGTATAGTAGCACTGATACAACTATAGAACTCAGTTATATCTGACAATGGGATAATATAACCCAATTAAACGACGGATATACGCATCATCAAAGGTTCAGACAACATTGTGACAAATTTTCCACAATGCAATACATAGAAACCCTTATTTCAACCTCATCACCGAAAAACGTGAAAAAGATGCCACATTCGATAGAACAGAAAAGCAAAACACTTTTGAAGCATTGTCACACTCAGAACACTCACAACTATATTCAAATACAAAATCAAACACAAAACTATCACACCAACACACATCCCCTCAAACATCACAACAAAATCAGGTAGACGTGTACATTAGCTTACTCATTTCAAAACATTACATATTTTCAATATTTTCAATATTTTTCAATCTGAGGTTTTTTTTATAGAATACAATTCTATATTTTACATCAAAATAATAATAAATACACATACTGTTTTCATTATTCTGTTTAGTCTTCTAACAACTGTCTTTGTCTTTGTTGTCAATAACACCAGTTCTTTTGTCATTCTTGTATGCATGTTGTGAGCAGATATTGAAGAAATCCAAGACATGCGGAAAGTAGATCAGCTAAAAACAAAACTATGTTAAATTTTATAAACTTTTTCAACAATGCATGCTGATATGACCCTATAAAATACAAAAATATAAAAGGCCTTATACAATCCAAAGTGATACTTTTGAATGAAATTAGTTAGTCTGTAGAGCGCCTGTCTAGGAATCGTAAGGTTTCAGGTTTGATACGGGTCCCATCAACTCAGTGTATGAGTAGCACAAATTGGGTAATCTGATCTGAACCGTATAGTGGGAAGCTGATGGTAGTTATGGTGTTCCACCACAGCAAAAAAACAATCTCCCTGGTCTAGCATTAGTGACAAGGGCATAGACTCTCGTTATCCAACTGATACTGACAGTAGGATTAGGAATCGTAAGGTTTCAGGTTTGATACTGGTCACCATCAACTCAGTGTATGAGTAGCACAGATTGGGTAATCTGATCTGAGCCATATAGTGGGAAGCTGATGGTAGTTATGGTGCTCCACCACAGCTAAAACAATCTCCCTGGTCTAGCATTAGTGACAAGGATAGACTCTCGCTATCCAACTGATACTGACAGTAGGATTAGAATCATAAGTTTCAGGTTTGATACGGTCCCCATCAACTCAGTATATGAGTAGCACAGATTGGGTAATCTGATTTGAGCCATATAGTGGGAAGCTGGCGGTAGTCATGGTGCAACAACAATCTCCCTGATCTAGCATTAGTGACAAGGGGATAGACTCTCACTGTCCAGCTAATACTGACATTCGGCAACTTTACTTTTTTAAACACTCCTAATGTCATTCAAATACAATTTTTTGGTCAGCAATGCTTTAACTATTACATTTATCCATTTTTATTTTTCAAGTCTACAACAAGGATAATCAGTTCTCCCTGTTTCTATTTATACCCTAATTTTAACCCACCCACCCCCACTGCATTGCTATATTTCCCCAACCGCAACTGTCCCCTCACCTCCCAGGGTCCATGCAGATGACTGGCAAAACAAGAGTTATTTAAAGAATATACACAGGAGTATTTTGAGAAAGGGGACACTGAGTATACATACATATAATTAGATTGAGTGTTGGCTCATCCCTAGTGTACATAGATAGGTGAGGTGATAAAGGTCTAGAGGGCCATCTGAAGTTTCATATTTAATGGAGGACACAAAGCAGAGTCCTTACTGACCCTAACTTGAAATTAGGGGTTTCAGGGTGTAAAGGAAAGCAGAGTTCACCTGTTAACATTGGAGACTTCCCGAGATCCCTTTGTGAGCAGGTAATGAGTTCAACAAAAAAAAAAACTGCTTCTCAGGTGATTTAGGGTCAGTGAATCAGATATATTTATACAACTTGTGATTTCCTAATGGATAAGTCAATCTCTAGAAAGTATGGTTAATAGTTGAAGTACCCATCTTTGTTGGGTCTGAAATCAAGCTGGTTCAGACAAAAACATCCACATATAATCTATAAAGTATGACAAAGCCATTTTGATCCAGTGAAAACACAACAAAAATTTAAGTACGGGATCCTCCGCAGTCAGTAGTTAATAGTTGAAGTACCCATCTCTGCTGGGTCTGGGATCAAACAGGTTCAGACAAAAACACCCACACCTAATGAATAAACTATGACAAAGCCATCTTGAGCCACTGAAAACACGACAAAAATTTAAGTAATTGTTGACGTTATTTCGCTCCATCAGAGTTTTTCATACCCATCTTAGTCAATAGCTTACTGGAGGCTGAGTGACAGCAAATCTCTCCAGGTCTACAGGACTCTTCTGAGTATTCTATCTGATTTTGACAATGCTATAATTTTTCTTTTTTTTCTTCTATTTACACCTTCGATCATTTGTCTTTTTATCCGTTTCACTTTTATATAACCCCACTGATATTTTGGGCCCAAAAAATAAGGAGGATCAAAGTTAAGTGACCTGAAAAAAATCAGAAAGTTTTGAAATAAAATAACTGATGCATTATAAAATTCATTCTTTGATAAATCGGACAATGAATCAGATATATTTATACAACTTTGGAATTCCTAATGGAAAAGTCAATCTCTAGAAAGTATGGGATCCTCTGAGTTCAGTAGTTAATAGTTGAAGTACCCATCTCTGTTGGGTCTGGGATCAAGCACGTTCAGACAAAAACACCCACATCTAATGAATAAAGTATGACAAAGCCATTTTGAGCCGCTGAAAACATGACAAAAATTTAAGTAATTGTTGGCATTATTTCGCTCCATTAGAGTTTTTCACACACACTCTAGTCAGTAGTTTGCTAGAGGCTGAGTGACAGCAAGTCTCCTCATGTCTCCAGGACTCTTCTTAGTATTCAAGCCGATTTTAACAATGCTGTAGTTTTTGCTTAGTTAAGGATAAGGGCATATATTTATAGATAAGTAGATATCTTCAGCCTTCAAATGATATTAAAAAAAACACTTAAAAAAAAAAAAGAAACAGCTGATGAGCTTAAAAAAATTATTTCCTCAAATTTTTGTTACGAAAGTCTTCAAAAATCTAATTGATGTGTAACATGTTCTTTTACTTCCCTTTCTTTCCTCACAATTACAATGATATACTCAATTATTTATCTAAGGTGATTAAAAGGGCATAATATTTTAACACATGTATTCATATCTTATGAATCAAACAGAATGGTCAATTATTTATCTGAGAGGATGACAGGGCATAGCACATGTAGGTAGGTACTAGCATATTAATATATAGGTAACAAAGGTATAATCATTGCAATCTTATTATATACCAAATTATCATTTTGTATTTTAGATAATAGCATTTCAAATATAATGTCTTGATGATGGTCTTGTTATGATGTGTCATTTTCATTGGGTTATAACATACTAATAATTTTAGTGATATATTAAAAAACTTATCTGATAACCTAGTTTAGATGTGGGCGCCCTATTTATGTACTGTGTTTTGGATAAGAATAGCCTAGTGTAAACCATCTCTCTCCAGGTCTAAAACTGGTTTGAAATCAGTGTTTTCCCTCTCTTAGACTGGTTGCCTTACCAAGGTTAAAGAGCTCCAACTTCCCTACTATCTATCCATAGCTTGAGGGAAAATAGTTGGATTCATACCTTTTCCAAGGGTATTAGCACTGTGTATATGGTAAACAGCCTTATTCAGAATTTTAAGTCAATCCACTTCCCACAATGATAACCATTACATGATGAGTGCCTCTAAAGGATATATATATATATATATATCTACTGCTATCATTCGTTTGATCCCACTACCAATTCCTACTACCTCCCACTACCAATTCTTACTACCTCCCACTACCAATTCCATGTTACTGCTCGTTGTTTTAAAAACGAGATAAGAAACATCCCATCAGTTTCACACCTGAAGATGGCAGATTGACATGCTGAAAGCGCTCGTAAAGAAACCTTTGGTGGATTGATACCCTGACATTAAAAAGATGGCCAGAAAATTAGAAAGGATCGAACAAAAACTCGTCTGACAAAAATCGTCAGTACAGTTTAACGAAACATGTTTAATATAAAAAATGCTGCCAGAATACACTTATAAAATATATATATATATATATATATATATATATATATATATATATATATATATATATTATAATATACTGAAAATTTATTTCAACATACTGAATACATACAACCATATAGAAAATTTAACTAATTTATAGATATCTCTATTATCAAATATTGAATACAACCATAGCACGTGGATACGGTCATTCCTACGCACACACGCGCATGGATATGGTCATAACGTCACAGTCTACACACATTTTCATGCACATGCACATGACAACATACGCACACGTATAAACAAAGCACATTCATGTAAACATGCAACACGAGAATACAGTTATAAAAAAAAATTACCATCTGTAACATTTTCAAAAAAAAAAATTTCATTTAACTAAAAATCCCATAACAAGACGACAACTACTTCAGTTCCAGTGTTCTTCTGAAAAAGAGATTTTATCTCGAAATATCAAGAATAAATTACAGGTTAACAAACCACACCATTGTTACCTAATTATTTTTTCTTTACACCTGCATTGTGATAGCCTTCAAAATCAACCTCCAAACCAATATATATATATCCACACTGATGAAAGGTGAAACCTTGAAACACGTGTCTGTGGATTACTTATTTATTATATATATACTCCCAGTAATGGTTGAGTTCTCTGAATAGGGACTTAATTGCAGATTCAACGTTATGGCGTCTAGCTAACCCTCGCGTTTGTTTACAAACATTTGAGGACTATAGTGAATTTCATTTCCGCTTAGAAATGTAGCGATTAATTATTTTTCTATATTTGACAGCTGCCTCTGGCCGTACAGGTTAAAGGTTTGGCGAACGAAAGTTCATTCGGGTCTCGCACCTGGCCGGAGGTAGCTGTTACAGTATAGCCACACTGATGAAAGGTGAAACCTTGAAACACGTGTCTCTGGATTACTTATTTATTATATATATATATATATATATATATATATATTGAATACATACAAACATATTGAGAATATTAGTAATATATCGATATCTTTATTATGATATACTGAATATATACAACCATATTGATGATTTTAGTGATATATAGATATTCTTTATAGAGAGAATTTGCTTTAACATATTGAATACATACAACTGTATTGAGAATTTTAGTGATGTATATATATATCTATATAGATGTATATATATATCTATTATATATTATCTATTATAGAGAACTTAGCTGATTGTAAAATTCAGACCTCACAAAATTATCATTCCTTTTCAAATTATATCAGCAACTGAATGATAATTGTTAAATACTTTTGAATCCACATTATAGTCTATTCAATTGAGATATTGTCCATTTCTATCCGTCTGAGTTATTTCCTTCTATAAAGATACCAATGTCAATGCCAATTACTTACTAAACAACCGAGACACCTGTCAAATTTGATTTAATAAAGATTAAATAAAGGAAGACTTATGTTAAAACAACTTTTTGATTTAAACTAACATGAAGTTAATGTACACTCAATATATCTGATTGATGTCTCTCAAGAAATCTTCATGGAATCCAAAAATAATGTTACACTCACATTATGACTGGAGAATATAGACAATCTCCCTGGTCTAGCACTAGTGGAAATGGTATAGACTGCTGAAAAATTTTGTTATATATATATATATTTACCAACCCCTCTGCACAAGCAGGATGCGACACAAGGTCAATTTTTTAAGCGGAGTTTAACAGGTTTGAATTCAGAGTTTTCCTTTTCCTAGACTGGTTACCTAGCCATGGTTAAAGAGTTCAGTCTGCCCTACTATTTACCCATAGCTGGAGGGAGAATTAGATTCGTACATTTCCCAAGGGTATTAGCGCCATGTGAAATGCCAGCAGCTTCGTCCAGGAATTGAACTCGCATTGACGAGTCCATTTCCTACGACTCTAACCATTAGACCACGCGCCTTCAATTTTTTTATATAAAGTGTGTGCTAGTTCCCTGCTTATACTTATAGACTGGCCAAGGTCACGTGATTGACTCTTCTAACCAATCATTGGCAGTACTACTGGCCTGATAAGATACTTAGACCCCCCATATTGGTCATAACACAAACTGCACCGTTGGAGGACACACATAGGATTGCCGGGATCTTTACTCACAAAGGACTTATATGATGACCAGCAACTGAGGACACTTTAGTAACCAATGGTTTCACATTATCGATGGACCTTTTATCAAGGATTCCACCAGATAAGCGCTTCTGCTATATATATATATATATATATACTAAACAAACCCCGCCGCACGAGCAGGATGTGACACAAGGTCAATTTCTTAGGCAGAGTTTAACAGGTTTAAATTCAGAATTTTCGTTCTCCTAGACTGGTTACCTAGCCAGGGTTAAAGAGCCCAGTCTGCCCTACTATTTACCCATAGCTGGAGGGAGAGTAGGATTCATACCTTTCCCAAGGGTATTAGCACAAAGTGAAATGCAATTACCACATCCAGGATTTGAACGAGTCCATTTCCCATGACTTTAACCATTACATAGAAAGGATTATTAAGAAACACAATAATAAAATAATGAATAATCACACACAAAATAGAAATAATAATCAGTATAAACAGAAACAATGCAATTGTTGAAACCCTACAATGTACCCCATGAAGGTAAGATGCTTGACTAAAAGCATCATTCACCAGCCCTCAATAACATCTACCCAAAAGCCAAATATAACTAAATTCTATGTGGGATGACAAAGTTACATTAAAAGTTGTGTCAATAATGAAAAATGGTTAACTTCTTTCACTGTCTGTTCTTTTTTGGTCAATACTGTGGCAGGGGGTGAGTAGAATTCAAAGGGCATTAGCACAAAGAGAAACATAAGTAGTCTTATTTAGAAATTGAACTCAGGTTGTCAATTCTATTTACTATGATGATAGCCATTATCTTAAGCTTACTATGCTTTATGTAAGACATTCTATTATCATTAACTTTGCTTTTTTACAAGAAAGTAGGACTTGAGATCTTGGATTGAAACAATAAACCAAACAAAACACTTAGATATCTGAGATTCAAACAGCTGTCTGATTTACACTAACATGAATTTAAATCATGTTTTATGAAAGTTTATTGCCAAAAAGCAGCCCTAGTGCACCAGCAGTTACTGTAAGTATAACAGATGAGTTCAAAATTCAGTAGTTCAATTACATTTATGTTAAATTTTTTAATTCATTATTTGTGCATGTGGGTCGTTTTTAAATCTACAATTCATTTGAACTGCAGACATTTGTTTACTTCATAGTTAAATAGAGAATTTACAGAACAACAAACAGCAACAATTTAAATATATCTATCAACCTATGTGTCTGTCCGTCTGTCCAACTCATATGCTTCTATATAAATGTATCTTTATATCTATATATCTATCTCTGTTTATATGTCACTATCCAAATAAATCTATCTATATATTTACCTACCTACATAGCTATCTAAATCTATTCATATACATCTATCTGAAAATCTATCTATCTATCTATGTGGAGAAAATTTAGAAATACAAACACAGGATGTTATGATGGATGGAAAATTTATTGTCGATACTCTAGTATTTCGGTTTTACAGCGGAAACCTTCTTCAGAACTAATGATTTGTGTGGATAGAAGATAAAGGATGTTTAGTATGCGTTGAATTTGAAAAATGTGTAGAAAAATGTGTATCTATCTAACCACCTCCGTACCTAACAACTATCTAAATCTATTCATATCTATATCTATCTATCTATCAATTGCAATCTCCACATATCTATCTATCTACACATTTATCTATCTATCTATCTATCTATCTATTGTGATCTCCACATATACTATAAATACAAAGCAGTGAGATTGGTCTGCTTTATGACTAAAATAGTCATACACTTGTCAGTAGAAACACCAACTTGTTAAGAATGGATTTCTCCATGGCCAAAATAGTTCATTCTTTTAAAATTATTATTATTACTTAATTGATACCATATGAATAATGTTGCATACTGAGGTTTTCACGGTACCAAATCAGCATATATGTTGTATACCCTTTTCTTACTTCTTACTTCTAGTTGTCTTTTCTTCTGGCCGGCTTTGGTTCTTCTATCATCTTGACTTGGTATATCTTCTAACATCTTGCATCTGGGTCTGGAATCTTCTAAGGTCTGGACTTTCTTGGGGACTTCAGGTCTGGTCTTCTATGGGGATTTCTCATTGTCAGAAGCCCTGTGTTATTGTTAGTTTTTAGATAATAAACACAAGATTTCGATTTACTTTGATGTTACTTTATTTTCAATCCCCAACCCAGACATCTGCGCAGATCGACTTACCCTACCTTCTAACTGCCAGAAACTTACTATCCTCAAACCGGAAGACAGGGTCTTCTATGCCTTCCAGTTCTCACGATTTATCCCCGGAAGGCAAGATGAGAGTGAGGTCAAGCGCCGTCACTCACTCTCAAGGCCATCAGCTGCACTAATCGCCATTATGTTTCTACACTACCTTATATAAGTATTAGGATTCCAATAATAATGTAACAATAAAAGTAAAGTTAGCAATGTGGCCTATTGCCGGTATTAGCCAAACTGAGAGGGAGTATATTCCCTTTTCTTAGCACTAGACCAATGAGATTGTTTTTGTTTAGGTGGAGTGCCACACCTACCGTCAGCTCCCCCACTTTAACACATATATCAGATCATATAAGCTGTGCTACTTTCACATGTCAACTAAAAAGAAATTATATTTAACCCCATTAACTATTAGATGATTGCTTTGTAACAAGCAGCTGTTACATACATGTCGAAATAAGTTTGGCCACTTAAGTAAATTCATTAGATTTTTTTTATTTCTAAGAAATTCCATCAAGATCAACTCTGTCAAGTTAGCAAATAAAGAAAAAATTTTTTTCTAAAGATTTTGTCGTCAAATATGTCTGTCCAGATGATATGGTATCCAATTAACCTTCCAATAGAAAAAAAAAAAAAACTTTATCAAAAAATACATGTTTACAATATGAGTTCTGGTAAATAATCTTCAGAAAAAAAAAGATTCTTTTTTTTTTTCTTCCTTTCTTTTTAATGTTTTCATTTTTGCTATAAGATTGATTCAGACATGACATCAACTGCAAAGTAAACAAGAAATATATCTGGGCCATTGGAGAGTCTCAAAAAAGATGTTTACACTTTTCCTGCCCCCCTGCCACTTATCCTCCCTCCACCTTTTAAGTACATATGCTAGAAGGGTAGGAGGAGAGACATTAATTGCAAAAAAAAAAAAAAAAATCAAAACAAACCCCCCCCCCAAAAAAAAACCCAACAACTTTTTGAATATGCCTCTTATTTCCATTCCATTTGGGGACGACACTGTGTGTACAAGCAGTGACAGGTGTGCTAACAAATTTGCTTTTTTTGGCTTTTCAAAGTTGCAGCTGATCAAGAGATCTCCACCACCACCCCCGTGCCCTACCCCATTCCCTCCCTCAGTCGGTCTTCGCTGAAAATGGTCAAATTGTCAATAACACTCAGTCTAAGCACTTCTGGTGCCATTTTTTTTTATTTCAAGAGGCAAGCAATGAAAAAAAAAAGAAAAAAATTTAAGATAAAAAGTCCAAATGAAATGTAAAAAAAAAAAAAGAAATAGTTTCTTTAAACTCTTAAGAACTCTTGGATTAGACACCAACTTTACCAATCTTTACCAATCTTTACCAATCCAATTCGCTAATGAATAAAGCCAATAGAAATTGCGCATGTGTGATTTGAATAAAGCACATGCTGGTTGTGTATCCACTTTATCAGAGGTCCACTTTATCAAGTTGACAGGTCATGGTTAGGTATAATTCTCTTGTTAAAGGACATCTCTCTCTTCAATCGAAAGAATTTATGTGTCTTGATAATCAATTATATTTTGTTTTTTGTTTTTAGACTTCTTATTTATTTCACATACCATGCTTTACACAAAATCCACAAAAATATATATCATTTGCATACACATATATATATATATATATATATATATTATATACATATATATAATATATTCACACTGCGAACTAGACTTACCATATATATATACTAGCAAATATATGCACCCTCCGGTGCAAGTATTTAAGTTTTAATGTAATAAAAATATTGTATTAAATTAGAAAGGCTAATGAAACTAAATGAGAAATGCAGATTAAAAAAAGATTTCAAATAGAGGGAGTATAATCAAAAGATAGAACAACTGAAACTTACTCTTCCATCACTCTCGTCTTTCATTGTTATTTTTTCTAATTAAGTATTTACTTAAAAGAGGTAAAGAATAAAATTACAGTTATTTTTTCTTGTTAATGATTTCATTTAAGATTCATTTGAAGAGATTTTGCTTATATTCATTAAAATAAAACCAAACAGTTAGACAATAATACTAAGCACATATTTATTAAAATCACATTTTTAATATCAATATGCAAATTAGCCTTTCCGTTCAAACTGTAAACCGCTATTTTGTTGTATATATAATATAATTATTGTTTGTATGTAGATATGGTCAACAGTAATTAATGTAAAAACAATTTTATTAATAATTGAGGTTTAGATAAAAAAATAAAATCATTGAGAATGCGATGTCAATAACTAAATTGAACTTGAGTAGTAATATAGTTTCGGTTACAGACAGAAAAACAGACAATCTCCATTATAATAGATATATATATATATATATATATATATATATATATATATATATATATATAGATGTGAGGTATCCAAAACTTGGTAGTAAGGGATGATTCTATATGTGATTTCTAAGACACGCTGTATTATTATTGTATGATCCAGAATGTATAAATATAGTGAATCTTTAAATCACTAAGAGAGCTCAATATATACTAAACTTTTTAGATTATATACAGAGCAATATTTATCTTTGAAAGGAAGGAAAAACTCAACACCGTTATTCCATAATAAATTTATTTTGACCAAAATTGGGGCCTTTATAAATCTAAGTTGATTTAATAAAGCTCCCCAAAATCTAGTCTTTTTCTTTACTAGTTTTCTTATATATAGACATTATATTTGCATAGCTCAGTCGGTAGAGCATTCGGCTAGAAACCACAAGGTTCCTAGTTCGATACCGGTCCTCGCCAACTCAGCGTATGAGTAGCACAGGGGATCTGTGCGGTAAAGTGAGGAGCTGATGGTAAGTATGGCACTCCACTTCAGACGCTAAAATAATCTCCTTGGTCTAGCGCAAGTGAAAAGGGGATAGACTCCCTCGCTGTTGGCTGATACCAACTTTAGGCCGTCCCGACTACTTTACTTACTTACTATCAGTCAGAGTCTACTCTTTAAAATTATACACAGAAAACTATAAGCTTATGGTCAAGTCATGATGAAATTACTTGTTCCCTCTAGATCACCAAAGTTAAGCAGCAATGAGCCTGTTCTATACTTAATTGGGTGACCACTTAACTAATAGCAGGTACTGTAAGCAACATGCTTGTTTATCAAAAATTACTTGTTTTGACATTAAATGACCCAAAATATTGTTACTATATCATAAAAGTAAACAACCAAACAAAACAGAAACTTATGGTAGGTATACCCAAAATGGGCTTAAAATGCGTTTTGAAAAAATGAATTTAGCCCCCCGCCTACAGATTATAATTTACCAAAAATCAGGGAATTATCAGATTTTAATTAAATTTTCAGTGTTTATTTATCAATTAATGATCTTTATAATGCATTATTCATTTTATTTCAAAATTTTCTCATTTTTTTCAGGTCACTTAATTTTGAAAAATGTTACGCCCCAACATAAGGGGTTATGTTGGGGCGTAACATTTTTTCGAGTTGGTCTTATACTGTACTAATTACAGTATAAATAAAGCAATAAAAGACCGAAGTTATGAATAGAAAAAAAAATTTTCACGGTGGCTTTTCTATGAGAAAATAAGTACCGAAAATCGGAACATAAAATGCAAAAAAAATAATATATAATTAATTTTTTGGAGATTTCTTTTTTACTCATTTCGATAATTATTTAATTGGCTATTATCTTATAAAAGAAAAATTATACATTGATATTTTTTCTGCTTAAAAGGTGGGGGGGCTATATTTTCAATAGAGTTTTTCTTATTTTTTATACTTTGAATGACTAAAATAAGTTTGCATTAAATAGATATTTATTTCTAGAATCTAAAAATATAATATTTTGAACTTAAATTTGTATATAATAAAAATGATTCTCAATGGTAAGGGATGGTTTAGCTCAGTAGGTAGAGCATCTGCCCAGGAACTGCAAGGTTCTGGGTTTGATACAGGCCCTCATCAACGCAGTGCATGAGTAGCACATATTGGATATGTGTGGTAAAGTAGGGAGATGATAGTAGGTGTGCACACCACCTCAAACACAAAAACAATCTCTTTGGTCTAGGCTATTGAACAATGGACAGACTCCCTCACTGTCTGGCTGATACCAATAATAGACCACTCTGCCTACTCTACTTACTGTACAATTCTTACTCAAGTAATGTTCATGGAATCAGCAAACTGAGTTCAAATCCTGGATGAAGTGGACTGCATTTCAGTGTAGAAAGACATGAATTCATCTCTTTTTTTTCTTCTTTTTTAAAAAATAATTTTCTTTTTTTTTTCTTCCCTTTTTCTATTCTTCTTTCTTGTTTCTTTCTTTTTCCTTTCTCTTCAGAATTTTATATTTTTTCCTTTTTGAATATTTTCTTCACATATTCCTTTCTCGCTCTTTTTGTTTCCCTTTAACATTTTTCTTTCTTTTTTCTCTGTATTTTTTTCTTTTTCTTTCTTCTCTTATGATATTTCTTTCTCTCTTCTATTCTCTTTATTTCTTTAAAAATATTTTCACCTATTTCCTCATTGTCATTCTTTTTTCTCATATTCAGCATTCTCTTGATCTGACATTTCTTAATTACCGTATTTTATGACTTGTAAGACTTGCACCTCAATATCTATCTTTCTTTTTTATTTTTCTTGTTTGTTTTAAAATCTCCTTCCTTCCTGAATTTTAAGGATTGAGTAGGAATTTGCACTTTCAGCGTCACTTACTTGTAAGCTTTTCAATCTTTCTTTGCTTTTAATGGCATATCAACCTTTGTGGGTTATTTAATGCTAAAGCCATAATTGCAGAAGCAAAGTAGTGCTACTATCTAACCATTAACTGGAAATTTGAACCTTTGAAATTAATTGGCTGATTTTTTTAAATTAATCAATTATCAATTTTCAACTAGAAATAATAATTTGAGTATACATGAATAGTGTTACATAATTTATGTGGTAGCATAAATTATTGACAACCCTGTAGAATAAGGGACCATTGGCTTTCCAATCAGAGAGTAGAAAAATACCAGTAACGGTTATAGCACTCTGACCCCTAGAGAACAAGTCACGAGAAACATGTGACTAGATTTAGATTTCAGTTTCAACCAGACGTCGGAGCAGAGAGGATGCTTATCTCTCTGCTGAGGTTGTTAACTCCCTGTGCAGAAGAACATGGGCAGAAATAAATCTGGTTCAAGAAAAATAAATGTCTTGTAGTTGATTGATTGCATTATTAAAGAATTAACCCATAGAAAGTAAAGATGAAGCAGCTAGAAGCTAGACAACATGTCGGCCAGAGAAGAAGGAAAAGAAACAGCCACTAGACGTAGCAAGAAGACATGAAACAACAAAAAAGTAAGTCTCAATTCTGTATCTGTCTCTCTTTCTATCACCAAGTCTTTTCCCTCATGTATATACCCAACAAATGGGTATACAACAATAGTAAAGTAAACTGGGTTCTCTTGCCTTAGAATCCTGGTCTGCATTTCAGTGTATTTGAGAAATGAATCCATCTCTCCCTCATTCCAGCTATGCAATCCCATGTCTAGAGTAGAGTAAATAGCAATCCTGGATGAAGTGGTCTGCATTTCAGTGTATTTGAGAAATGAATCCATCTCTCCCTCATTCCAGCTATGCATAAATAGTAGAGTAAACTGGGTTCTCTTGCCTTAGTAATCCTGGATGAAGCATTTCAGTGTATTGAGAAAGGCATGAATCCATCTCTCCCTCATTCCAGCTATGCACTTAGTAATCCTGGATGAAGTCTGCATTTCAGTGTATTGAGAAACATGAATCCATCTCTCCCTCATTCCAGCTATGCATAAATATAGAGTAAACTGGGTTCTCTTGCCTTAGTAATCCTGGATGAAGTGGTCTGCATTTCAGTGTAGAAAGGCATGAATCCATCTCTCCCTCATTCCAGCTATGCATAAATAGTAGAGTAAACTGTTCTCTTGCCTTAGTAATCCTGGATGAAGTGGTCTGCATTTCAGTGTATTTGAGAAAGGCATGAATCCATCTCTCCCTCATTCAGCTATGCAACTGGGTTCTCTTGCCTTAGTAATCCCTGCATTTCAGTGTATTGAGAAAGGCATGAATCCATCTCCCTCATTCCAGCTATGCATAAATAGTAGAGTAAACTGGGTTCTCTTGCCTTAGTAATCCTGGATGAAGTGTCTGCATTTCAGGCATGAATCCATCTCTCCCTCATTTCAGCTATGCTAAACTGGGTTCTCTTGCCTTAGTAATCCTGGATGAAGTGGTCTGCATTTCAGTGTATTTGAGAAAGGCATGAATCCATCTCTCCCTCATTCCAGCTATGCATAAATAGTAGAGTAAACTGGGTTCTCTTGCCTTAGTAATCTGGATGAAGTGGTCTGCATTTCAGTGTATTTGAGAAAGGCATGAATCCATCTCTCCCTCATTCCAGCTATGCATAAATATAGAGTAAACTGGGTTCTCTTGCCTTAGTAAGGCAACCAGTTTAGGAGAAAAAATACTCTGAATTCAAATCAGCACTACTCTGTTTAAAAATTGACCTTGTGTCACATCCTGCTCATTATACATACTCAAGTAATGTTTAGTAATTCTTACAGTTTAGTCTTCACAGTAAAAGTGAATGCAATGTGTACAGATCACAAAGACTATTATTGAAGAAAACCTGAATGTATCTGATAACACAAATCAAAAGTGGCTGGTTATTCTAGTTTTATTTTTTTAAACCATTCTTTTTTTGTTTGCATATAACATTTGTATTCAAATAAGGAAAGAAAGAGTTAGTATAAGAAAGAAAGAAATGTATATGAGTACAAAGAAAGAGAGACAGAAAGAAAGAAAGAAAGAAATGGTTATAATGAAAGAGTATGAGAAGAAAGAAAGAAGGAAAAAATATGGATTGTGGTCCTATAATTGCGTGTTGTGCTGCAGGCCACTTATTGGTTGATGAACCTGCTCATTCGGACTTCCTGTGCTCATGTTGTTTTCTTTGACCCACAGAAAAGTTGAAGAACAGCTGGTTCGGACTTTCTCACTTCCGGCTGGGTCTGAAGATGACCAAATGCTGTCAACGGGTCAACAATCGCAATAACTACAAAATGCTTATTAACGATTGTATACAACAATACCTTTAATCATACCGTGACCAAAATACAATAACAAAGTAACAAATAATTTTGTTGTTTTAGTAATTTTATTCTTCGTTAACGCTAACTTTTGATTTGACCTTTGAAGGAACCCAGTATAAGCAATTGTGAGTCACCAGCTGTGATGTTTAATATTATTATTATTATTATTACTAGCAAATATATGCACCCTCCGGGTGCAAGTATTTAAGTTTTAATATAATAAAATATCATATCAAATTAGAAAGGCTAATGAAACTGAATAAGAATGCAGATAATAAAAAATTGGAACAGAGGGGGTACGATTGAAAAATAGAACAACTTTGAAACTAACTCTTCCATCCTTTTCCATCACTCCCGTCTTTCATTGGTAAATTTTGCTAATTTAACTATTTAGTTAAAATAGGAAGTAAAGAATTAAATTACAGTTATTTCTTCTTGCTAATGGATTTCTTTTAAGATTTATCCCCGATATTTTTGCTCATATTCAATAAGATAAAACCAAACAATTAGAAATCAATAATACTAAGCATATATTTATTAAAATAAATTTTTTAAGATCAATATGCAAATTAGCCTTTCCATTCACATTGTAATCCACTATTTTTTGTATGTATAAATACAATTGCATGTTATTAGTTGTAGATATGGTCAACAGTCTTAATGATGTAAAACAATTTTATTAATAATTGAGGTTTAAATAAAAATAAAACCATGGAGAATGTGATGTAAATAACAAAAGGAATTGTGACTTGTATAGTAATATAGTTTCGGTTACAGACAGATAAACTCACAATCTCCATTATAATAAGATTTGTTGTTTTTTTACACTTCCTTACAAATGATTATAATTTTAACTTTTAATAAATCATCCTAATTATTCTTAAATATTTAATTTAATATCACCAGTCAACTTTAAAACATTATCATAGTGTTATAGATGAATATGAGTATTTATATGGAGGCGCATGGGCTAGTGGTTAGAGTCGTGGAAAATGGTCTTGTTGATTCGAGTTCAATTTCTAGACGAAGCTGTTGGCATTTCACATAGCGCTAATACCCTTGGGAAAGGTATGAATCCATATATTCTCCCTCCAGCTATGGGTTAAATAGTAGGGCAGACTGGGCTCTTCAGCCTTGGGTAACCAGTCTAGGAGAGGATAACTCTGAATTCAAAATTCCTGAGGTCGGTCATTGATTGGGTTTGTGGCAACCCTTGATGCACCAATTCTTTCCTATCGACTGTGCCAAAAAGTGCAATGGTCCAACACAAGCCTTCACCACTATAAACAAATCACTGTGTGGATATTCATTGTGTGGATGAACCCTCATGCGTCAAAAATCGATGAGAGAGTCCATAATAGATGAATAGAAAGAGTGAGTATAAGAAAGAAAGAAATGTGTATGAGAAGAATGAAAGAAAGAGAAAAATAAAGAAAAGGTAAGTATGAATAGAAAGAAAGAGTGACCATAAGAAAGAATAAAAAAAATTGGTTGGTAGGGTTTTACGGCATGTCAACCCTTGTTGGGTTATTTTATACTAAAGATATTTTTGTTTTATTGATGGGTATTCAAATTTTTTAAAAACTCATTTTTTTCTATTTGACCCGTAGATCAGACCTTAACAGGTACTACCACTATGGTTCAAAGTGGATCTGGAAGTAATGGCGATGAAAGGGTACTCCACACTCCCGAAAGCTTCAGAATTTAAACACTAGATTCAGTTTAATGTCATACCCAGGACACTAAGACCCTCAGTCACTGCCTTCTAGCACATAAGTGTTAGATGTTTGCTTTAAGGGCAATAGAGTTTGGATAATAATATAGGTGGTAGGACTTGACATGACTAGTCGATTGATCAAAGGGGGCCACTCCAATCACCTGTTTCGCCTAAGTAAGGGTCGAAGTGGAGTGTTGTATGTCATAGAATGCTCAGCTACCAATGATTCCATCCTTAAGCATCCTAAATCGCCACCCACAACCAACAAATGACACCAATGGGGGGATTTTATCCCTCTGCAGGGTGCAATCAGTGCGATCTTTCTTTCCAGCAGATAGGGCAGATAAATAAAAGAAGGAAATTGTTATAAGTAGAAAGAAAGAGTGAGTAAGAAAAGAAGGAAAAGTAAAGAAAGAAATATGTATGAGTAGGAACAGTGAGTATGAAATGAAAAAAAAAATGTGAAATGATTAAAAAGAAAGAAAGAAAGAGAGAATATAAGGAAGAAAGATGAGTAGAAAAAGTGAAGAAAGAAAGAAAGAAAGAAATGATTATAAATAGAAAGAAAGAGTATGAAAAGGAAGGAAAAAATATGTATGAGTAGGAACAGTGAGTATGAAAAAAAAATAAATGTGAAATGAGTAAAAAGAAAGAAAGAAAGAAAGAGTGAGTATAAGGAAGAAACAAATATAGAATAAAGGAAGAAAGAAAGTAATGTGTAAAAGAAAGAAGGAAAGAAGTGGTTATTAGTAGAAAGAGTGAGTATGAGAAGAAAGAAAGATATAGGTATAATAGAAACATGAGTATGATGAGAAAGAAAAAAGTATGAAACGAATAAAAAGAAAGAAAGTGTATAAGAAAAGGAAGGAAGAAATGGTTGTGAGTATGGAAAGAAAAGAAGGAAAGAGAAAGAAAGAAAGAAAGAAAGAAAGAAAAAAGAAAGAAAGGAAGGAAAAATATTTATGAATAGAAAAAGAAAAGAAAGAAAGAAAGAAATATGAAATGAGTAGAAAGAAAGAAAGAGAGAAACAAACAAACAAACAAAAAGGAAAGGTATAAAAAAGGGAGAAAGAAATAGTTGTGAGCATGGAAAGAAAGAAAGAAGAAAGAAAGAAAGAAAGAAAGGAAGGAAAAATATTTATGAATAGAAAAAGAAAAGAAAGAAAGAAATATGTATAAGTAAAAAGAAAGAATTGGTTATAAGTAGAAAGAAAGAATGAATACGAAAGAACGAAAGAAAAAAATATATATGAGTAGGTACAGTATGATAAGAAAGAAAAAGAAAAAGGAAATTTAAGCTAAACTTAGTAAATAACGAGGAGGCATGCATAGTGTAATGGTTGTCGACATAAGCAACTTTTGTATTTTACTGATTCGTCATTTTCATGTTAAAGTTTTTTTCTTCGATTTTTTTAAATGCATTTCGGGTTTATTTTGTTTGATCTGTGCTTTTTTAATATACAATCATTTTTATTATAATTTTGTTCTTACTTTTCAATGAATTCAATCGCAATTCTCATCTCTGTTTGCCCTCTGTCCTTCCAGTGTTGGGCATTCGTTTTTTCATCGTCCTCAACTTACCATCAACCTACATCTTTTCTGAGTTTAAAAACCCACCAAAAAAAAAAAAAAAAAAAAACAAAAAAAAAAAACCACCAATTCCCTAAACTGAATACTGTCTTCTAAAACGTTCTTTTTTCCTTCTATCCTTGCTTACTCAATCAAACAACTATTTCCTATCAAGAAATTTGCTCCATCTAAAGTTGTTGGTCTGGGACGTAACAGACCTGACAAACATTGAAAAACAGAAATTGGCAGGGAGAATGTGGACAAAGTAATGTTTAATATCTAATTCTTTGTTTTTTTTCTTCTTCTTAGTGTAATGACATTACTGTTTGCTATAAAGAATGAGAAAGTCTTTCAAGAGGAATAAAGATATATTTGTACACACACACACACACACACACACACACACACATATATTTGAAGGTGTGTGATCTAATGGTTAGAGTCGTAGGAAATGGACTTGTTGACCTGAGTTCAATTCTTGAACGAAGCTGTTTGCATTTCACATAGTGCTAATATGCTTGGGAAAGGTATGAATCTAATTCTTCCTCCAGCTATGGGTAAATAGCAGGACAGACTGGGCTCTTTAACCATGGCTAGGTAACCAGTCTAGGAGAAATAAAGCTCTGAATTCAAACCCTTTAAACTCTGCTTATGAAATTGACCTTGTGTCACATCCTGCTCATGTGGAGGGGTTGGTATATATATATATATATATATATATATATATATATATAATAAATGAACACTGTGATGGTTCCATTGTTTCTTGGTACATCTGTCACTAACTTCTGCAAAGATAAAAGTATAGTATCTGTATGTTCTGCTTATGATGAAAATGTTGCTCCTGATATCTTCTGCAAAGGAACAGTGTAGTATCTGATCAAAGTGTCACTTTGTTCAAGGAACAGTGTATATCTAAAATCAAAGTGACTCTTGTTTCAAGGAACAGTGTAGTATCTGAGATCTGTGACTCTTGTTTCACAGTGTAGTATCTAAGTGTCACTTACTGGCACTTTTACCAAGGGACATGGTAATATCTATAATTAAAGTGCTCATTGCTCTTAGCAAGCCCTCTGCACAGAGATGATAAATGTAAGTCTGTATTGGTTGGCTGACACTGGTGTGTCCATGTGTGGGAGTTCATAGAACATCACTTATTAGTTCATCCTTACTTTTCCAACAGTGCCCAGGAGATATTTCTTGTCTTACTTGGATGGTTTGTGATATGACAGATGGTAAATAGTCACAAAGCCGCTGTTTTGTAGGATGCTGGTTCCTGGATTTGTTTAAAACAGCAGTGTAGTTCCCATCTAGCTTTTTCTCTCAGAATTTTGATAAAGTCCATATGGTGCAACCATACAGTAGTACTAACACTGTATGATACTTCTTTGGCTTTTGGATTAGAAGACATTTATATGGCTGAATCACTCTGGATCATTATTTGACTGAATCTTTGAAATGAGGCTTGATAATTTGTGTTATTTAAATTTTTCAGACTGTTTTCTGAGAGAGAGAGAGAGAGAGAGAGAGAGAGAGAGAGAGAGAGAGAGAGAGAGAGGGGGACGAAGGAAGGGAAGGTAGGGATGGAGCAGTTTTCAGAAGAAGACTGCTTTTTTGTATACTTAAATTTTATGTTTCTCTATTAATATTATTTTATATAAAAGGTCCATTTCTTAAGTGGAGTTTAACACATTTGAATTCAGGGTTTTCCTTCTCCTAGACTGGTTACCTAGCCAAATCTGCCCTACTACTTACACATAGCTGGAGGGATTATAGTTGGATTCATACCTTTCCCAACACTATTAGTGCTATGTGAAATTTAAACAGCCTTGTCCGGAACTTGAACTCGGGTCGACAAGCCCATTTTGGTTGATTACAGCAGGAAGGCTCCTGAATTCAACAAGAAGGTTACCAAGTTTGACAAGGAACACCTGAAGAAGGCCAGAGGGTACATCGTCTGAAACATTGTGTATATAATAAAGATGAGGACAATAGACCAAAAAATCTGAATAATACACTGTGGATCAGTTCTTTTGGATTTTACCTCTCCATTGCATTTAGATGCATGGGTATATGGGGACTCCTGAATAAACGAGAGGTAACTGTGAGTTATTTAAGTGAGAATAAAACAAGTCAACTCTCTCTAATAACAGGATAACAACTGAATCTTATTCAAAAAAATTGGCGCCTGTTGGAATATGTATGCGAATATGTTATTATTATTATATTGAAAACCATAGATATTATTATTATTATTATTATTATATTGAAAACCATAGATATTATTATTATTATTATTATTATATTGAAAACCATAGATATTATTATTATTATTATTATTATTATTATATTGAAAACCATAGATATTATTATTATTATTATTATTATTATTATTATTATTATTATTATTATTATTATATTGAAAACCATAGATATTATTATTATTATTTACTCCTTTTGAGTTTTCACATCAGTGTTAGCTGATGGTCTTTCACTGGAGTCTGAGTGACAGCAAGTCTCCTTAGGTCTCCAGGACTCTTCTGGGTATTCTGGCAGATTGCAGCAGTGCAGTGTTCTGAATGGTTTCAATTCTTCCTCTGATTTCCAAACTTTCCAAACCCTTTTCCAATCCTTTTGGGACCATTCCAAGTGCACCAACTACAATTGGTATAACTTTGACTTTCATATTCCATAACTTTTTCAGTTCTCTGGCAAGGTCCAGATATTTGTCAATTTTTTTCATTTTCCTTCAGCTTTACCCTGTGATCTGCTGGCACTGCAAAATCCACCAGTTGACAAGTTCTTTCTTTTTTGTTTATCAACACTAGGTCTGGTCTTCTTGCTGGGATAAGGTGATCCGTTTTTTATTTATTTATGTGTGCGCATGTCAAGTATTTGTGCATGCTGATGACTGGAGATGAATCAGCTTTATTGATGAGGTCACTATAGCAAGGTTTATTGTCTGATGATGCCTGGGACATTACCTTTAAAGGAGAATGCTTTAGGACTTCCCGAGAGGGTCCCTCATATTAAAATCGAACCTGCGTCACATTCTGCCATTGGGGTAGAGGATGGGGAAAATCCCACTTCTGATGTCTGGGACTGAGACGTCTATAGGTTGATGTTGTAATTTGGTTTTTGATTTTTAAATCGGAACACTATCACAGATACAGTCCAGTCTCAGCCTCTTATTTGCTGAACATTCTTATATGGATAAAAACAATTGCATTTCATTTAGTGCTAATATCCTTGGGAAAGGTATGAATCCTACTCTCCCTCCAGCTATGGGTAAATAGTAGGGCAGACTGGGCTCTTTAACCTTGGTTAGGTAACCGGTCTAGGAGAAGGAAAACTCTGAATTCAAACCTGGTAAACTCCGCTTAAGAAATTGACCTTGTGTCGCATCCTGCTTGTGCAGAGGGGTTGGTAAATATATATATGGATAAAAACACAAGTACTGAATTGGTACAGGTTTTAGCACTGTGTGAAATGCAACCAGCCTTGCCTAGAATTTGAACTTGGTTCCCTGTGTCTATTTCCTATGATAATAACTGTTACACCATGGGCACCATCCTTGTAGAAGAACAGAGTAGTACTATTTAACTCTTAACATCCTGTTGAGAATTTTGAGAAGCCCAGAGCCCCGTTCCTATAAGGATTTATCAAAAAATGGCTAAAAATGGTCTTTTCATTTAAAGTTACCTGTTATTTTCCTTAAATCAAAGACTTTTAATATTACATTTAAACAAAGGCTCATTTGGGGTAGATTAGGAAAATGAATGTGACTTCCATCCGGGTGGAATGAGGCAGTATAGGACGTTAAGAGTTTAAGCAATAGCTGGAGAATCCATATCAACAGGATGCATACCTTTCCCAAGGGTATTAGTCCAAAAGGGATTGTAAGAGAGCGACTAAAGTTTGAACAAAGGGACAATTTCATGGGTACTTTTTCATTGGAGAAAATATATTTTATGTTTCATTTTATAAAGTTAAAGAGGAGGTGACATGTGTAGCATTGCCCTCATTCACTTGTCCTTTTTGGAGCCGATCAGAAGATGAGTCAAAAGTAAAGATAACTGATGATAAATGATCAACAATTATCAATCATCACAAAACTAAATTTTAAAAGTAAACTAGTACACAATATATAAAATGCATAAAAAAAATAAAAAAAAAAAAAAAAGATTATCAAATTTCCAAATTACCTTTAAATAAAATTCTATTTAAAATATTTTTATAAATAGCAAAAATAGTCATACACTTGTCAGTAGAAATACCAACTTGTTAAGAATAGCAAAACAAAAAGTATTTTGCCATTAATTTAACTCATTAACTATCAACTACACAAATACTGAAACTCTCAAGATAAAAAAAAATTGATTCATAGTAATCTTATCTTGCATTTTCCAACCTTTAGGTTCCTGAAAAATACCAAGAATATTTAGGCATAATCAAGTCTGAAATGTAATTGAGACATTCCACTTATTCCAGAGAATAAATTTTGAATATACTAAATTTGGGCTTCAAAACAACATTACATAATTGTGTATAAAATCAACCCTTGATTTATTGTCACAGAATCATTATGAAATTAATTTTTGAAGCCAAGTTCTTTCTATTATATTTGAATTTCAGCTTCATAAATTCATTATCTGTGCATAGATCAACAATTGAGTCTAAAAATTAGATTTTAAAATTTTAAAACTAAATGTTTTCTTGGCCATCCACTGAAATGCGTGAATAAATTTATATCTGAACTATGATATTCATTTATATATATAAGTTAGAGTAGTGAGGACATTAAGTCAACAGTGCTTGATAACTGAGAGTTTTGTGCCTATGTGATTATATATATTGAGGTCAGTTAGTCTACTGTTGGTTTGAATAACAGCAGCTAGCTAAGTCTAACTGAAGCAGTGTCCAAGACAGTGGGTATTTATAGAAATCAAGAATGATCCATTCATGAATTTGGGTGATTTTGGTGATTCCATTTCTTGAGTTCTGATTGGCTGCTTGATTTGAATGATATTGTGTAGGTTTATGAATACCCTGTCATTCTGCAGTAGACTTTGCGACTATTCGGGTTTGTATTGGATTACAACCGTTTGTTGCCATGTCTCCCCAATTCGATGGTAATTGGAACTATATAAGTATTTAAGTTTTAATAAAAACTCAACAGGTGCTCTACCTAAAATGGCCTTTATCCAGGGAAAAATTGTGTTGCCACAAACTATAGTGGATCTGGGCTCCAGAATAAATAATATATATATATATATATATATATATATATATATATATGCTCCCCATTCCCCTGGGGTTGAGCACTTTGGAGGGGATTTCACTGACGACCGCCAACTAAAGCGTAAATGCAACACTCTCCTATAAAAGGGATGGAGCACTCTATGGCAGCCTTTACATACATACAGATGGGTGTATTAAAATCTCCTTCGCATTCTGTGGCTGATGATAGCCGAGCAGGTAAGCTGTCCGCCTGATGCTGAATCGACCGGGTTTCTGTCCCTGCTGTAGGTAGCTCACAAATGTCTAACCACCCTGAAGTGACTTGATAAGTTGAAACACGTGTCTGTGGATGATGATATATATATGTGTGTGTATATATATATATATATATATATATATATAGGGTGTTTGGGGTAAATTTGACATATTCATATTTGGTTATTTTTCTCCATAGGTTGGAGGTATTGACACACACTACGCATCATTTAAAAGCTTAGACCTTCTTCATTCATATACGTGAGGACAGATAGAATGGATGGCTGGAACCCACCTGAATCATGGAAGAGAATAACTTGTATCATGATGATCTGCGCTGGCCATCAAAATTAGGAGATTATGGTTGCTGCCCAATGCTCCCTGAATACTGTAAAAACAATCAGGCATGAACTGGAGAATTGCAATGAAGACTACGAGGCTGTGGCTAGAAGAAAGCAACATAACAAACGATCTGATTGCGTTTGTACAGCAGAATTCCTTGAAAATCTGCAGAAAAAAGTGTTGGAGGACCGTCAGATGCCTACGTGGAGTTACTAAACATTATAGCCAAATGTGTTCTTGGCCATCCACTGTCAGTTGCATACTGAATTTTGTGTCTAAAATCAAATATCTTATTGCAAGACTATCTAATTTCCTCAAAGCTTCCTTTTTCATATAGTATGTATATCTGCTTTAATAGGCTTTTCCATTCAATCAGTCATTGTTTTGTATTTTCAGAGCTTTCATCTCCAAGAAGACATTGTATTATTGTTTTAAATAACTTGGAACAGTACATTTCACTTCACATACATAAAAACGACATTTTTTTAAAATGAACAATTCAACTTGCAGACAAATATCAAAACATTTTTAATATATATTTATTAATATTATTTCATTATAAAACTTGTAAAATAATATTCGTAAATATATATTAAAAAAATTTAATATTATTAAAAAGTGTTTTTACACAGGATTTTTGATTTAAAAAAACATTCTAGCTAATACATAGTGAAAATGGCTCGATTCAGAGATATTTTCATTAGATTTTAACATACACAATTTTTCCAATTTTCTCAAAAGTTTTAAGTTTGTCACTTATCAGATATTGCGGGATTGTATATTGGCATGCTATAAATACAATTTGCAATGTTATCTTACTAGTAGTGTTTGTACACAAGTTTTTTTTATATAAGTTAATACATAGCAAAAATGATTTAATTTGGAAGTATTTACTGCATGAGTAGGATGTGACTCAAGATCAATTTCTTAAGCGGGTTTAAAGTAAAAGTAAAGTCGTCGGGTGGCCTAATGTTGGTATCAGTCAATCAGTGAGGGAGTCTATCCATTTTTCACTAGCACTAGATCAAGGAGATTATTTTAGTGTCTGAGGTGGAGCACTACACCTACTATCAGCTTCTTACTTTACTGTACAGATCCCTGTGCTACTCACCTTGTGGTTTCTAGCCGAATGCTCTACCGACTGAGCTAACTCGCTGAGTTTTCTTTCACCTAAACAGTTTGCCTAATCACGTTTAAAGAGTCCAGCCTGCCCTACTATTTTAACCCATAACTGGAGGGAGAATAGTTGGATGGATACCGTTCTGAGGGGTATTAAGGCCATATGAAATGCAAACAGCCTTGTGCTGACAAATGGTATATGCACAAACCAGAACCTGTTTTAGAAAAATGAGACTCATGAAATCCTCTGGGATACAAATGGATCATTCGATCCTTGCCAGAAGATCAGGCCCCCTGAGACTTGAAGTGATAGTACCTGTAAGGATCCCATCTACAGGTGAATAGATCTGTTTGAAATAATTAGTATGAGGAATACCAGAAACCATACAACTGTGTGCAAATTATTTGTATTAGATAGGAACGCTTGTTATCATATAACTGTCTGCAAAACAAAAACAAAAACATAAAAAGAATAAAAACTCCTAAGCAACAATTACACAAAAATATAGATATAAACATAAATCTACAATGAACATGATTAGGTATAAAATAACCTAAACTGTTTGACATGCCCCTTAAAATTAATCAATCATTCTCCTTTATTTAGACCATCATCAAATATTGACTGGCTACCACGAGCGAAATCCAATTTTGCGAACACTAAACTACTACACGGACTTAACAATAAAATGAAATTGTTTTCGTTTTCTTTTTTTTTTTCTTTTTAAATACCATGATCAATGTATAAAAAAAATAAGGGTTTGCCAAGATGTGGGGAAAAAAAAGTATGAAAATGGAATTTGCTTTGTGAGCAATGGGTAAGGAGGCAGGAAAAGGGAGAAAAAAAAATTAAAAAGGATAAAAAAAAAAAAAATTAATTGCAAAGGAAATTTGAAATGGATGGGACAGTCCCAATAAATTGAAGTCAACAGCAAGGAGTCAGTTTATTGGCTTCTTCAAAACATGGTAAGGAGTAAATGGCTCTTTTAATCTGATTGGTCGATATTAGGACGTTTTTTTTTTTTTTTAACCTTGTTAATTTGACCTGGGTTTGAGTTTGCTGGACTCAGTAATAGTTTACAAGGTCAATTAAGTTAAGGTAATTCGGTTTTTCTTTTTTTTTTTCTGTAATGAATTCTATCTTTTCAACAATGATTTTCTTTCTCTCTCTGTAAAATATCTCCCTCCTTCTCTCTCAAATATCTCCCTCCTTCTCTCTCAAATACTCTTTCTTCACCATTTTCTATACCTTTCATCGCTTTCTGTGTTCTACTTTCCTTCTCTTCTTTTTCCTTCTCCCTACATCACATACATATATATGTGGAGAAAGGTAGACAAACACGGGATGTTGTAGAAAATGGATGTTTATTGTAGGTAGTGATGTCGACGATGCAACGTTTCGGTCTGTTAGACCTTCTTCAGGACTTTAGGAATAGTGTTCTTGTTTCAGTGGTGAACATTTTCTTTCTAATGAATTAGGAGGTCGTGAATAAGGGGAGGGGGTCGGTTGATGGTGTCAGAAGAGGTTGGAGGTGGATTTTCCTTTCTCTAATATATATATATATATGTATAGTCGTCGGGGTAGCCTAATGTCGGTATAAGCCAGACAGTGAGGGAGACTATCCCCTTTTCACTAGTGCTAACCAAGGAGATTATTTCAGCATCTGAGCCACACCTACCATCAGCTCCTCACTTTACAGCACAGACCCCTGTGCTACTCATACACTGAGTTGGCGAGGGCCGGTATCGAACCAGGAACCTTGTGATTCCTAGCCGAATGCTCTACCGACTGAGCTAAACCAGCCCTAATATATATGTATACATATATATATGAAATTAAATATAAAAAAAAAGCCTTTAGGTATTCATCTAAGGATAAATTTATTACAGCCTATTGGTCTCATCATATTTGACTGCAAAAAAATCACACACATACACACACACACACACACATATATGTATGTGGATGATATCAAGTATTTCCTTGATAGGGTTCAACCTAAATTGAGAACTCAAATGTACATAAAGGAGTTGCGTATATATTTTTTACATATACAGTGTATCATAAATAAATGAATAAATGCCTTTGATCAGCAGCACTTGTTTGCCTCTTTCAGTCTGATTTCCACTAACCCAAAGATTTTGTAGCCAGTCTTATTGCTATCATTTTCACATCTCATGTCTCCAAATACAGAGATGGAAAAATCATAGTGATAAGGCCAGCCATAAAATCTTTGGATTAGTGGAAATCAGACTGAAAGAGGCAAAAAAATGCTGAAATAAATTTATATCTGAACAAAGGTATCCATTTATTCATTATATATTTTATTTTAATTTTTAAACTCTGACAGTGTAAAAAAAAATCTCCTGGTGGAGAAAAAAATACATACAATGAATAGTACTATTACGGCATATCAACCTCAGTGGTCATTTAATGCCGATAAAGTTTTGAAATAAATCAATTCTTAATGGATAATACAATTTTTTAAAAAATACATTTTTCTATTTAACCCATAGATGGGACCCTAACAGTACTTCAGAGTGGACCTGGGAGCAATGGTGATGAAGGGGTGCTCCACATTCCCCAAACCTCCAAAACAGGAAACTCACCATCAGATAGAGTTTAACGTCATTCCAGGACATGTAGACCCGCAGTCATTCTAGCACCCATATGATAAAAAGGGGTTGGGCTTGCCATAAAGGCAATAGGGTTGGGAAAATCATATAGGTGCTAATGACCAGCCGATTGATCAGAGAGGGCCTCTCCGACCAAGATAATGTCATGAACTGCTCATCCACCTGGGCTCTATCCTTAAGCATGCCTAAGTTGAATATGATAAGTTGAACAAATAATAATAGTAAAGCCTAATAAGTCAGAAACTATCTATTTTCTCCTAATGGATCATCAGGCTAATTCTGTCACCAGAATTAGCCTGATGATCCATTAGGAGAAACCTAGGTAGATAGTTTCTGACTCATTAGGCTTTACTATTATACACACATATATATATATATATGTATATATATAAGTAAAAAAGTAAATTTGTCAGGGTGGTTTAAAGTTTGTATCAGTCAGACAGCTAGGGAGTCTATACCCTCTTAATTAATGATAGACAAAGGGGATTGTTTTGGCATTTGAGGTGGAGTGCCAAACTTACCATCAGCTCCTCACTTTATCGCACAGATCTCTGTACTACTCATGTGCTGAGTTGGTGAAGGCACAACAAACACAACAATGTTGCCAATAGCCACGCAAACAATTTCCCTGCATCCCAGTGTTTTGGAGACCTTATTTTGGGATTATCCTCATATATATATATATATATATATATATATATATATATATGTCTGTCCATTCCGAGAAGGGGTATAAACAAAAATAAAACGCAATGACATTCAAAAACTGAGTTTCTTGTATTATCTTCATACGTCTAATGCTTCATACTAAATCCCAATCAATATATATATATATATATCATACATATATATATATATATAAATATATCATGTCACGCAAGTAGCATGGATATCTGACAATCTCTCGCCAACCTTATCTATCATTCATTGCCCCTGTGAGGTCTTCTGTGCAGCAACCAGCATCCTTGCATAGCTGGTCAATGTAGGTCCATGCTGGGTGGCCCATATTAGCATGTCCATGTGTTGGCGTCCACCGGAGAATGTCACTTATGAGCTTATCCTTGCTCTTCAACTGTGTCCTGCATGTCTAGTCTGTCTCACTCGGATGGTTTGTGAGACGGGGGGCAGGTAGCCATACAGCTGTATATATATATATATATATATATATATATATATATATATATATATATTTGGAGGATATGTGCTTAATTGAAGTCATAGCTAATTTTGAAAATTAATTAGTTAATAATTAATTAATGAATTCAGGCGGGCATATATGTTCAAATGTAAGGCTAAACAAATTGAGAAAATGTCAATCCCTGTATGTATATTTTGACCTATTAGGTCTCATCAGCAAGGTTATATACATGGGAGACTGTTCCGTGTGTGTCTCGAAACCTCGACTGCCAAGCTGATAGACGGGGATTCTAACCACTACACCAGTCGGCTAAAAAGGCCATATAAAAAATAAACACATTGTTTGTTTACTTACTTTCATATATATATATATATATATATATATATATATGTACACACATAAACACATGATGACAAAGTAGAAAGAAATAAAGTGTATTATTCATTTTTACTTTGTTTCAGTTTCTTTATATAAGAAAATTGTAAAACTGTATCTTCAAAGGACAAATTGAGTTTATAGGGTCCTTTAAGGGTCAGCTGAAAGTAATTCCCAAACTCTTTATCTGATGCCAAACGCTTGCTAAATGTGTCAGTTACTTAGGGTTTCTTTGTTGTTCCAGTGAAGTCATAACTGGGTTTAGGATTTTTTTGCACCATGAATCAAAGGCCGTTCACAAATTCCATCTTCCTGTTGTTTCCGTCTCAATAGAAATTGATGACGCATATAACTTACAGAAGACATTTTAATGAATTTATCATCCAATCACTCTGACGCTTCCTCAAAAGTCATCTGTAAAGCGAAGGTCTTTATGACGAGGGTGATACTCTTTCCAAGGTGACTTCTAGCCCAAAGAATTGAGCAGCCTCTCTAAAACAGTAATGTGCTGCAAGGCTTTGTCTCCATCTGTTGTATAGCCGCATACACCCAACATTGGGTATATAAATGAGAAAGGAAACTCGGGTTATATATATATATATATATATATATATATATATATTATATTTATGCATGTTGAATTAAACAAAAGACACATCTGTTTAACAATTTTATTTGTGATCTTTTCAAGTTTTCTGGCCAACTTTTTAATATTTGGGTGGAATTCGTGGAAAGTCCATGTGTTATATACTGGTCTTTTCACTAAGCCAAATCATATAACGTTATATACCTTTCTTTAATTCTTACTCTGGTCGTCTATTCTTCTGGCCGGCTTTGCTTCTTCTATCATCTATCTTCTATCTTGGTCTGGTATATCTTCTAAAGTCTGGTCTTCTATTGAGGATTCCGGGTCTGGTTTCTGTTGCTAGGGATTTCTTGTTATCAGAAGCCCTGTGTCATTGTTAGCTTTTAGTAATAAACACAAGACTTCGATTTACGATGATGTTACTTATCCCCAGACCAGACAATCTGCGCAGTGAGACTCACATCTTGCTAGCTTGGCTTCTAACTTCTAACTGACTAAGTTACTTACTTAGTATCCTTAAACCAGGAAGGGGGCCTTCTATTGCCTTTCAGTTCTCACGTTCCATCCGCAGAACGCAAGGTGAGATCGAGGTCAAGCGCCGTCACTCACTCTCAAGGCCATCAGCTGTACTGATCGCCATAATGATTTCTACAATACCTTAAAAATGTATTAGGGTTCCAATTATTATGTAACACATATCCCGAGTACTTTCGGCACTTCAAAGTGCCATCATCAGGGGTGATGTGTTCAGTTTTTCATATTACTCGGGACATAACTCCCCCATTTTTTGCAATTGGAAGCTCAAATTTAGGGGATTGGCTAAATTTATCATTCTCTACACTTGGACACAATTTGAGAAAAATTAATAGGGGTGGGTGACATGGATGATTTGACATGGAATTACCCAAAAGGAAGAGACAAAGATGGCTTTAGAATTTAGGCTTTATTCTCAGGTCATAGCCTCCATGTGGCAAGGAAATATCTTCCTGGGCAGTTATAGTGTCTAGACACAGTTAAGGCCTAAGTTGGAATGGCCGAGAGATTATCTTGGAGGTCGGAAGTGGGTCCTTTTTCCCGCACATGCTTGGAGGGTTCTTCTGGTGTGAAGGCTCATGGGAGTTTGTTATTTTTTCATTTCAATTTTATCTTAATTTTATTTTAATCCCCACTGGTTTGGTTTGTTTTACGTGGGCCATTTAATGTCGATAAAGTTTAGAAATAAATTCATTCTTAATAGATAATACAATTTTTTTATAAATACATTTTTCTATTTAACCAATAGATGGGACCCTATCAGGTACTACCACTTCGGGTCAGAGTGGACCAGGGAGCAATGGTGATGAAGGGATGCCCCACATTCTCCAAACCTCCAAAACTGGAACCTCACAATCAGATAGAGTTTAACGTCATTCCCAGGACATGTAGACCCTCAGCCACCGCCTTCTAACACCCATATGATAAAGAGTATTGGAGCTTGTGATAAGAGCAATAGGGTTGGGGCAATCATATAGGTGCTAGGGCTTGGCGTGACCAGCTGATTGATCGGATGGAGCTTCTCCGACCGCCCGTCTAGCCTAAGTAAGGTTCTAAGTGGAGTGTTGCAGGTAATTAACGATAAAGTAAATATATATACACATTAAATATCACCAGGGCTTTTAGTGTACACCAGGGTGAAGTACCCGTGGTGTAATGGTTACCATTGTGGTTATCAAAATGGACACAGTGATCCAAGTTCAAATCCTGGACAAGGTTGTTAGCATTTTACATTGCACTAATACCATTGGGAAATGTATGAATCCAACTATTCTTCCCCAGTAATGGATAAATAGTAGGGAGGCTGAGCTTTTTAACGTTGGTTAGGCAACTGGACTAACAGATTGAAAACTCTTCTGTTAAACTGCACTTAAAGATTGGCTTTGTGTCACATCCTGATTTTGACTTTGTGTCACATCCTGATATTGATTTTTTTAAATCATACTTATACTCTGATAAGCATACTGGTGCATGGTGGTGCTTGTAGTGTAATGTTTACCATCAAAGGAAATGGACTTAGCAAACTGAGTTCAAATCCTGGACGAGGCTATTTGCATTTTATTGCTAATACCCTTGGGAAAGTTATGGATCTAACTATTTTTCCAGCAGCTTTGTAATAGCCAAACTGCAAAGTGATTTTTGGTCAATTATTTGATATTTTCTAATACAAAAATTCCCTTTCTTATTGGATATATATATATATATATATATATATATATATATATATATATAGGGTCATCCACAGACACGTGTTTCGACTTATCAAGTCTCCTCAGTGTGGCTAGACATTTTGTAAGCTACCTACAGCCGGAATTGAAATCCGATCGGCACCGTAACCATTAGGCTGTCTTCACTTACAGAATGGGAGGGGTTTTAACTGTTTTAATACACACATCGCTTTGCGTGTAAATGCCGTCACAAAGTGCTCCATTCCTTAGAAGAGCGTTGCTATATATATATATATATATATATATATATATATATATATATATATATATATATATGAACTTACTTAGATATGTGTGAACAGATTTAGATAGAAAAAGATAGATAGCAATGAACAGACTTTGATAGATAGATAGATAGATAGATAGCATGAACAGACTTTGATAGATAGATAGATAGATATGGACAGACTTAGAGTTGTGTGAACAGAGATAGATATTCAGAATCCTTGGGTGTCATCAATTCTAATATACGAAGAATAAAAAAACTGTAAGTGAATAGCTGTAATCTAGAAATTCAATGATATATATATATATACATTATTGTATGCATGTAAACTATAAAGTTTTAAGATAAATTGTTGTTGATATCTGTTCATATTATAACATTTTGTGAATTAATAACAACACATGTAACCCCAACACACACTTGCAAAATAAAAAGAGATTTAACATTAACAATAAATGAATAAATGATTCATTTTCTGAAGTCACTTTTGTTTTTGTTTTTTGTTTTTGCTTTTTTTTTGTCTTTTCGTATTAATCATTTTTATAGCAAAATATTCAGAAGAAAATTTCTGTTTTTTAGGTTAATCAGAAACTTGTATTGGCAACATACAGGAAGTGCATGGAAATGGACTCGTCGACCCGAGTTCAATTCCTGGACGTGGCAATTATTTCATTTAGCACTAATACCCTTGGGAAAGGTATGAATCCTACCCTCCCTCCAGCTATGGGTAAATAGTAGGGCAGACTGGGCTCTTTAACCTTGGTTAAGCAACCGGTCTAGGAGAAGGAAAACTCTGAATTCAAACCTGTTGAACTCCGCTTAAGAAATTGACCTTGTGTCGCATCCTGCTCGTGCGGAGGCGTTGGTAATATATATATGATTTTTATATAGAACCTGAGCAAAGATAAATATGTTTGAAAAAACTTAGAGATTTGTGAAGATACTTATACAGATAATTATATATGAACAGACTAAGATACATATAAGTGAACAAACTTAGATAGATAGATACATAGTTTAGGTGAGCAGTGCTCTCCTAAATAGGGCTGCTCAGACACAAGAGTCTCCACTGGGGTTAGTCCCTGTCACGGGAAGACACAACAATGATGTTTAGGATAAGACTCCTGCTGCCAATGTGTAGATATGTAACTGCATGCTTCCAACTGGCCAGGTCTGCACACGTTGCCACACGTCCATTGCCATGGGACTTTTTGAGAGGCTGATAGATGAAAGAAAGAAGGGAACATTTGTACATCATGATATTATAGTGGCAAACGCTTGTACAACACGAATACCACTCTAAATTTTCATGATTATTGTCCAGTGACAAGCCTAAGCAAGATAACAGATGTTAAATCAGAGTTGTCTTTCTCCTAGATGGATAACCTAACAAGGAATAAGGGGTCCAACACTCCCAACAAAAATGTTCTAGATGGCCTTTGAGCTAATAGCTTCCTCCGCCCTTTGAACAGGTCTTGTTTTTCGTCATGTAGGATGTCTAGCCACCCTCCTCATCAGATAAAATCTGTGGGGTTACCGGTTTAGTCGCCGATGATCCGACTATGAAACAGGTCGTACTGGATTTCATAGTAATACATAGATACATAGATAGATAGATATGGACATACTTAGAGATGTGAGAACAGAAATAGACATAGACAGATAGATATGAGTAAACATAGATATGTTTGAGCAGACTTAGAGATGTGTGAACATACTTAGACAGATAATTATATATGAACAGACTTAGATACGTATGAGTGAACAAACTTAGATTGATAGATATATAGATAGATAGATATGGAGTGATTTAGAGATGTGAGAACAGGGATAGATATAGACAGATAGCTATGAGTAAACATAGATACGTTTGAGCAGACTTAGAGATCTGTGAACATACTTAGACAGATAGCTATGAGTAAACATAGATACGTTTGAGCAGACTTAGAGATGTGTGAACATACTTAGACAGATAATTATGTATGAACAGACTTAGATACGTATGAGTGAACAAACTTAGATAGGTAGATACATAGATAGATAAATAGATAAATATAGACATACTTAGAGATGTGAGAACAGAGATAGATATAGACAGATAGCTTTGAGTAAACATAGATATGTTTGAGCAGACTTAGAGATGTGTGAACATACTTAGATAAATATGAACATAGGCAGATAAATTTATATGAACAAACTTAGGTAGATAGATAGGTAGATATGAGTGAACAGAGATGGACATAAAGAGATTTAGTTAGTTATGACAAGACTGAAATAATAATTTTTCTTGGTCATTCATTTTTAATTCATTTGTGGAAATGAATTTCAATGTACGATGGGAAAATCCAATTATAACAATTTGGCACCACCCGGGGGGATTTTATTCAATGGAGCGTTATTTTACAATTGCACACATACACACACAGACAACAATGCAGATAATATATATATATATATGTATATATGTATATATATATATATATATATATATATTTATATTTATATATATATTATTATAATGGAGATTGTGGGTTTGTCTGTCTGTCTGTAACCGAAACTATATTACTATACAAGACACATAAAAATTTATCTAAAACACAAAAATAAATAGAAAATAAATATTAATAAATTAAATGAACATATAAAAAGAATCATTTAAAAAATTAATTTAATAATATCCTATTACATTTTAAAATTAAATAAAAAAGAATATAAAAAATCTTAATTATAATAAAATAAAATCAAGATTATATAAATAATAAGATAAATAAAAATCGCAAAATAAATACATTACAATAAAAATAAAACACGGGATCATTAAGATTAAAATTTAATGAAAATTAAAAAATAAGAACATAATACATAAACAAAATATAAATATAAAAAAAAAATAGAATCTAATAAGATTACAAAAACAAAAAAAACAAATACAGCAATAATTTAAAAGAAAAATATAGATAAAAACATAACTAAGAAGAAAAAATACAAAATATAAATCATAAGAATAAATACCCAAAAAAAAATAAAAATATCACATCAACTAAAAAACAAAATCATTATTCAGAAAAATTAAAATAAACATTACATAACGAAAATTAAGAAGAATTATATAAATTAAAAAAAAAAATAATTTCAACTTATCAAAATAAAAAAAAGAAGAATAAAATTAAAAAAAATCATTAAATAAGTAAAAAATATCAAATGAAATACAATATATAAATGTAATTAATAAATAAAATCTAATATATTCAATAAATAGATAATGATAGAAAAAACACTAAAAGAGAAATGAAAAATCAAAATTAATCAAAAAAAAAAAAATATCAGCTAAGATAAAATTTAATCTAGATTAAACAAAAACAATTTAGATATTAAATACAATAAAAAATATAATAATTTAATTATAAGAAAATCAAAATCCTAAAAAGATATTATTAAAAATAATATGAAAAAGAAAATAAATATAAATATTAATAAATTTAATAAAAAAAATTTTAAAGAAGATAACATAAAAAAAAACAAAAAAACGATTAAAAAAACAAAAAGATACAAAAAATTTCAATAATATATCACAAACCATAAAAGAATAACAATTTAAAAAAAAATAGGATAAAAAAACAACAATCAAATTACAAATCAAATATCAAATATTTAATATTAAAAATAGCATTAAAAAAGAACAATATAAAAATAAAAATAAAGATAATAATCAAATAGAAAAAAAAAAAATATAAACAAAAACATAATAATATAGCAATTATATATCAATATAAATAATAAATAAACAATAAAAAATTAAACAAAAAAAAGAATAAAACATAAAATAAAGAAAAAATAAGAATAATAAACAAAAGATAATATGAATAAAGAACTACAAACAAATAATCATATACCAAATAACATAAATCATTAAAACATTAAAGAAATAATAAAAACTCATTAATAATTTAGACGATACATAATAATCATAATACAACGCTTATAAATAACTATAATAGAAAAGCATAAAAACAAGCCGGCAACATAAAGGCAGACTTGAAACAAATCATAAAATTACACATAAATTTCAATCCAAAAACAAATTTTTAATATAAGTTAAATATATAAAAATTAAAAAATTAATTTATACATTACAATAAAATTAAAAAACAAAAACAACCTAACATATAAAAATAACAATAAAATGAATTTAGAATTTAAAGAACTAAATTAAAAAAAATAATACACATAAGAATTTTAAAAAAACCAAACATAAATCGAAATAAATTCCATAAAATAATAAACAAAACATCACATATGCCCACTAAATGAAATAAAATAATTAACAAAATAAATAAAAAAAAAAAAACAAAGATAAAAAAATTATACATAGCTAATTTAAAAAAACGAAACAATAAATTTAAAAAAAAAGAAAAAAAACACGAAATCGAATAAAAAAAATAAAAAAAAATATACATATTTCACAATAAAACAACCATTATTATTCATAAAAAATTAAACAAAATATATCATTAAATAATATATATTAATCATGGATAAAGACAAAACAAATATTAAATAATCATAAATAATATAAATAAATAATAAAACAATTAAAATCTTATTCTTATAACAGCATTTTTTTCAATGATAATTTAATTTTTTTTTATTTTTCTAATTATTTATTTATACATATGTGTGGTTCTTTTTATTTATTTATTTATTCATTTATTATTAATTTATTTATTTGTATTTTTCTATATTTATTTATTAATATATCATCTATACTTTTTGTTTTATTTATTTTATGTATTTTTTAATATATTTACGTTTATTTCTTGATGAATATTTTTTCGTTTTTTTTGTTTCATCAGTTATTGTTTTGTTAAGAGAATAGTTAAAATGATATAGTAAATAATTTACTATATCATTTTTAACTATTCTCTTAACATAATCATTATGATTAGTTAACCGTGGTTAATATTAAGTTGCTTCCCTGTAGTTGTAGTAAAAGCTCAACAAAATATGCAAGAAAGTGGCAACTGGGTAATGGAAAAATGATTTTTATTTCATAGTCAAATTCTTCAAACTGTTTGATCGTACCCCATATTCATGGTTTTCAATATAATTATTATTATTATTTAATAGATTATGTTAATTAATATTAATATATAATTATAATATATTAGTAATTTGAAGGCACAATACAATGCGTATGAAAAATAAAACAAAAAGATGTTTTATTTTATTTTCATACGCATTGTATTTGCCTTCAATTACTATATATATAACATACTTAACAATGCTCAAGCAATTACCAATTACTTTTAATAATATATATATATATATATACATTAATATTAAATTTGCCAAGCTTGCACCAATGCTGAGTTGGTTAAATGGATGGGTCAGTTTATCTCAGTCGGTAGAGCATTTTACTTGAAATGAGAGATTCCTGGTTCGATACCAGCCCTTGCCAATTCAGCGTATGAGTAGCACAGGGATATGTGCAGTAAAGTAGGAGCTGGTGGTAGGTTAGCACTCCACCTCAGGTACTAAATAATCTCCTTGATCTAGCATTAGTGAAAATGGGATAGACTCCCTCGCTGTCTGGCTGATACCGTCAATAGGCCACCCAACGACTTTACTTTTAGGCTCAATTTAGTCTACAGAATGATATATTTGTAGAGCACCAGTAAGGATTATATACTGCCATAATACTAATCTCTTTGGTTTAGATTTCACTTTGGATAATATGAGATATATATATATATATATATATATATATATATATATATATTAATAATGGAGATTCGCTTCCGTGTTGTCTGTAACCAAAAACTATGTCACTGCTTACATCAGACTACCTAAAATCATCATAACATAGAATAAATACACTGAAAATTGAACATGCAACATTAGACAGTCCTCATTGTTTTTTTAAAACAAGTTTAATAAATACATACCAGGTATTATCTATCAATATATAGTTTGTTTTATTTTAAATACTTAAAGTTATAGAACTAAGTTTCCATTCAATTTTTTAAATTTTTTACTCTTTAATAAATTTGATGATTTTACTTTACTTATGATAAAAACTCTCTGATATTAAATTTTCAACTCCCATCCCCTCAGGCAATATTTATTTTACGTCACACAGAGACTTTTTTTTATTTTGCTAGTATACATAAAGTAAGTAAAGTCAATTTCGTTACATCTGACTGAGCTCAAACTTGCTATATATAATATATATATATATATATATATATATATATATATATATATATATATTGTAATCCCAGCACATTAGCCACTAGTCCATGGGGATCATTCAAATCTATTTTGATACTCTCCAATTCCAGTCTTTAGTAAAGTAGTGACTTGGTTCAGTTCATTTGTTTAATGGCATATCAACTTCTTTTGGGTTATTAATGTCAAAAATTTATTATTTTGAATGTTTGATTATAAACCTTAACTATTTATATTGAAATAGATTTTAATAGAAAACTAGAAATTGAAAAAGAGATTGAAATGAAAGATGCAAGCAGAAAAGCAGTCATAAGAAAATTGCAGAAAACTAAAAAAAAATTTTTAAAAAATATTACTTTCTAGCAAAATAAAAAATGCCTCTGGTAAAATAAATATGCCTGAGGGGATGGGAGTTGAAAATTTAATATCAGAGAGTTTGTATCATAAGTAAAGTAAAATCATCAAATTTATTAAAGGAGTAAAAAATAAAATAAATTCATTAAAGGAGTAAAAAATAAAAAAATTGAAATGGAAACTTATTCTGTAAACTTTAAATATATATTAAAATAAAAAAAAACTATATATAGATAGATAATACCAGGTATGTATTTATTAAAACTTGTTAAAAAACAATGAGGATGTCTAACATTGCATGCTCAAATTTTGAGTGCATTCTATTTATGACGATTTTAGGCAGTGTGACGTAAGCAGTGACGTAGTTTTTGTTACAGACAAAAACCGGAAGCGAATCTTCATTATTAATAGTGTGTGTATGTGTGTGGGGGGGTCTTTCTAATGTGCATGTCTCTATTGAGAAGAGAGAAGGAAAACTCATTTCCTCAACCCTTCCATTTAATAATGTTGTATAGATTTAATTATTTTCTGAAAATTTCCTACTTTAAATTTCCTTGTATTGAATTTTAAATTTGGTGAGAAAAAGAAACGGAAAAAGAATTCCCCAAATCTAAAAAAAATCACAAGTAAGTCATAAACATTTATTTTAATATATTTCATCATGTCTTACTCATAATTTATCAGACACCAACTTTGAGGTATACAAATTTGAAATAAATAAATTAGGCGAGTGCAAGTTTTCTGGAAAAAAAGAACAGTTTTCACCTGAGTATTGACGTTTTTCACACATCTAATACATTGCTTTAACATGTGATTTTGTATGGATGCTTGAGCAAGGTGAAAAGGAATGTCGGTGGCCATGGCTTAGACAAGACAAACTGGAAACCAACCTTTCAGCAGAAATCATATCTGTCATAAGGTTGTTACACGTGTTTAGTTATATAATATCCAGTATTCTTATCTAATACAAACATTTACACAAAGTTGAATGCTTTAAGTATTCCTATCTAATACTAATAATTATGATTTATATGGTTTCAAGTAATTATTGATACTCCTTAGTTAACATTTATTACTTCGGGCCGGGTTAGCTCAGTCGGTAGAGCGTTCGGCTAGAAAACACAAGGTTCCTAGTTTCGATACCGGTCCCCTCCACACTCAACGTATGAGTAGCACAGGGATCTGTGCGGTAAAGTAAGGAGCTGATGGAAGGTGTGGCGCTCCACCTCAGATGCTAAAAACAATCTCCTTGGTCTAGCGCTAGTGAAAAGGGGATAGACTCCCCGCTGACTGGCTGATACTGACTTTAGGCCCCCGTCGACTTTACGACACACTTCATGTAACAATTCTTAATACAAATATATATATATATATAATATATATATATATATATATACGAGAAAGATTTGCTATCCAGACGTACTGCATTACAATCTACACCTCCCCTTCCCCGACGTCACAAGCAAAAATATTCCTTTTTATGTTGACTGGAGAGGAGACTTTGTTGGACGGGTGAGTCCACTACTTGTCCACGTAGATACAACAGTACCTGATCACCCTAATTAATTTTAACATAGTTAAATGTCTCTAACACAAAGCAACTCAGAAAATTGCTACTAACCGAGACAATGAGATCATCATGTCAAAAGGCGCACACATTTTTCGTCCAGCAGTATTGATATTCTATAAAATGGCAAGAAAGACAACTTCTAATACCCAGTGCACTCAGCCTCATGACACTCATCTTTTGCATTACTGTGGGATCTTTTGCAAGTCACTGGCTGGATTGAAGTGTCATGAGAGACACAAACACAAAAAAAATTGACAATGTAAGTTGATGGATCCTCATATGTCAAAACGATGGAGTGTCCATCATATATTATATATATATATATATAAATATATATATATATATATATATAGAGAGAGAGAGGAGAGAGAGAGATAGATAGATAGATAGATAACGAGGTGAGTTTGGTGTTGGGAATGATTCTAAAGCAGGGTCATTTTTTAATATAGAAATATAGAAACTGGGACCAATGGAGATCATCATGTCAATTGATATTGATCTTTTGAAAATGACAAGCAAAGAATAAAGGACACTTCTAATACCAGTGCACTCAACCTCATGACACTCATCTTTGCATTCCCTGTGGGATTGTTTTGCAAGTCACTGGCTGGAATGAAGTGTCACGAGAGACACAAACACAAGTAGAAAAAAAATGACAATGTAAGTTTATGGATCCTCATACATCAAAATCGATGGGAGAGTCCATGTATTATATGGTTTGCTATATTTATAAGTAAAGAGTGCTCAATATCATTGATAGAGCATGAATATCTAAGAGAGGATAGTGAAGACATGAAGACATGAAGACTACAACGTTTGGTAACTGATAGGTTTTCAGCTATGCAATTCAAACAAATCACATTGGCAAGAAATTGTCATTTACAAGCACTGCTGATTTCATGGCTTTACTACTCTTTGTATATATATATATATATATAATATATATATATTATATATATATAATATATATATATATGTCTGTATGTCTAAATGAAACTATAAAATAAAACATGAATGACAAAAATGAATATATATATATATATAATATATATATATATATATATAATACACATTAAATATGAACCGTTTCTGCTTTTTGTGCAAAAATTATGAAGATTTGATTTTATATTCGGAGATACTTAGAATTAAAATATAATATCATTAAAATTGTACTTTAAAATGTCCAGCATTTGCCAAAACACAGAATGATCCCGATAACTACAAACAAAATGGGACAAAAATAAAAAGTGATAAACGAATCACCATATTTCTTATAAGTGGGGGACAGTTCATATGAAAATTACTCATTGTATACATGCTTTTTCTACAGACTTATGAAGAACTGTGAAGAGTTCCATAAATCGTTTGATTTTTCATTATTATTGAATTTTTCACTTAATCAGTTAAAATCAAAATCTAAATTTTGTGCTTTTCATTATTATAAACATATTAAGCTGTATACAAGATTTCAATTCTGAATGACAACTGTTTTCAGAGTTATAAAACGACACGTACATACCAAGATATTCCTTTACATCTATATATATATAAAAGGAAGTTTGGTATGTACGTGTCGACGCTATAACTACAAAATGGGAGGTCACTCAGATCTCGAAACCTTGCATACACCCTAATGTCCTTCTAACTAAAAAATATGCCAAATGTGGTTATTTGATTTTTATCTGATTAAGGGATATAATTAATTAATTTAACCAAAATCAACCGATTTGCAAAACTGTTTGTAATACCAGACATATTGTTCGCTGCCTGCTTTCTATTATAGCTATACCAGCAGTTTAGTTTAATTTAGTGAACAAAATCGCATTCTAAACCATTCAGCTCAGAATCTCTCGGCTATCTATGGTCCAATCATTATATATAGTCCGGTCATGGACAGGGTACTTTGCTATTATACATATATATATATATATATATATAGTATATGCTGTGTGTGTGTGTGTGTGTGTGTGTGTGTGTGAAGAAATATCCTCCTTTATATATATAGCAAAAATATGCACCCAGCGGGTGCAAGATTTAGGTTTTGATGTTATAAAATATTGTATCAAATTTTATAACTATTTAGAAAATGATAAACTGAGGGGGTATAATCGAAAAATAGAACAGCTTTAGATTTAACTCTTCTATCATTTTCTTTCACTCCGCTTTCATTTTTCCTAATGTATCTATTTAGTTAGATATGAAGTATTTAATAAAATTACAGTTCTTTCGTCTTGTTTATGGATTTCTTTTAAGATGTATCCCTGAGATTTTTGCTCAGATTCGTTAGAGAAAACCAAACAATTAGAAATCAATAATACTAAGCACATATTTATTAAATCAAATTTTAATATTCAATATGCAAATTAGCCTTCTCGTTCACACTGTAAACACTATTTTGTTGTACTATATAAATACAATTGCATGCTATTAGTATGTAGATATGGTCAACAGTGTAAGTAAGTAAACAATTTTATTAATAATTGAGCGTTTAAATAAAAAATAAAATCGTGGAGAATATGATGTAAATAACGCAAAGAATGTNTAACACCATAATGACTTGTAGAGAAAGTTTAACTCAGTTTAACGTTTTAAAAACAGGTTTATTACGGGAATATGTACACTTGAGGTCCGTGTGGCTGTATGTCCACGTTAGTAGTGAAGTCCCTATTTTTTCGGATCTCGCCCTATGAGATTTCCCCTAATCTCGCCAGGTCGAGATATTAGGACACTACAGGGACCCTCACAGTTACTACCACTCCGGGTGAGAGTGGACCAGGGAGCAATGGTGATGAAGGGGTGCTTCACATTCCCCAGACCTCCCGAACTTGAACCTCACCACCAGAGTTTAACGTCATTCCTGGACATAAAGACCCTCAGCTACTACCTTCTAGCACATATATGATTAAAAGGGCTGGGACTTCCCATAAGGGTAATTGGGTTGGGGCAATCATATAGGTGCTAAGGCTTGACGTAACCAGCGGATTTACCAGAGAGGGTCTCTCTGACCACCAATCTAGCCTAAGTAAGGGTCTAAGAGGAGTGTTGCATGACATGGACTGCTCATCCACAAGGGT
>CM042147.1:115475493-115495493 GCA_023376005.1 Doryteuthis pealeii | reverse complement strand
TTTCTTTCTTGAAAAAAAGATTAAAACAATTAATTAAAATGAATTAATTAAATTAAGGTTATTTGTTTGCTAATTCTATTCATTAATTAATTCATTCTCTCTTCTTCTTCAAAAAACATTTATGTGCTGATGGGATTGTTCAGAGATGATGAAGATTTTGGTTTCAAAAATGACGAAGGAATGAGTTTGTGAGTAAACAGATATTATACTCCCGGATTTAGATGACTGACTAGGTGGGAAAACAGATAGCATTATTTCTTAAATAGAACACAACGTTTTCGCTTTTATAAATTGAATGTTTCTTAGATCCTCATCAGTCTCTTGATTCTAAAGAGATATCTAGCTCTTTAAACATAAAAGATGACCGAGGAGTTAAAAATAAATAAATAAAAAGATATTTATTCAGTTGGTTGGTTGGATTTTACGAAATGTCAACCCTTGTTGGGTTATTCTATGCCAAAGACATTTTTGTTCTATTCATTCTTGTCGGGTATTCAATTCAAAGAAAACTAAATTTTAAAATATTTTTTTAAAACTCATTTTTATCTAAGATGAGACCCTAACAGATACTACCATTCCAGGTCAGAATCACCACTGAATAAAAACATTTTTTTCATTGGTCTGTTGAACTTTACAGCAAGTCAACCCATTGGGTTATTTTATGCCAAAGACGTTTTTGTTTTATTCATTTTTGTCGGGTATTCAATTAAAAAAAATCCTTTTTAAAAACATTTTAAAACTCATTTTGATGTTATTTCTCTGAATGTTTGAGATGAGGCTTGAAGATTAGTATTATTAGTGTTATTCGGACTATTGTCCCCATCTTCATTGTTATTTGTACAACGTTTCGGCCGATATACCCTCCGGCCTTCTTCAGGTATTTCTGAATAATGATTTCGTGATGGCTCCCGATTACGACAAGAAAGTTCCCGAGTTCGAAAAGAAGGTTCCCGACTTCGAGAAGGTTCCCGAGTCCGACAAGAAATACCTGAAGAAGGCCGGAGGGTATATCGGCCGAAACGTTGTACAAATAACAATGAAGATGGGGACAATAGTCCGAATAACACTAATAATACTCATTTTGATGTATTTGACCCAAAGATGTTACCCTAACAGGTACTACCACTCCGGGTCGGAGTCATCACTAAATAAGAAAGTTGTTGGTTGGTCTGTTGAATTTTACAGCATGTCAACCCTTGGGTTATTTTATGCCGAAGACGTTTTTGTTTTATTTATTCTTGCCAGGTATGCAATTAAAAAAATCTTTTTAAAAAACATTAAAAAAAACTCATTTTGATCTATTTAACGCAGACATATGACCCTAACAGGTACTACCACTCCGGGTCAGAGTCACCGCTGGATAAGAAAATTGTTGGTTTGTCTATTGGATTTTACAGCATTTTCAACCCTTCAGATATTTTATGCTGAAGACGTTTTCTGTTTTATTTATTCTTGTCGGGTATTCAGTTTTTTTTTTTAAATCAATGCTTTTTTTTTAAATCTCTTTTTATATAATTGTCTATATATTAAATAACCATTGCCCATATATGTGTGCAGATGCAGACAAACACTCAGTATTATATACACTAGTAAATCTATGCACCATCCGGGTGCAAGTATTTAAGTTTTGATGTAATAAAATATTATATTGAATTAGAAAGACTAATGAAACTAAATAAGAATGCGGACAAAAATATTAATAGGGCCTTGTGCCCAACCCATACAAGTGGAGTACGAGGTAAGTACCATGTAGATCTGGTCAACGGGATTCGGCTCTGGACTCTTGATGCAATTAACAGCCTTGATCCCAGGGGACTACCCCTCAGGCAACACCTGCCCCCTTGATTTAAAGGGACAGGGCTGGGTTTATTGCCCAGTGCCTGAGGTCCCCCTTGAGGGGGAATACCGAAGGGTTCAATCCAATTTTTGCACCCACCACCCATGGCTTGTGGTGGTCCCACATTAATAGGGCCTTGTGCCTAACCCGTACACGTGGGGTACATGGTAAATATCTAAATATCTAGTTTCGGTTACAGACAGAAAAACACACTATCTCCATTATAATAAGAGATATAATCTTTCTGGTCATGTTATGTAGTTTCGTGACCAGAGATATTTAATAAATGAAGAGGGCAATATAAATCAGGTTACTGCTGTATGTGTGTTTTATTGTCAACGCTTAAGCGTATTTACGGTTTTCGAAGGAGCTCTTATTTCTCCGTAGTTGTAGGCAAATTGTCGGACAAAGAAGGAACAAACACGAAAGTAAATGCAGACACTTGTATTGACAAAAAATTACATAAAATTGTTGCAAATTTTAATGTCATTTGCTACGAGACTTATCTGTGAGTTGAGCTGAGTTCTTGGAGTAATAGTGATAACAGGGTATTCTGTTCGTCGGTAGGAAATGTTGATAGGACGCTTCGTCTCGGTAGTTTCTCGCCCTTCAGTAAGTGTGCTATTGTACCCGCCTTTTAACGTATGCTGATACAATGCCTTAGAAGGGAGCTGGTTGTAGAGTACTGTGATAAGTGGGCCCTGTTTTGGGCTTGGTAATGAGAGCTTGGTGTTTTTACGTCTCTCCTCCAGTACTGCTATGCGATAATTGGGCCCTGTTTTGGGCTAAGTGATGAATGATGTGTAGGGACCGCTATTTACGCGACTACCCTCAGTGGGTGCTCCGTGATAAGTGAAGTTTTTGGTATTGGCGCCAACATACGATGTTGGCGATTCGCCCCCTAGCGCCAGGGGGGATATAATTAGCTATGGAATTTCCAATATACTTGCCTGATGATAGAAAGATAGTAAAGTTGCGAAATGAATGATTTTCTTTCTTCTTTTTAACATTGGCTCTATGATATTTTTGTATTATGAATTATTTTGACTAATATAATTAAAATTAATGAATAAAATAACAAACTCATTTTTATCTTGCTACTTTAGGTGAAACTCGAAGTAATGAGATAAAAATAAGTTTGTGATTTTATCTATCAATCATAACTAATATACAGTATTGAACAGTTTTTATTTACCCAAATGTTTCGACTGTACCAATTATCAAGTATGGTGTAAGACCATGGACCCTTGTAAGAAACAGCAGTGGGAACGTTAATTTCATAGTTTTAAGGTGTTCTACTAGAGTTTTTAAGTTTTTTTTTTTTTTTACTTGCGTCAACACATAGTGGTCAATTTGGGCGTGTTTTTACAGGATTTTGACGTAGATTTTAAGGTAATTTCAAAGTTTCAAATTATCAAGCATTATTAAACCCGTTGAAGGGTTGGTAAAAATACTAAATTCAATGTTATTCTATTAAAATTCAATGTTTATACAATGCATGAATGTAGTTGATGTATATAATAAACTACATTTATGTATGTCGGTAGAGCGTTCGGCTAGAAACCACAAGGTTCCTAGTTCGATACCGGTCCCCGCTAACTCAGCGTATGAGTAGCACAGGGATCTGTGCGGTAAAGTAAGGAGCTGATGGAAGGTGTGGCGCTCCACCTCAGATGCTAAAAACAATCTCCTTGGTCTAGCGCTATTGAAAAGGGGATAGACTCCCTCGCTGATTGGCTGATACCGACTTTAGGCCGCCCCGACGACTTTACTTTTACTTATATATATATATATAATATATATATATATATATATATATATATATATATATATATATATATATATTAAAAGTGATTTGTCTTGATGATATGTGGCTAATACACTGCTTTGTAAACAATGGTAACATACGCTTTATAATTTTATAGTATTTAATAATATATCATAGTATTTAAATAATATATATATATATATATATATATATATATATATATATTATATATATATATCCACAGACACCATGTTTTAACGTATCACATTTCTTTAGTGTGGTTAGACATTAGCAGGCTACCCCAGCCGGGATGGAAACCCTATCGATTTATCATCCCTCAGGTTTCTTAACTCCTCGGCCATCAGCACCTACAATCTAGGACAAGGATTTTTAACTGATAAATACATACATAGGTATATATGTAAGGGCCGCCAGAGAGTGTTCCATCCGTTTTATAGGGGAGTGTTGCCTTTAAGCTCAGTTGGCTATATATATATATATATATATATATATATATATATATATATATATATATTTAAATTTTGAAATTGAAAAAATAAAAAATAAAATAAAAAAAAAATAAATAAAAATTAAAAAAAAAAAAAAAAAAAAATGAAAAAAATAAAAAATAAAAACCTGTTTTCAAATGCCTTTAAAGTAATAAAGAATTTATCATTTGCATCTGATGAGTCGGGAGAGTTAGACACTTTGTCTAAGCTCCCTGAAATAGACTATAATGCTAAATCTCTAAGTCTTTTGTTATTTCTTTACTTATATATATATAATATATATATATATATATATATATATATATATATATATATAATCAAATATTAGATATGAATTTAATATCCCGTAACTAAAGTTTCATGCTTACTTGCAATCACCAGACGGTCAACATTTTGACTGTTTGACGATTGCAAGTAATTATGAAACTTTAGTTACGGGATATTGAATCCATAATATCTAATATTTGATTTTAAACCTGCTCTGTTATTTTAGAATTGAGCACCATCATATGGCAATACTTTTCTCATTCATTCTCCATTCATTCTATATTATATATATATATATATATATTCTCTATATATTTATATTCCATATTATATATATATATATATATATATATATATATATATATGGAGAGAGAGAGAGAGAGAGAGAGAGAGAGAGAGAGAGAGAGAGAGACGGGGGGATGTAAACCCACACAAGCACATCATGAAGGTGACTATCCAGATAAACAAGAATTAAAACAAGTTTTTCCTCTCCTCTTTGATTGCTATTATTATCCTAATTAGTCATCAAACTGACCAACCAAATCATAATCCCCTCCTCCCCCTCGTCCAAACCCTCCACCCTTCCACCCATCTCAACCCCCGTTTCAATTCTATTTCCCCTGCTTGCGCACATGACTGTCCCCTGTTGTCAATAGGTTCCCGTGAAAGATAAAGATTATAACCTATAATGTCCTTACAGTGTTTGCCATAAAAGTGCAGAACCTTATGGATGAATGATCATCAGAGATTGGACAGTCCAGTGTTGAGATGGACAATGGCCACTCTGACAGATTCTCTTTCAGTTAAGGCAGTTCAGAATCACTCATGACCTGCCCCTCAAACCACCCCAAACTCAACCACCGCCATTAGATCTTTGATTCTCTCTTTAAGTTGCTTAATGACTCATTTGCATGCAAGGCATTGGGGATCCTTGTCCCCTCAGATGCTGGATCAAGTAGAGAAGATAAAAAAAGGGGGTTTTAAGGGTCTGGGAATGATAAATCATCAGAAGAAATACCAGTCTGCCATTAACAGACTTTTCAATTTTTCTTCACATCTTCTACATTCTGTTTTTCAGCTGGTGAGCTGAACCAGTCGGAAACGGATACTTGAAAGATAATTTAATTTGCATCTTGAATTCACTATCAAAGATGGTCACACTGAGAACAGGGCTATGTTTACCTGCAATTCCCTAAATACAATCAAGAAAATTTGGAAATAGTCTTTTAGAGATTGTATAATGATTATATATCTCTCTCTATAATAAAAATGATTATATATCTCTCTCTATAATAAAAACATTTAATCGTAAAAAATTCCTTTACTAAAAGTCTTTTGAATTCCAACCGTCACATTTCTTAACACCCATCCCCTTCCGTTTAAATTGTTTTCGCCTTGTTGCCAACATCTCAAAAATTCGCTACATTTGTTGACAAAAGATATACATGGAACATGACCGACATATATATGGCGCGAAATGCCCCACGTTGGTGAATATTGTAACGTCTTTCGTTTTTTGCAGTATCAAGGTTTTTTGTTTTGTAAACTCATTTTGACTTTCCTCTCCGACCCAAACAACTACGGGAGTGAATGAGCTCTGATGATGATTTTTGTAAAATCGAAATATTGATCAGTATCAGCTATGATTATATTATAAATTGTTTTCTTCTTTAACAGCATTGTGTGATGTTTCATTCCACCTTTTCTTACTCATATCTCTCTCTATATATATATCCCATAAATTTGGTATGAGCTCTCTAATTGGTGATTTAAATTAACTTTCACTACTAAGCATATAAGCAATGATCGAAAACTAGATCTCTCTGTTATCGTAGAAATATATAAACAAACCTCTGTATTTAATAGTTTAAAAACACCAGTCCCGCTACAGCAGCTGTCAGTGGCCGAGGGGATAAGATATCAGGCTGGCAAACAGTCAGTCTGAGTTCGATCCTAGCCAAGGATAGTTGTTGTGTCTAGCCACACTGAAAAGGCGTGAAACGCCGAAAGACGTGTCTGTGGATGACTTATATATATATATATGTGTGTGTTTGTGTGTGTGTGTGTAATGGAAAAGGTGACTTACCGGTGAATATGGTCACGATGGTTAGGTGGTGCAGAATTCAGGGGGGTAAGTCAGCGATATAACAAATACAAAGTTCTCGATACGTAAGTAGAGCAAATTTATTATAATATAGGTACAAGTGATAACCTATTCAAGTTTCACCATAAGGATCTTCAGGGTTAAATCCACTGAATTAATCGAGATACCGATTAATTGCAGTCGATTACACAAGTGTGTTCATTGCGTTAAACTGTTCGTTATCGAACAGTTTAATGCAATGAACACACACGTATAATCGACTACAATTAATCGGTATCTCGATTAATTCAGTGGATTTAACCCTGAAGATCCTTATGGTGAAACTCGAGTAGGTTATCACTTGTACCTATATATATATATATATATATATATATATATATAGAATGAATGGAGAATGAATGTGAAAAGTATTAGCATATGAATAGCAGGCAGATTTAAAATTAAATATCAAATATTATGGATTTATATAACGTGAAGCGTGTTCACGCAATGGAATGTTATAACGCTAAACTTATATTTTAAATAAATAAATAAATAAACATGCTTAGATCTTAATGCACACGGTGTCCAGATGAATTTTTTTTAAATTGATAAATAGAGGGCGAAAAATAAGGGATTAATTAGGGTCGGGTGGTAAATGATATAATAAGAAATTGTTCAAATGTCTACATTTGGAAACGAGTTCGCTTCCCTTGTTCAGTAAATTTGCATTCGTAGCAAATTCATTTAGCGTTATAAAATCAAATGATTGACACTGCTTTCTGTCGGTTGTTTGTCTGAAGATCATGAAGGATATTACATCTTTATTTACTGCTATAATCGAAGTTAAATTTTTCTATGATTCATGTGTAGTGTCCTGACATCTCGACCTAGCGAGATTAAGGAAAAAATCTTGATAGGGCGAGACCCCGGAAATAGAGACTTGACTACAAACGTGGACATACAGCCACACGGACCTCATTGTACACGTTCCTGAAATAAAACCTGTTTTTAACTGTTTTTATCATGACTTTTCGTAAAGGCCCAAAAAGTATGATGGTACACACCCACACAACACTACCTCAGTACTTACTCTACAGACATTATGTGAATTGGTTGTTGTTTTTTTTTACAACATATTAACCCTTTTCAGGTCATTTAATGCCGAATCAAGTAATTTTGATAAACAAAGGACTCAGGTTGCTTACGGTACTTCAAAGTCTCAATCAATATAATTTCACCACCTATTGTGACAATTTCATGAACAGATAAGCATGTCATGACAAGGAGTGATGTTGTTGTGATTTAACCCTTTGGAACCTATATACTCGATGTTTCTTGGCTAAGTGATATTATACTATACACTGTAAGCACAATATTTTAAACTGAGCACCATACCAGTGACGTGACGTGTCAATCACCTCTCCTGATAATAATTTTATTCACCATCCTATCTGCAGCAGAACCCAAGAAGAGAACACTCTTATTCCACCACCTTTCCTTGTTTTTAACCCTTGTTTTTCATTAATTTATTTACCCTTTTCTCCCTCTGTCTCCTACACTGCATTACCATGCTCACAATCATATTGCCCTTATGGCAAGCCCCAACCCTTTTTATCATATAGGTGCTTGAAGTGGGTGGCTAAGGTTTTCATGTCCTGGGTATGACGTTAAACTAATCTGATGGTGAGGTTCCACTTCAGGAAGTCTGGGGAATGTGAAGCACCTCTTCATCACCATTGCTTCCAGGTCTACTCTGACCCGGAGTGGTAGTACCTGCTAGGGTCCCATGTATGGGTTAAATTGTAAAATGTGTTTATAAAAAGTTTTTTAAATCTTTTAAACTATCGCTACAAATCTTTCAAATCTTTGTCGGCATTAAATGACTCACCGTGGTTGGTATGCCGTAAAATAAAACAAAACAAACAAACAAACAAATCATGGTCACATTATAACATACTTTACGTTGTAAACAAAATATTTAAAACTCAGAATTATTCTACTATGCACTATTAGCCTGATATTTCAGACTCAGATACTCAGAATAAAAAGCTGAATATATCCTTTCTTTTAATGGAATGAGGGGTTTTAAACAAAGATGTCTGTACCCTGGAGCAGAAATGTGCTTTTTGCCCCACTTTTTTAGGTTTTATGAACCCAGGTACAAAGCCAATAAACTAACAGGTAAAAGGGTTAAAGTACTTTTATCTTATGTAATTTCCTGTACTCTAAGCAACAAAATTCACACACCACTTCAAGTCTGAAAGTAAAAACTATTCTCTTATAGAAATTGATGCAAAATCTACTGGCAGAATCAGGCTGTTACATTTATAGCGACTTGAGAAACTTTATGTTATTTTAAGTAATTTCTAATGTTCTTTGAAATGAAACTTACACAACACAAAGACTTAAAGTAAAAACTGCCTTTTGTAAAATTGCTGCCTTATCGAACTTATAGTAACGTGTATGCATGCAATTAAAATTAAAAAGAAACACAAATTTTTAGTACCGTTGGCAAAAAAAAAAGTTTAGAAATGTACAAGTGTGTATAACTAATGTCTGACTTGGCAGTAAAACAAGGTACACGGTGATATTCATTGCTCACTTTCAACTTACCATCATTCTAGTGCAACCACCTCTGTGCGTGAGATTTAAATTTGGCAAAATTTAGCTTGATCGGGACAGTTTAGCTCAATCGGTAGAGTGTTCAGCTAGAAACCACAAGGTTCCTAGTTCGATACCAGCCCTCGTTAATTCAGCGTATGAGTAGCACAGGGATCATGTACTGTAAAGTAAGGAGCTGGTGGTAAGTGTGTCGCTCAACCTCAGACGCAAAACAACCTCCTTGGTCTAGCGCTAGTGAAAAGGCGATAGACTCCCTCGCTGATTGGCTGATACCGACTTTAGGTAACCCCATTGATTTTTTTTTTTTATACATTTTTTTAACATTATTGCAAATTTGCTATTGATGGATTGGAACAGAAAGGGCGGGAAGAAGAAGAAGAAGAAGAAGAAGAAGAAATTGCCAATTTAATATCTATTTTTTTAAAGAGGGAATTCTTAAAGAATTAAATTGTTAATGCTAGTTTAACTTTACGATCCAATGCTACAAATCTAGAGAGATACTTGATTACACTACATGACAAAAAGTCTGTCAGATTAGCTTGCTTGCTTAACCATTGCTCCAAGGCTAGTCGACTTTATATTTACTAAGATTAACATAGTCTGGTACAAGGTCAAAGGCAATATGATATGCCTCAGTTTTGTTACAAGTAAAAGTAGTGAATTTAAAATGGGACAAAAATCTAGTACCCAAACTTGATCAAGGCTGACAAAATTTTCAACTATCAGAATATCTCTCTATTACGTAAGGTGAGTCATAAGTAACTGTGATCAAATGCACTTTCAGTTTAAACAAGAAAACATTTACAAGAAGAAAAAATTCCACAAATCATCAGATCCTGAGAAATTTTCATCTTTTGAATTTTCTAAAAATGTGAAGCAAAGACAAGTTTCTGATTTTTAACATGCCCTCTTTCTCTTTGAAATCTGCGACACACAATAACAATAATTCTGTAAGTCATCACATCCTTGGGAAGTTTTTGTTTTTGGAAGGAATTGAAGGAAATGAGAGCAGCCAATTTCATTCTTGCCTTAAAAAACTCAGTAAAAATCTACACCGCACAACAAGAATACTTTCAACAAGACATCACATTTTGGGAAAATCTTTTTTTCTTTGTTTTTTAGTATAGGGAAGCAAAACAAAAACATGGATTTTGTAGTCATTGTTATGAGAATTAATGTAGTTATGCTGTTTATTTCTTTCTGTTTCTTTTTCCTTCTTTTTGTTTGATTGTTTCTTTTTCTTTCTTTTTTGTTTGATTGTTTCTTTTTCCTTCTTTTTTTGTTTGATTGTTTTTTTCTTTCTTTTTTTGTTTGATTGTTTCTTTTTCTTTCTTTTTTTTGATTGTTTTTCTTTCTTCTTTTGTTTGATTGTTCTTTTTCTTTCTTTTTGTTTATTCTTTCTTTTCTTTCTTTTTGTTTCTTTTCTTTTTTTTCTTTTTGTTGATTTTTTCCTTCTTTTTTTGTTAGTTTGTTCTTTTCTTTCTTTTGTGATTGTTTCTTTCTTTCTTTTTGTTTGATTGTTTTTTTTTTCTTTTTGTTTGATTGTTTTTTCTTTCTTTTTGTTTGATTGTTTCTTCTTCTTTTTTTGATTTCTTTTCTTCTTTTTGATTTTTTTCTTTTTTGATTGTTTCTTCTTCTTTCTTTTTGTTTCATTGTTTCTTTCTTTTTATTTGATTGTTCTTTTCTTTCTTTTTTTTTTTTCTTTTTTTTCTTTTTTGTTGATTGTTTTTTTTTCTTTTTTGTTTGATTGTTTCTTTTCTTCTTTTTTGTTTGATTGTTTCTTTTTCTTTCTTTTTTATTGTTTTTTTCTTTCTTTTTTGTTTGATTGTTTCTTTTCTTTCTTTTATGTTTGATTGTTTCTTTTTCTTTTTTTTTTATTGTTTTTTTCTTTTTTATGTTTGATTGTTTCTTTCTTTCTTTCTTTTCTTTCTTTTTCTTTTTTTTTGTTTGTTGTCTTTCTTTCTTTTGTTTGATTGTTCTTTTTTTTGTTTGATTGTTTCTTTTTCTTCTTTTTCTTTTCTTTTCTTTCTTTTCTTTTTTTGTTTGTTTGTTTCTTTTCTCTTTTTGTTTGATTGTTTCTTTTTCTTTCTTTTTGTTTGATTGTTTTTTAATTTCTTTTTGTTGTTTGTTTCTTTTCTTTCTTTTTTTTGATTGTTTTTCTTTCTTTTTGTTGATTGTTTCTTTCTTTTCTTTCTTTTCTTTTTGTTTGATGTTTTCTCTTTTCCTTCTTTTTTGTCAGCTTGTTTCTTTTTGTTTCTTTTGTTTCTTTCTTCTTTTGTTGTTTCTTTCTTTATTTTTGTTTGTTTTTTTCTTTTGCTTGTTTCTTCTTTTTCTTTTCTTATCCTATTACTTGTTACTCTTCTTCATTTTCCTTTGTTTATTTCTTTTTTTATTCTTTTTCTTTCTTTCTTTTTTTCTCATTTGTTTTTTTTTTCCTTTCTTTCTTTCTCTCTCAGCCCTATTGCTTGTTACTCTTCTTTTTTGTTTATTCTTTCTTTCTTTCTTTCCTTTTTGTCTGTTTCTTTCTTTCTCTCAGTCTTTCTTATTGTATTACTTGTTACTCTTTTTTCCTTTCTTTTTCTAGATTTTCTAAGTTTTGGAAGAAGAAGAAGAAGAAGAAGAAGAAGAAGAAGAAGAAGAAGAAGAAGAAGAAGAAGAAGAAGAAGAAAGTGAAATAATAATAATAATAATAATGATAATAATAATAATAATAAATGCAATACATCTTTCTTTAAACCCTACTTCCTGTATAAAACATTATGGTTGACATAGATTGTCTGTCACAATATCAGATTATCAGCTGTTTCCCGGGATTACTTATTTCATAAATTGACTGCCAAAGGCAATGCTTGGTTGCTTCCTAGTTTGGAAAATGCCAGCAAAGCCTCAATGACAATTCCTCAAAATAGTGCATTTACCTTTGCTGTGCAGGTGCAAAATTACTAAACGGAGACACGTTGAAAATACGAAATCAGTAGAAACAGCCTCAATCCATTGAGTTGACAGATATCAGTATTTAGCTGTGAGATTAAGTATTTTTTTGTAATATCCTTTTTTTTATATTTTAATAATCTAGTAGTAGTAGTAGTAGTAGTAGTAGTTGTAGTAGTAGTCTGAGATTCAGGGATTAGGTATTTTCATGATTCCCCCAAGGGTTGGTTTAGCTCAGTCGGTAGAGCATTCAGCTAGGAATCACAAGGTTCCTGGTTTGATACCGGCCCTCGACAAATCAGTGTGTGAGTAGCACCGGGGTCTGTGTGGTAAATTGAATTTGAATCATATATTAACAGAATCTTAACTTTTCTTTGCACATGTCATTAATGTTAGTTATGAAATTAAAAATTCCCCCTTTTTTTCAAATGTCACTCTTCACCGAATATTCTTTATTCTCTAACTGTCATCAAACATCACTCAATTTCTCCAACTGTAAGCATCTTAAATAATTTTTTAAAAAAATCATTTTTTCAAAAAATTCTCTGTATTTTGACTGTTTTAACTGCAAATATCAAACATTTTACCCTGAAGAAGGCCGTTTTTCTTTGTATATTTAAATATTTTATAATTTTCTATTATCATTATTTTATTTCATATTCAAAATAATAATAAATAGAATGCAATGTGTACATGAACAATCTCCTGGCCGAAACATGTGTTGGTAACTCATTAAATAAATTTTATCCATTCAACATTTTCTTTCCTTTATTTATGTATCCTTTCAACATATTGTCGGATTCATTTCCATTTTCAACTCAAATACTCCTATGTAATATTAATAATTATATGCTTTCAAGTAATCATTTCTATTTGATAATAGTCATTTGCTTGCACACAGTTATATGATTTCAAGTAAATAATAATAGTTTGGAGGTTGATTTTGAAGGCTATCACAATGCAGGTGTAAAGAAAAAATAATAAGGTAACAATGGTGTTCTTTGTTAACATGGGATTTTAACAAACAACACCATTGTTACCTTATTTTTTCTTTACACCTGCATTGTGATAGCCTTCAAAATCAACCTCCAAACCAATATATATACAATGCTTCAAGCAAATTATAAAACCCTTTTAAATAATGATAATTCTTAGAAAACATTTAAAGTTTCAAGTAACTATTCTTAATACAAATAATTTACAGTTATATGGTATTCCTATCCAATACTAATAATTTTTAAAAAGATCAATTTAAACCATGGATGCATCTCTAACAGTCCCTAACACTCTGGGTCAGAGTTGACCTAGGAGTAATGGGACTTAAGAGCTACTCCACACTCACCAGAATTGGAACCTCATCATCAGATGCAATGTTATACCCAGGATACCACTTTTTTGAGTGGCAGAGTCTTACCCCTCTGTAAGGAATACAGTCAGTGTATTCTAGAAATCTCTGAAGAAATAACTACACACAAAATGTAGATGTGAATATACAATGAATGTGATTCTATAAACTTTAGACTTAAAATAACCCAACTGGTTATCATGCCATTAAAATCAATCAAAGACTCAGAGCATATTTCTTTCTTTTGTAATCCCAAGTTTCCTGATTTGCCTTCATATTCAAGTGTTGTTTAATTATTTTTCCCCATTATATATATTGATTTAATTATTGATTTAATTTTTCTGCCTTTAGGGAAATCATTATTTACATAATTTTAAAAATTCTAATTGGATTTGTGAATAGAATGATCATAAACCCAACAAAATGATACCAAATTTATTGAAAGATTATTGGCAGTTTAACTTGGTGTGGGTGAGATGCAATTCTCTGTAGTCCATAGCCTATTTTGAAAAATATGGGTTATCCTCCCCTGACAGATTCCAGAAGTAGGGACTAGCAGGAGACCCAAATCCTCAGAACAGCAACAGTGGGCGGAGAGATAAGACATCCCTACAGGGAGAACAGTAAAAGTAGTGGACAATGGCGAACATCCCGACTAGCAGAAGTACTTAAGTTTAATGTAATTAAATATATCAAATTAGAAAGACTAACAAAATTAAATAAGAATGCATATAAAAAGATTGCACTTATTTTAATAATATTTTTATTTGTTTCTATATAAAATCATTTATAGGATTGATTTTTATACATTGGCGGCATAAAACAGTAATATTATAAATCAATAACACCAAATGATTATTTATTAAACTGGTTTTGTTAAAACAAGGATTTAAATTAACCACAATATTTTTCAATACTTAAATGGATGACCATTTAAGTAACAAGTAGTGCAAGTCACCTGATATTATGTGAACCCACCTATGGTTCGGAAATTGCATATATTGTACGTTCATTATTTGTGTAATGTTTCTTAAAAGTTTTGTTAGCAGTTAAAAGTATTTTTGTCACATCTTGCCTGTGGCAGGGGGTGGTTAAGGAGGTATTTACCCAACCATTTCGCTATGGGTAGGATGTGACAACTTTAAACCGCTCACAGTTGCTCTCCCACCAATGTGACCCTCGCACATGTCACTTGTTTACACTGAAAAATAACTGTGTGAACACCCCTGGCAGTTCTGAGGTGAATAGATAGTGAACCTTGAAATATCCCACCATACAGGTAAAAAGAGACGGGCCATATTCCTCCTGAGAGAACAGAACCTGACAGCAGCTACCACCACTGACTACTAGAATCACCACAGACAGCACCCCAACTTTCGGAGAACATAACAGCATACACGACCGCAATTCTTCACCCCAAAAGAACTCAACAAAGATAAGTGTTCATTAGTTGTTACTTTATATATACTAGCAAATTATTTTATAATAAAATATGGTATTAAATTAGAAAGGCTAATGAAACTGAATAAGAATGTAGATAAAAAGATTTTGAACAGAGGGGGTATGATTGAAAAATAGAACAACTTTGAAACTAACTCTTCCATCATTTTCCGTTACTCCCATCTTTCATTGGTAAATTTTCCTAATTAAACTGTTTAGTTAAAATAGGAAGTAAAGAATAATATTACAGTTATTTATTATTGTTAAGGGATTTCTTTTACGATTTATTGAAGAGATTTTTGCTCATATTCAATAAGATAAAACCAAACAATTAGAAATCAATAATACTAAGCATATATTTATTAAAATCAATTTTTTAAGATCAATATGCAAATTAGCCTTCCCATTCATACTGTAAACCTCTATTTTGTTGTATATATAAATACAATTACATGTTATTAGAATGTAGATATGGTCAACAGTGTAAGTAATGTAAAACAATTTTATTAATAATTGAGGTTTAAATAAAAATAAGATAATGGAGAACATGATGTAAATAACTAAAGGAATTATGACTTGTATAGTAATATAGTTTCGGTTACAGACAGATAAACCCAAAATCTCCATTATAATAAGATGTGACTTAAAGACCGCTAAAAACATTAAGTTTTAGCAAACCCTTTGCACCACACTGTAATAAAAAACCCTTTTAAACAAAATATTAGTCTTGTCTTTATTCCTTTCTTCTGACAGAATTTCTGTTACTATCTGGTTATTGTGCTGTGATCAACTGCACCTTCACCTTTCGCACAAGAAATGTTTTTGGTTGCTTCTGTGGTGTTGCAGCTTAGTTTGAACTTGTAAAGGATAAGTTCCTGAATTAGACTATGTTGTATGTTTATCTGTGTGGCTTTCAAATCCCATATATATATTTACCAACTCCTCCGCACGAGCAGGATACGACACAAGGTCAATTTCTTAAGCGGAGTTCAACAGGTTTGAATTCAGAGTTTTCCTTCTCCTAGACTGGTTACCTAGCCATGGTTAAATTTTTGTAATTTTATTAATGCAAAATGTTTATAAATCTTTTTATGAACCTTATTCTCTATAAAATGTTTTTAGAAATATAGAAATAACATAATGATTTGTATGTAACACATACTTATGTATAACATGTGCCCCTAAATTTGGGCAATGAAAGCCTGAAAAAAAATTGGCAGGAAGGAGGCATTACTTTCAGTGCATCCACTATGAATTACTTGTTTTCTTAAAATTTTGCTTGTTATGTGGACAAATAGTGTAATGTAGCTGAAAACTTGCTCTATCCAATTGAGCTCCCTGTACCTGATATAGTTTTCCTGAAAATAAACTGGAAGCATTATTTTCGGTGCATTCACTATGAATTACTTGTTTTCTTAAAATTTTGCTTTTTATATGGACAAATAGTGTAATGTAGCTGAAAACTTGCCCTATCCAATTGAGCTCCCTGTATCTATTATAAAGTAAAGTAAAGTCGTCGGGGCGGCCTAATGTCGGTATCAGCCAGTCAGCGAGGGAGTCTATCCCCTTTTCAATAGCACTAGACCAAGGAGATTGTTTTAGTGCCACACCTACCATCAGCTCCTTACTTTACCGCACAGATCCCTGTGCTACTCATATGCTGAGTTGGCAAGGACAGGTATCGAACTAGGAACCTTGTGGTTTCTAGCCGAACGCTCTACCGACTGAGCTAATTCGGCCCATTATCTGTTATAGTTTTCATAAAAATAAACTGGAGGCATTATTTTCGGTGCACCACTATGAATTACTTTTGGCTTGTTATGTAGACAAATAGTGTAATGTAGCTGAAAACTTGCTCTATCCAATGGTATTATTGAGCTCCTATCTGTTATAGTTTCCATGGAAATAAACAGGAGGCATTACTTTCGGAGCATCCACTATAAATTACTTGTTTTCCTACATTTTTGTTTGTTATTCTCCTACAAGACCGAATCAAGAAGAAATCTTAATCAATATTATCAAAGAGCTTGCAGTGATATATTAAGTGCTTTTGAAACATAAGGAGAACCCAGTGTCAGCTGAATTTGATACACTGGCAGAAAAGTGTGAAAATGATGTCTCAGGAGCAGCAGCCATCTTGAAAACAATTTTCCATTTCAAAGAAGCAGACGGTAATTTTTCACAAAATAAACCCTATTTGACTATCACCATCTTTTTTTTTTTATCCTTTTTAATTTCAGTAATGATAGCATACTTTTATATATATATATATGTATATTTTGATATCCTGAGGTTCTAAAATAATTTCATTGGCTGAATAAAAAAAGAAACAAAGTTTGCTTTGATATAAAAAAAAAAGAAGGTTTATGTTTTTTTCTATGTTTTTTTTCTCTTTTCGTTTTTTCTTGCTCACTGGGTCAAACTTCCTGATCAGCTTCATACTTCAAACCAGCCTGGAGGTACTCGGATTCTTTTTCAGCATCAACAGAATCTTAAGGGGTGTATTATTATTATTATTCTAAGGACGAACAGACGAACCTTCTCCCTTCACTCGAAAGGTCACCTGTCAGCAGATCCGGAATTTTGGGAATAGTTATATCAGGCCTTTGTTGCGTATTCACTTCAGTTGACATTGCGGGGATCATTTTGTTCTTGAAACCTCCTTACACATTCGCAAATAAAGTCTCTGGGCATGCACACATAATTAGAATGGCCGAATCTGCTGACAGGAAATTAGCCCTGCCGTAAATGGCTTTTAAGTTCTTTAGCCTAGACCAGACTCCTCTTCTTTTTTTTTGTTTCTTCTTCCAAGTATGTGTAGGATCAAATGGATTATTTCTTTTCTTCTGTTAATGAAATTTCAGCTTGAAGAGCCGTTAGCTGGATAAATTTCTTTTCTAAACCCTAATTGGGGAATTGCGTAAGCTTTTCAGCAGCAAATCCATATATTTACAGAAAATAAAATGTTTTGATAATATCTTGTATTTAACCAACCCCTCCACCATGAGCAGGATGTGACACAAGGTCTATTTCTTTAAGCTGAGTATAGCTGATCTGAATTCAGAGTTTTCTTTCTTCTAGACTGGTTGCCTTACCAAGACTGAAGAGCCCAGTCTGCTCTACTATTTATTCATAGCTGAAGAAAGAATAGCTGGAGTCATACCTTTCCCAAGGATATTAGTGTTATGTGGAATGCAAACAGCCTTATCCAAGTATGTGTACAATCAAATGGATTATTTCTTTTCTTCTGTTAATGAAATTTCAGCTTGAAGAGCCGTTAGCTGGATAAATTTCTTTACTAAACCCTAATTGGGGAATTGCGTAAGCTTTTCAGCAGCAAATCCATATATTTACAGAAAATAAAATGTTTTGATAATATCTTGTATTTAACCAACCCCTCCACCATGCGCAGGATGTGACACAAGGTCTATTTCTTTAAGCTGAGTATAGCTGATCTGAATTCAGAGTTTTCTTTCTTCTAGACTGGTTGCCTTACCAAGACTGAATAGCCCAGTCTGCTCTACTATTCATTCATAGCTGAAGAAAGAATAGCTGGTTTCATACCTTTCCCAAGGATATTAGTGCTATGTAGAATGCAAACAGCCTTATTCATGATTTGAACAAGGCTAGTTGAGTCCACTACCTACGACAATAACTGTTTCGCATGGGGATCTCTATATATATAATACCCATATATTACAAAAATTTTCATTATATTTGTATCTACATAGCTACCTATGTAACTCTAACATTTACCCGTAGCTGGGAAGAATTGATGAATTCATGCCTTTCCCAAGGGCACTAATCAAATGCAAACAACCTCGGACAGGAATTGAACTCAGGTCACTGATTCAATTTCCTATGATGATATCCATTATAGTAAACCAGCCAGGCGTTGATAATATTAAGCCATTGATTATCATGATATATTGAAAAAATTGATAATACCAAATTTATACTGAATTGATATCATTGCCCTGATATCATTCCCTTTCATTTTTAACTGATACTACCCAATAGAAAACTAGTATGGTGGTTGCAGTTCTGTATCATTTTGGAGATATCATAATGATAGTATCAATTCAGTATCAATCTGTGGATATCAGTATGGTGGTATCAATCTTACTGATATCATTATATGGTAAATTCGGTATGAACTTGTTGATATCTGTTATGCGTATCAACTGATTATCAATTGGGTGATACTGATTTGATGATCTCAAATCCATAGAAGTTTGGTAGTATCAATTCTGTATCATATGGTAGTATCATTTTGTGGATATTAGTATGGTGGTAAACAATTTATTAATATCATTATATGGTATAAATTCAGTATATATTTGTTGATATTTCTATAGTGGTATCAACTGGTTATTAAGTGGGCATTTTTGTATATCTCTGTAGTGGTATCAACTGGGTGATACTAATTTGATGATCTCAAATCCATATCAGTTTGATAGTATCAATTCAGTATCATATGGTAGTATCGTTTTGTGGATATTAGTATGGTAGTAAAAAATTTACTGATATCATTATATGGTATAAATTCAGTATATATTTGTTGATATCTCTATAGTGGTATCAACTGGTTATTAAGTGGGTGATACTAATTTGATGATCTCAAATCCATAGAAGTTTGGTATTATCAATTCTGTATCATATGGTAGTATCATTTTGTGGATATTAGTAAACAATTTAACTGATATCATGATATGGTATAAATTCAGTATATATTTGTTGATATCTTATAGTAGTATCAACTAATTATTAAGTGGGTGATACTAATTTTATGATCTCAGTCCATATCACTTTGTTTGTATCAATTTAGTATCATATGTTAATATCATTTTATGAGTATTAGTATGGTAGTAAAAAAATTACTGATATCATTATATGGTATAAATTCAGTATGCATTTTTTTATATCTTTGTAGTGGTATCAACTGGGTGATACTAATTTGAATATCTCAAATCCATATCACTGTGTTTGTATCAAGTTCAGTATCACATGGTAGTATAATTTTGTGGGTATTAGTATGGTGGTAAACATTTTACTGATATCATATATGGTATAAAATTCAGTATATATTTGGTTTGAATATCTCTATAGTGGTATCAACACTGGTTAGTGGGGTGATACTAATTTGAAATCTCAATCATAATCAGTTTGGGTAGTAATCAATTAGTATCATTGTA
>CM042147.1:115394596-115475393 GCA_023376005.1 Doryteuthis pealeii | reverse complement strand
AGAAAAAAAGGAAAATGCCTTAGAGCTGAAAGAAAAGAGAAAGAAAGAATTAAAAGCTCAGAAAGAGAAGAAAGGGTAAGAGTTAAAAAAATATTAAAAAGGGTAAGAATTCAGAAAGAGAAAGAAAGGTAGAGTTAAGAAAGACAAAGAAAGGCTAAGTTCAAAGAAGAGAAGAAGGCTAAGAGTTCAAGAAAGAGAAGAAAGGCTAAGAGTTAAGAAAGGAGAAAGAAATGCTAAGAGTTCAAGAAAGAGAAAGAAAAGGCTAAGAGTTCAAGAAAGAGAAGAAAGCTGAGAGTTCAAGAAAGAGAAGAAAGGCTGAGGTTAAAGAAAGAGAAAAAAGGCTAAGAGTTAAGGAAAGAGAAAGAAAGGCTAAGGGTTCAAGAAGAGAAAGAGGCTAAGAGTTAAAAGAAAGAGAAAGAAGGCTAAGGTTAAAGAAAGAGAAAGAAAGGCTAAGGGTTCAAGAAAGAGAAAGAAAGGCTAAGAGTTAAAGAAAGAGAAAGAAAAAGGCTAAGGGTCAAGAAAGAGAAAGAAAGGCTAAAGGGTTCAAGAAAGAGAAAGAAAGGCTAAGAGTTAAAGAAAGAGAAAGAAAGGCTAAGGGTTCAAAAAGAGAAAGAAAGGCTAAGGTTCAAGAAAGAGAAAGAAAGGCTAAGAGTTAAAGAAGAAGAAAGAAAGGCTAAGAAGAAAGAGAAAGAAAGGCTAAGGGTTCAAGAAAGAGAAAGAAAGGCTAAGAGTTAAAGAAGAGAAAGAAAGGCTAAGAAAGGTTCAAGAAAGAGAAAGAAAGGCTAAGAGTTCAAGAAAGAGAAAGAAAGGCTAAGGGTTCAAGAAAGAGAAAGAAAGGCTAAGGGTTCAAGAAAGAGAAAGAAAGGCTAAGAGTTAAAGAAAGAGAAAGAAAGGCTAAGAGTTAAAGAAAGAGAAAGAAAGGTTAAGAGTTCAAGAAAGAGAAAGAAAGGGCTAAGAGTTAAAGAAAGAGAAAGAAAAGGCTAAGAATTCAAGAAAGAGAAAAACAAGAGCTAAGACAATGAAAAGAAAAGAAGGAAAGGCTATGAGTTAAAGAAAAGAAAGAAATGCGAAGAAAGTTAAAGAAGAGAAAGGAAATCTTCACGAGAGAGAGAGAGAGAGAGACAGACAGACAGACAGAGACAGAGTGACAGAGAGACAGAGAGAAAGTGTAAGAGATATTCATGCTTTATGAAGAACTGTAAAAATAACAATTTTAATCTTTTTACAAAAAAAAGAAGAAAAAATGTAATCTTAAACTGTTTCCCCAATTACAATTTTTTTCTTGAAAAAAAGATTAAAACAATTAATTAAAATGAATTAATTAAATTAAGGTTATTTGTTTGCTAATTCTATTCATTAATTAATTCATTCTCTCTTCTTCTTCAAAAAACATTTATGTGCTGATGGGATTGTTCAGAGATGATGAAGATTTTGGTTTCAAAAATGACGATGGAATGAGTTTGTGAGTAAACAGATATTATACTCCCGGATTTAGATGACTGACTTGGTGGGAAAACAGATAGCATTATTTCTTAAATAGAACACAACGTTTTCCTTTTTTATAAATTGAATGTGTGTTAGATCCTCATCAGTCTCTTGATTCTAAAGAGATATCTGGCTCTTTAAACATAAAAGATGGCCGAGGAGTTAAAAATAAATAAATAAAAAGATATTTAGTCAGTTGGTTGGTTGGATTTTACGGCATGTCAACCCTTGTTGGGTTATTCTATGCCAAAGACGTGTTTATTCTATTCATTCTTGTTGGGTATTCAATTCAAAGGAAACTAAATTTAAAAAAAAATTTTTTAAAACTTATTTTTATCTAAGATGATACCCTAACAGATACTACCATTCCAGGTCAGAATCACCACTGAATAAAAACATTTTTTTCATTGGTCTGTTGGACTTTACAGCATATCAACCCATTGGGTTATTTTATGCCAGAGACGTTTTTGTTTTATTCATTTTTGTCGGGTATTCAATTAAAAAAAAAACTTTTTAAAAACATTTTAAAACTCATTTTGATGTTATTTCTCTGAATGTTTGAGATGAGGCTTGAAGATTAGTATTATTAGTGTTATTCGGACTATTGTCCGCATCTTCATTGTTATTTGTACAACGTTTCGGCCGATATACCCTCCGGCCTTCTTCAGGTATTTCTGAATAATGATTTCGTGATGGCTCCCGATTACGACAAGAAAGTTCCCGAGTTCGAAAAGAAGGTTCCCGAGTCCGAGAAGGTTCCCGAATCCGACAAGAAATACCTGAAGAAGGCCGGAGGGTATATCGGCCGAAACGTTGTACAAATAACAATGAAGATGGGGACAATAGTCCGAATAACACTAATAATACTCATTTTGATGTATTTGACCCAAAGATGTTACCCTAACAGGTACTACCACTCCGGGTCGGAGTCATCACTAAATAAGAAAATCGTTGGTTGGTCTGTTAAATTTTACAGCATGTCAACCCTTGGGTTATTTTATGCCGAAGACATTTTTGTTTTATTTATTCTTGTCGTGTATGCAATTAAAAAAATCTTTTAAAAAAACATTTTAAAAAACTCATTTTGATCTATTTAACCCAGAGATATGACCCTAACAGGTACGACTACTCCGGGTCAGAGTCACTGCTGAATAAGCAAATTGTTGGTTGGTCTGTTGGATTTTACAGCATTTTCAACCCTTCAGATATTTTATGCTGAAGACGTTTTCTGTTTTATTTATTCTTGTCGGGTAAAAAATCAATGCTTTTTAAAAAAAATCTCTTTTTATATAATTGTCTATATATTGAATAACCCTTGCCCATATATGGGTGCAGATGCAGACAAACACTCAGTATTATATACACTAGTAAATCTATGCACCATCCGGGTGCAAGTATTTAAGTTTTGATGTAATAAAATGTTATACTGAATTAGGCTAATGAAACTAAATAAGAATGCAGACAAAAAGATTAATAGGGCCTTGTGCCCAACCCATACAAGTGGAGTACGAGGTAATTACCATGTAGATCCGGCCAACGGGATTCGGCTCTGGACTCTTGATGCAATTAACAGCCTTGATCCCAGGGGACTACCCCTCAGGCAACACCTGCCCCCTTGATTTAAAGGGACAGGGCTGGACTTATTGCCCAGTGCCTGAGGTCCCCCTTGAGGGGGAATACCGAAGGGTTCAATCCAATTTTTGCACCTGCCACCCATGGCTTGTGGTGGTCCCACATTAATAGGGCCTTGTGCCTAACCCGTACACGTGGGGTACATGGTAAATATCTAAATATCTAGTTTCGGTTACAGACAGAAAAACACACTATCTCCATTATAATAAGAGATATAATCTTTCTGGTCATGTTATGTAGTGTCGTGACCAGGGATATTGAATAATTGAAGAGGGCAATATAAATCAGGTTACTGCTGTATGTGTGTTTTATTGCCAACGCTTAAGCGTATTTACGGTTTTCGAAGGAGCTCTTATTTCTCCGTAGTTGTAGGCAAATTGTCGGACAAAGAAGGAACAAACACGAAAGTAAATGCAGACACTTGTATTGACAAAAAATTACATAAAATTGTTGCAAATTTTAATGGCATTTGCTACGAGACTTATCTGTGAGTTGAGCTGAGTTCTTGGAGTAATAGTGATAACAGGGTATTCTGTTCGTCGGTAGGAAATGTTGATAAGACGCTTCGTCTCGGTAGTTTCTCGTCCTTCAATAAGTGTGCTATTGTACCCGCCTTTTAACGTATGCTGATACAATGCCTTAGAAGGGAGCTGGTTGTAGAGTTCTGTGGTAAGTGGGCCCTGTTTGGGCTTAGTAAAGAGTGCTTGGTGTTTTTACGTCTCTCCTCCAGTACTGCTATGCGATAAGTGGGTCCTGTTTTGGGGCTAAGTGATGAATGAAGTGTAGGGACCGCTGTTTACGCGACTACCCTCAGTGGGTGCTCCGTGATAAATGAAGTTTTTTGGTATTGGCGCCAACATACGATGTTGGCGATTCGCCCCCTAGCGCCAGGGGGAGATAATTAGTTATGGAATTTCCAATACACTTGCATGATGATAGAAAGATAGTAAAGTTGCAAAATGTGTGATTTTCTTTCTTCTTTTTAACAATATTATCAAATTGGCTCTATGATATTTTTGTATTATGAATTATTTTGACTAATAAAATTAAAATTAATGAATAAAATAACAAACTCATTTTTATCTTGCTACTTTAAGTGAAACTCAAAGTAATGAGATAAAAATAAGTTTGTGATTTTATCTATTAATCATAATAAATATACAGTACTGAGCAGTCTTTATTTACCCAAATGTTTCGAATGTACCAATTATCAAGTATGGTGTAAGACCATGGACCCTTGCAAGAAACAGCAGTGGGAACGTTAATATCATAGTTTTAAGGCGTTCTACTAGAGTTTTTAAGTTTGTTTTTTTTTTACTTGCGTCAACACATAGTGAAAACAGGTCAATTTGGGCGTGTTTTCACAGGATTTTGACGTAGATTTTAAGGTATCCGAATTTAACCAAAATTTTCAAAGTTTCAAATTATCAAGCATTATTATACCCGTTGAAGGGTTGGTAAAAATACTAAATTCAATGTTACTCTATTAAAATTCAATGTTTCTACAATGCATGAATGTTGTTGATGTATATAATAAACTATATATATTAAAAGTGATTTGTCTTGATGATATGTGGCTAATACACTGCTTTGTAAACAATAGTAACATACGCTTTATAATTTTATAGTATCTAATAATACATTATAGTATTTAATAATATATATATATATATATATATATATATATATATATATATATATATATCCACAGACACCATGTTTTGACGTATCACATCTCTTTAGTGTGGTTAGACATTAGCAGACAACCCCCAGCCGGGATGGAAACCCGATCGATTTATCATCAGTCAGGCTTCTTAACTCCTCGGCCATCAGCACCTACAATCTAGGATAAGGATTTCTAAGTGATAAATACATACATATGCATATATGTAAGGGCCGCCAGTGAGTGTTCCATCCATAACTAAAGTTTCATGCATACTTACAATCACCAGACGGTCAACATTTTGACTGTCTGACGATTGCAAGTAAATATGAAACTTTAGTTACGGGATATTGAATCCATAATATCTAATATTTGATTTTAAAACTGCTCTGTTATTTTAGAATTGAGCACCATCATATGGCAATACTTTTCTCATTCATTCTCCATTCATTCTGTATATATATATATATATATATATATATATATATAATATATATATATATATATATATATATATATATATACAGAGAGAGAGAGAGAGAGAGAGAGAGAGAGAGAGAGAGAGAGAGAGAGAGAGAGTGGGGATGTAAACCTACACAAGCACATCATGAAGGTGACTATCCAGATAAACAGGAATTAAAACAAGTTTTTCCTCTCCTCTTTGATTGCTATTATTATCCTAATTAGTCATCAAACTGACCAACCAAATCATAATCCCCTCCTTCCCACCCCCCGTCCAAACCCTCCACCCTTCCACCCATCTCAACCCCCGTTTCAATTCTATTTCCCCTGCTTGCGCACATGACTGTCCCCTGTTGTCAATAGGTTCCCGTGAAAGATAAAGATTATAACCTATAATGTCCTTACAGTGTTTGCCATAAAAGTGCAGAACCTTATGGATGAATGATCATCAGAGATTGGACAGTCCAGTGTTGAGATGGACAATGGCCACTCTGACAGATTCTCTTTCAGTTAAGGCAGTTCAGAATCACTCATGACCTGCCCCTCAAAACCACCCCAAACTCAACCACCGCCATTAGATCTTTGATTCTCTCTTTAAGTTGCTTAATGACTCATTTGCATGCAAGGCATTGGGGGTCCTTGTCCCCTCAGATGCTGGATCAAGTAGAGAAGATAAAAAAAAGGGGGTTTTAAGGGTCTGGGAATGATAAATCATCAGAAGAAATACCAGTCTGCCATTAACAGACTTTTCAATTTTTCTTCACATTTTCTACATTCTGTTTTTCAGCTGGTGAGCTGAACCAGTCGGAAACGGATACTTGAAAGATAATACAGAGTTTATTTGCATCTTGAATTCACTATCAAAAATGATCACACTGGGAACAGGGCTATGTTTACCTGCAATTCCCTAAATACAATCAAGAAAATTTGGAAATAGTCTTTTAGAGATTGTATAATGATTATATATCTCTCTCTATAATAAAAATGATTATATATCTCTCTCTATAATAAAAACATTTAATCGTAAAAAATTCCTTTACTAAAAGTCTTTTGAATTCCAACCGTCACATTTCTTAACACCCATCCCCTTCCGTTTAAATTGTTTTCGCCTTGTTGCCAACATCTCAAAAATTCGCTACATTTGTTGACAAAAGATATACATGGAACATGACCGACATATATATGGCGCGAAATGCCCACGTTGGTGAATATTGTAACGTCTTTCGTTTTTTGCAGTATCAAGGTTTTTTGTTTTGTAAACTCATTTTGACTTTCCTCTCCGACCCAAACAACTACGGGAGTGAATGAGCTCTGATGATGATTTTTGTAAAATCGAAATATTGATCAGTATCAGCTATGATTATATTATAAATTGTTTTCTTCTTTAACAGCATTGTGTGATGTTTTCATTCCACCTTTTCTTACTCATATCTCTCTCTATATATATATCCCATAAATTTGGTATGAGCTCTCTAATTGGTGATTTAAATTAACTTTCACTACTAAGCATATAAGCAATGATCGAAAACTAGATCTCTCTGTTATCGTAGAAATATGTAAACAAACCTATGTATTTAATAGTTTAAAAACACCAGTCCCGCTATAGCAGCTGTCAGTGGCCGAGGGGATAAGATATCAGGCTGGCAAACAGTCAGTCTGAGTTCGACCCTAGCCAAGGATAGTTGTTGTGCCAAGCCACGCTAAAAAGGCGTGAAACGCCGAAACACGTGTCTGTGGATGACTTATATATATATATATATATATATATATATATATATATATATATGTGTGTGTGTGTGTGTGTGTCTGTGTGTATAATGGAAAAGGTAACTTACCGGTGAATATGGTCACGATGGTTAGGTGGTGCAGAATTCAGGGGGGTAAGTCAGCGAAATAACAAATACAAAGTTCTCGATACGTAAGTAGAGTAAATTTATTATAATATAGGTACAAGTGATAACCTATTCGAGTTTCACAATAAGGATCTTCAGGGTTAAATCCACTGAATTAATTGAGATACCGATTAATTTCAGTCGATTACACAAGTGTGTTCATTGCGTTAAACTGTTCGTTATCGAACAGTTTAATGCAATGAACACACACTGCAATTAATGGGTATCTCGATTAATTCCGTGGATTTAACCCTGAAGATCCTTATGGTGAAACTCGAGTAGGTTATCACTTGTACCTATATTATAATGTATATATATATATGTATATAGAATGAATGGAGAATGAATGTGAAATGTATTAGCATATGAATAGCAGAGAAGATTTAAAATCAAATATCAAATATTATGGATTTAATATCCCGTAACTAAAGTTTTATGCGTACTTGCAATCATCAGACGGTCAAATGTTAAGATTTAAAAAAAAAAACGATGTTTTTTATAGCGTTTATATAAACGGAAAGCGTGTTCACGCGATGGAATGTTATAACGCTAAACTTATATTTTAAATAAATAAATAAACATGCTTAGATCTTAATGCACACGGTGTCCAGATGAATTTTTCTTAAATAGATAAATAGAGGGCGAAAAATAAGGGATTAATTAGGGTCGGGTGGTAAATGACATAATAAGAAATTGTTCAAATGTCTACATTTGGAAATAAGTTCGCTTCCCTTGTTCAGTAAATTTGCATTCGTAGCAAATTCGTTTAGCGTTATAAAATCAAATGATTGACACTGCTTTCTGTCGGTTGTTTGTCTGAAGATCATGAAGGATATTACATCTTTATTTGCTATAATCTAAGTTAAATTTTGCTATGATTCATGTGTAGTGTCCTGACATCTCGACCTAGCGAGATTAAGGGAAAAATCTCGATAGGGCGAAACCCCGGAAATAGAGACTTGACTACAAACGTGGACATACAGCCACACGGACCTCATTGTACACGTTCCTGAAATAAAACCTGTTTTTAACTGTTTTTATCACGACTTTTCGTAAAGGCCCAAAAAGTATGATGGTACACATCCACACAACACTACCTCAGTACTTACTCTACAGACATTATGTGAATTGGTTGTTGTTTTTTTTTACAACATATTAACCCTTTTCAGGTCATTTAAAGCCGAATCAAGCCATTTTGATAAACAAAGGACTCAGGCTGCTTACGGTATCTCAAAGTCTCAATCAATATAATTTGACCACCTACTGGGAAAATTTCATGAACAGATAAGCATGTCATGACAAGGAGTGATGCTGTTGTGATTTAACCCTTTGGAACCTATATACTCGATGTATCTTGGCTAAGTGATATTCTACTATACACTGTAAGCATAATATTTTAACTGAACACCATACCAGTGATGTGTATCAACCTCTCCTGATAATTCAATTCTATCACCAGCTTCTATCTGCAGCAGACCCAAGAAGAGAACACTCATTCATCCCACCACTCTTCCTTGTTTTTAACCCTTGTTGTCTGTCATTAATTTATTTACCCTTTTCTCCCTCTGTCTCCTACACTGCATTAGCATGCTCACAATCATATTGCCCTTATGGCAAGCTCCAACCCTTTTTATCATATAGATGCTTGAAGTGGGTGGCTAAGGTTTTCATGTCCTGGGTATGACGTTAAATTAATCTGATGGTGAGGTTCCACTTCAGGAGGTCTGGGGAATATGAAGCACCTCTTCATCACCATTGCTTCCAGGTCCACTCTGACCCGGAGTGGTAGTACCTGCTAGGGTCCCATGTATGGGTTAAATTGTAAAATGTGTTTATAAAAAGTTTTTTAAATATTTTAAACTATCGCTACAAATCTTTCAAATCTTTGTCGGCATTAAATGCCTCACCGTGGTTGGTATGCCGTAAAATAAAACAAAACAAACAAACAAACAAACCATGGTCACATTATAACATACTTTACGTTGTAATCAAAATATTTAAAACTCAGAATTATTCTACTATGCACTATTAGCCTGATATTTCAGACTCAGATACTCAGAATAAAAAGCTGAATATATCCTTTCTTTTAATGGAATGAGGGGTTTTAAACAAAGATGTCTGTACCCTGGAGCAGAGTGTGCTTTTTGCCCCACTTTTTGTAGGTTTTATGAACCCAGGTACAAAGCCAATAAACTAACAGGTAAAAGGGTTAAAGTACTTTTATCTTATGTAATTTCTCCTGTACTCTAAGCAACAAAACTCACACACCACTTCAAGTCTGAAAGTAAAAACTATTCTCTTATAGAAATTGATGCAAAATCTACTGGCAGAATCAGGCTGTTACATTTATAGCGACTTGAGAAACTTTATGTTATTTTAAGTAATTTCTAATGTTCTTTGAAATGAAACTTACACAACACAAAGACTTAAAGTAAAAACTGACTTTTGTAAAATTGCTGCCTTATCGAACTTATAGTAACGTGTATGCATGCAATTAAAATTAAAAAGAAACACAAATTTTTAGTACCGTTGGCAAAAAAAAAAAAGTTTAGAAATGTACAAGTGTCTATAACTAATGTCTGACTTGGCAGTAAAACAAGGTACACAGGTGATATTCATTGCTCACTTTCAACTTACCATCAGTCTAGTGCAACCACCTCTGTGCGTGAGATTTAAATTTGGCAAAATTTAGCTTGATCGGGACAGTTTAGCTCAATCGGTAGAGTGTTCAGCTAGAAACCACAAGGTTCCTAGTTCGATACCGGCCCTCGTTAATTCAGCGTATGAGTAGCACAGGGATTATGTGCTGTAAAGTAAGGAGCTGATGGTAGGTGTGTCGCTCCGCCTCAGATGCAAAAACAATCTCCTTGGTCTAGCGCTAGTGAAAAGGCGATAGACTCCATCGCTGATTGGCTGATACCGACTTTAGGTAACCCCATTGATTTTTTTTTTTTTTTACATTTTTTGAACATTATTGCAAATTTGCTATTGATGGATTGGAACAGAAAGGGCGGGAAGAAGAAGAAGAAGAAGAAGAAGAAGAAGAAGAAGAAGAAGAAGAAGAAGAAGAAGAAATTGCCAATTTAATATCTATTTTTTTAAAGAGGGAATTCTTAAAGAATTAAATTGCTAATGTTAGGTTAACTTTACGATCCAACGCTACAAATGTGCGGTATCTAGAGAGATACTGTTACATAATTATGGATCCCTAATATCTTTTTAAGGTAGTATAGAAATCCTTATGGCGATCAGTACAGCTGATGGCCTTGAGAGTGAGTGACAGCGTTTGACCTCACTCTCACCTTGCGTTCTGGGGAGAACCGTGAGAAACGGAACCCCGATAGAAAGCCCCTTCCGGTTTAAGGGGTAAGTAGTCAGTTAGAACTTAGAAGCGAAGCTAGCAAGATGTGAGCTGACTGCGCAGTTGTCTGGTCTGGGGAAACTACGAATAAAGTAACAACATCGTAAATCGAAGTCTTGTTGTTATTACTAAAAGCTAACAATAGCACAAGGCTTTTGATAAGCAGTGATCCCCACAGAGACCCGGAATCCTCAATAGAAGACCAGACGAGACCTTAGAAGAAATACCAGACCTTAGAAGATATACCAGATCCGGCCAGAAGAATAGACGACAAGAATAAGAGTAAGACGTAAGGAAGTATATAACGTATAGATATATAGTGCCGTCCAAGAAAAGGCACTACGTAACAATACTTGATTATACTACATGACAAAAAGTCTGTCAGACGAGCTTGCTTGCTTAACCATTGCTCCAAGGCTAGTCGACTTTATATTTACTAAGATTAACATAGTCTGGTACAAGGTCAAAGGCAATATGATATGCCCCAGTTTTGTTACAAGTAAAAGTAGTGAATTTAAAATGGGACAAAAATCTAGTGCCCAAACTTGATCAAGGCTGACAAAATTTTCAACTCTCAGAATATCTCTCTATTACCTAAGGTGAGACAAAAGTAACTGTGACCAAATGCGCTTTCACTTTAAACAAGAAAACATTTACTAGAAGAAAAATTCCACAAATCATCAGATCCTGAGAAATTTTCATCTTTTGAATTTAAAAAAAATGGGAAGCAAAGACAAGTTTCTGATTTTTAACATGCCATCTTTCTCTTTGAAATCTGCGACACACAACAACAATAATTCTGTAAGTCATCACATCCTTGGGAAGTTTTGGTTTTTGGAAGGAAGAGAAGGAAATGAAAGCTGCCAATTTCATGCTTGCCTTAAAAAAATCTGTAAAAATCTACACTGCACAACAAGAATACTTTCAACAAGACATCACATTTTGGGAAAGTCTTTTTTTCTTTGTTTTTTAGTATAGGAAGCAAAACAAAAAGATGAATTTTGTAGTCATTGTTATGAGAATTAATGTTAGTTATGCTGTTTTATATTCTTTCTTTTTGTTCTTTGTTTATTTTGGTTTGCATTTTTGTTTCTTTCTTTTTGTTTCTTTTTTTGTTTCTTTTTTTTCTTGTTTGATTGTTTCTTTTTCTTTCTTTTGTTTGATTGTTTCTTTTTCTTTCTTTTTGTTTTATTTTCTTTCTTGTTCTTTCTTTTTTTTTTCCTTCTTGTTTGATTGTTTCTTTTTCTTTCTTTTTTGTTTGATTGTTTCTTTTTCCTTCTTTTTTGTTAGTTTGGTTCTTTTTCTTTCTTTTTGTTTTATTTTCTTTCTTTTTCTTTCGTTTTGTTTGTTTGTTTGTTTCTTTTTCTTTCTTTTATTTTTTTTCCTTCTTGTTTGTTTGTTTCTTTTTCTTTCTTTTTGTTTGATTGTTTCTTTTTCCTTCTTTTTTGTTAGTTTGGTTCTTTTTCTTTCTTTTTGTTTTATTTTCTTTCTTTTTCTTTCTTTTTGTTTGTTTGTTTCTTTTTCTTTCTTTTTTGTTTGATTGTTTCATTTTCCTTCTTGTTTGATTGTTTCTTTTTTTGTTTGTTTGTTTGTTTGTTTCTTTTTCTTTCTTTTTGTTTTATTTTCTTTATTTTTCTTTTTGTTTGTTTGTTTCTTTTTTTCTTTTTGGTTGTTTCTTCTTCTTTTTCTTTTCTTATCCTATTACTTGTTACTCTTCTTCATTTTTCCTTTGTTTATTTCTTGTTTGTTTCTTTTTCTTTCTTTTCTTTTTTTCTCATTTGTTTTTTTTCCTTTCTTTCTTTCTCTCTCAGCCCTATTGCTTGTTACTCTTCTTTTTTGTTTATTCTTTCTTTCTTTCTTTCTTTCTTTTTGTCTGTTTCTTTTTTTCTCTCAGTCTTTTTTATTGTATTACTTGTTACTCTTTTTTCCTTTCTTTTTCTAGGTTTTCTAAGTTTTGAAAGAAGAAGAAGAAGAAGAAAGTGAAATAATAATAATAATAATAATAATAATAATAATAATAATAATAATAATAAATGCAATACATCTTTCTTTAAACCCTATTTCCTGTATAAAACATTATGGTTGACATAGATTGTCTGTCACAATATCGGATTATCAGCTGTTTCCCGGGATTACTTATTTCATAAATTGACTGCCAAAGGCAATGCTTGGTTGCTTCCTAGTTTGGAAAATGCCAGCAATGCCTCAATGACAATTCCTCAAAATAGTGCATTTACCTTTGCTGTGCAGGTGCAAAATTACTAAACGGAGACACGTTGAAAATACGAAATCAGTAGAAACAGCCTCAATCCATTGAGTTGACAGATATCAGTATTTAGCTGTGAGATTAAGTATTTTTTTGTAATATCCTTTTTTTTATATTTTAATAATCTAGTAGTAGTAGTAGTAGTAGTAGTAGTAGTAGTAGTAATAGTTGTAGTAGTAGTCTGAGATTCAGGGATTAGGTATTTTCATGATTCCCCCAAGGGTTGGTTTAGCTCAGTCGGTAGAGCATTCAGCTAGGAATCACAAGGTTCCTGGTTTGATACCGGCCCTCGACAAATCAGTGTATGAGTAGCACCGGGGTCTGTGTGGTAAATTGAATTGAATTTGAATCATATATTAACAGAATCTTAACTTTTCTTTGCACATGTCATTAATGTTAGTTATGAAATTAAAAATTCCCCCTTTTTTTCAAATGTCACTCTTCACCGAATATTCTTTATTCTCTAAATGTCATCAAACATCACTCAATTTCTCCAACTGTAAGCATCTTAAATAATTTTCAAAAAAAATCATTTTTTCAAACACTTCAAAATTCACTCTATTTTGACCGTTTTAATTTCAAATATCAAACATTTTACCCTGAAGAAGGCCGTTTTACTTTGTATACTTAGATATTTTATAATTTTCTATTATCATTATTTCATTTCATATTCAAAATAATAATAAATAGAATGCAATGTGTACATGAACAAACTCCTGGCCGAAACACCTGTTGGTAAATCATTGAATCAATTTTATCCATTCAACGTTTTCTTTCCTTTATTTATGTATCCTTTCAACATATTGTCGGATTCATTTCCATTTTCAACTCAAATACTCCTATGTAATATTAATAATTATATGCTTTCAAGTAATCATTTCTATTTGATAATAGTCATTTGTTTGCACACAGTTATATGATTTCAAGTAAATAATAATGGTTTGGAGGATGATTTTGAAGGCTATCACAATGCAGGTGTAAAGAAAAAATAAGGTAACAATGGTGTTGTTTGTTAACATGTGATTTTAACAAACAACACCATTGTTACCTTATTTTTTCTTTACACCTACATTGTGATAGCCTTCAAAATCATCCTCCAAACCAATATATACACAATGCTTCAAGCAAATTATAAAACCCTTTTAAATAAAGATAATTCTTAGAAAACATTTAAAGTTTCAACTAACTATTCTTAATACAAATAATTTACAGTTATATGGTATTCCAATCCAATACTAATAATTAACTATTAATTAACTATTATAAGTTATATGGTATTCCTATCCAATACTAATAATTAACTATTAATTAACTATTCTTAATACAAATAATTTACAGTTATATGGTATTCCTATCCAATACTAATAATTTTAAAAAAGATCAATTTAAACCATGGATGCAACTCTAACAGTCCCTAACACTCTGGGTCAGAGTTGACCTAGGAGTAATGGGACTTAAGAGCTACTCCACACTCACCAGAATTGGAACCTCATCATCAGATGCAATGTTATACCCAGGATACCACTTTTTTGAGTGACGAGTCTTACCCCTCCTTCAAGGAATACAGTCAGTGTATTCTAGAAATCTCCGAAGAAATAACTACACACAAAATGTAGATGTGAATATACAATGAATGTGATTCTATAAACTTTAGACTTAAAATAACCCAACTGGTTATCATGCCATTAAAATCAATCAAAGACTCAGAGCATATTTCTTTCTTTTGTAATCCCAAGTTTCCTGATTTGCCTTCATATTCAAGTGTTGTTTAATTATTTTTCCCCATTATATATATTGATTTAATTATTGATTTAATTTTTCTGCCTTTAGGGAAATCATTATTTACATAATTTTAAAAATTCTAATTGGATTTGTGAATAGAATGATCATAAACCCAACAAAATGATACCAAATTTATTGAAAGATTATTGGCAGTTTAACTTGGTGTGGGTGAGATGCAATTCTCTGTAGTCCATAGCCTATTTTGAAAAATATGGGTTATCCTCCCCTGACAGATTCCAGAAGTAGGGACTAGCAGGAGACCCAAATCCTCAGAACAGCAACAGTGGGCGGAGTGATAAGACATCCCTACAGGGAGAACAGTAAAAGTAGTGGACAATGGCAAACATCCCGACTAGCAGAAGTACTTAAGTTTTAATGTAATTAAATATATCAAATTAGAAAGACTAACAAAATTAAATAAGAATGCATATAAAAAGATTGCACTTATTTTAATAATATTTTTATTTGTTTCTATATAAAATCATTTATAGGATTGATTTTTATACGTTGGTGGCATAAAACAGTAATATTATAAATCAATAACACCAAATGATTATTTATTAAACTGGTTTTGTTAAAACAAGGATTTAAATTAACCACAATATTTTTCAATACTTAAATGGATGACCATTTAAGTAACAAGTAGTGCAAGTCACCTGATATGTGAACTCACCTATGGTTCAGAAATTGCATATATTGTACGTTCATTATTTGTGTAATGTTTCTTAAAAGTTTTGTTAGCAGTTAAAAGTATTTTTGTCACATCTTGCCCGTGGCGGGGGGTGGTTAAGGAGGTATTTACCCAACCATTTCGCTATGGGTAGGATGTGACAACTTTAAACCGCTCACAGTTGCTCTCCCACTAATGTGACCCTCACACATGTCACTTGTTTACACTGAAAAATAACTGTGTGAACATCCCTGGCTGTTCTGAGGTGAATAGATAGTGAACCTTGAAATATCCCACCATACAGGTAAAAAGAGAGGGACCAATATTCCTTCTAAGAGAACAGAACCTGACAGCAGCTACCACCGCTGACTACTAGAATCACCACAGACAGCACCCCAACTTTCGGAGAACATAATAGCATACACGACCGCAATTCTTCACCCCAAAAGAACTCAACAAAGATAAGTGTTCATTAGTTGTTACTTTATATATACTAGCAAATATATGCACCCTCCGGGTATTTTATAATAAAATATGGTATTAAATTAGAAAGGCTAATGAAACTGAATAAGAATGTAGATAAAAAGATTTTGAACAGAGGGGGTATGATTGAAAAATAGAACAACTTTGAAACTAACTCTTCCATCATTTTCCGTTACTCCCATCTTTCATTGGTAAATTTTCCTAATTAAACTGTTTAGTTAAAATAGGAAGTAAAGAATAATATTACAGTTATTTATTATTGTTAAGGGATTTCTTTTAAGATTTATTGAAGAGATTTTTGCTCATATTCAATAAGATAAAACCAAACAATTAGAAATCAATAATACTAAGCATATATTTATTAAAATCAATTTTTTAAGATCAATATGCAAATTAGCCTTCCCATTCATACTGTAAACCTCTATTTTGTTGTATATATAAATACAATTGCATGTTATTAGAATGTAGATATGGTCAACAGTGTAAGTAATGTAAAACAATTTTATTAATAATTGAGGTTTAAATAAAAATAAAATAATGGAGAACATGATGTCAATAACTAAAGGAATTATGACTTGTATAGTAATATACTTTCGGTTACAGACAGATAAACCCACAATCTCCATTATAATAAGATGTGACTTAAAGACCGCTAAAAACATTAAGTTTTAGCAAACCCTTTGCGCCACACTGTAATAAAAAAAACCTTTTAAACAAAATATTTTTCTTGTCTTTATTCCTTTCTTCTGACAGAATTTCTGTTACTATCTGGTTATTGTGCTGTGATCAACAGCACCTTCACCTTTCGCACAAGAAATGTTTTTGGTTTCTTCTGTGGTGTTGTGGCTCAGTTTGAACTTGTAAAGGATAAGTTCCTGAATTAGACTATGTTGTATGTTTATCTGTGTGGCTTTCAAATCCCATATATATATTTACCAACTCCTCCACACGAGCAGGATACGACACATGGTCAATTTCTTAAGCGGAGTTCAACAGGTTTGAATTCAGAGTTTTCCTTGTCCTAGACTGGTTACCTAGCTATGGTTAAAGAACCCAGTCTGCCCTGCTATTTACCCATAGCTGGAGGGAGAGTAGGATACATACCTTTCCCAAGGGTATTAGCGCTAAGTGAAATGCAATTACCATGTCTAGGATTTGAACTCGGGGTGACAAGTCCATTTCCCATGACTTTAACCATTACACCACACTTTGGTTACAAATCCCATATAGTGTAAAGGAATGTACAATATGTCAGCACACCAACTACCATGATACTACCCACCATAGGTTAAAGTGATTTGATCTCGACAAACTAGTTGTCACAGCTTGCTTAGTCAATAAACAACACAACATGTAATCCATACATGAGATGGTGGAATAACCACACCTGCCTTATTATTACTATTGAAGTCAGTAAGTCAGTAAGTCTACTGTTGGTTTGAATAACAGCAGCTAACTAAGTACAACTTAAGCAGTGTCCAAGACAGTTGGTATATATAGAAATCAAGAATGATCCATTCATGAATTTGGGTGATTTAGGTCATTCCATTCCTTGAGTTCTGCTTGACTACTTGATTTGAATGACATTGTGGAGTCTTATATATATCCTGTCATTCTGCAGTAGACTTTGTGACATTCGCGTTTGTATTTAAGTTAAAAACCGTTTGTTGCCTTATCTTCCCAGTTCGACGGTAATTGGAACTTTAATTATTCTTCAATTACCACAAGTAAAACATGGCTGAAACAATACTTCCATTTCCTTGAACAATGGCTGAAACGGTTGAAAATATTTAAACTGTCATCATTAGCTATAAGAATTTGTAAGATTCATTTAGTTTTAATTCTTTGCCTACGTTAATCTGCTCACAGCTGCTCTCCAACCACAAGCTGGCAGCACCTCTTGCACATATCACTGGTTTACACTGAAAATCACTACGTGAACACCCCTTCCATCTTTTGTTTTGTCTGTGAACCAACCCTGAGACTGGTACTTGGTCCTTTTGCAATAGGGAACCAGCGAACAGCCATGTTTCTTCCATTTCTTATTAAAACCAATATACAACACACACACTTCTTCCATTGGTGCTGCAGTGCTTGGATCCCATTGGTCACAGAAATCATCAACAGCAGAAAACAGGATCATATGAACTTTTCAGTCCACCTTTGTATATTACAAGGGTCATTCAATAAATAAGGTGAAATTTGCCTAAGAAGTTGTTTGTTTGTAGCTGTACTTTTTACAAGGAAACCAATAGTGATGGTTCCTTTCATTTCTCAGAAGACTTTTTCTTTATCCTAGTGTCAGTGTGTTTCCACTATATGGACTATCTTTTCAACTTAGGTTCATTTTTCTCAAATACTTCCCCCTCACTGTCAAAATGGAAAATTGACAAAAGGTATTGTTGTAATTTTAAAAATTTGTTTTTTCTTTAATGTAACTTGACTTGTTCACTAATAAAACCTTCTTTTTTTGGGGGGTTCTAAAATTGGCATTTTTGTTAATTTCTCCTCCGATAAACATTCCTATAAGGTCAAATTTTTGTTTTAGTAGAAAAGTAGTAACATAATGAGCATCAGTAAAAAAAACAGCAAAATATATTTCATATGTAATTTAATCAATAACAAAAAAAACAATAATAATAATAATAATAATAATAATAATAATAATAATAATAATAATAAATAAATGAATAAATAAATAAATAAAACAATATGTATAGAAAATACCTAATTGGTAGATAAAATTTATTTTTTAGATTCTTATTTGAAATATAAAGGGACTAATTCTAAGATTTATATTTCATATTTTTAGTTTCTGCAAAGTTTTTATTATTATTAATTAATTAATTAATTAATTAATTATTATTATTATTATTATTATTATTATTATTATTATTATTATATGTCTGCTCGGGTGTCCAGGACTGTTCTGAGTATTCTGACACAGATTTACTTAATAAAAAAATAAATGCATACATAATCAAACAATTAGATAAGTAAAATAAAACACTTTATTTAATAAAAAAAATTAATACATACATAAACAAACAAATAAGTAAGTAAAATAAAGCTTGCTTTAGCGAATGAACAACACAACACGTAATCCAGTTGTACATGAGCTGGTGGAATAACCACTTCCACCTTTTTATAACCACAAGTAAAACATGGTCGAAACAATACTGGTACCCCTCCGAGGTCAAGTTGCAGAGCACCCATCAAACACAAATAGCAACGGTCCTGAAAATGCAATTATATATATATATCTTTTTAATTGAATCTATCTATATCTTATTATAATGGCAATTGTGTGTTTGTCTGTCTGTAACCAAAACTATATTACTACTCAGGAAGCGCGTGGTGTAGTGGTTAAAGTTATGGGAAATGGACTCGTCGCCCCGAGTTCAAATCCTGGATGTGGTAATTGCATTTAATTTTGCGCTAATACCCTTGGGGAAAGGTATGAATCCTACTCTCCCTCCAGCTATGGATAAATAGTAGGGCAGACTGGGCTCTTTAACCTTGCTTAGGCAACTGGTCTAGGAGAAGGAAAACTCTGAATTGAAACCTGTTGAACTCCGCTTAAGAAATTGACCTTGTGTTACATCCTGCTCATGTGGAGGGGTTGGTAAATATATATATTACTACTCTAGTCACAATTCCCTTTGTTATTTATGTCACATGAGCTGGTGGAATAACCACTTCCGCCTTTTTATTACCACAAGTAAATCATGGTCGAAACAATACTTCAGTTTCCTAGAACAATGGCTGAAATGGTGCTTCCATTTCTTATCAAAACAATGGCTGAAATGGTGCTTCCATTTCTTAAAACAATGGCTGAAATGGTGCTTCCATTTCTTATCAAAACAATGGCTGAAATGGTGCTTCATTTCTTATCAAAACAATGGCTGAAATGGTGCTTCTGTTTCTTATCAAAACAATGGCTGAAATGGTGCTTCCATTTCTTATCAAACTGAATGGTGCAATCAAAAAATGGCTGAAATGGTGCTTCCATTTCTTATCAAAACAATGGCTGAAATGGTGCTTCTGTTTCTTTATCAAAACAATGGCTGAAATGGTGCTTCCATTTCTTATCAAAACAATGGCTGAAATGGTGCTTCTGTTTCTTATCAAAACAATGGCTGAAATGGTGCTTCCATTTCTTATCAAACAATGGCTGAAATGGTGCTTCTGTTTTCTTTCAAACAATGGCTGAAATGGTGCTTCCATTTCTTATCAAAAACAATGCCTGAAATGGTGCTTCCATTTTCTTATCAAAACAATGGCTGAAATGGTGCTTCTGTTTCTTATCAAAACAATGGCTGAAATGGTGCTTCTGTTTCTTATTAAAACAATGGCTGAAATGGTGCTTCTATTTCTTATTAAAACCAATATACCACACTAGTATGCACCAAAATATTGCAAAACTTCTGACTCGCCCTTGTAATTTTATTAATGCAAAATGTTTATAAATCTTTTTATGAACCTCATTCTCTATAAAATTTTTTTTAGAAATATAGAAATAACATAATGATTTGTATGCAACACATACTTATGTATAACATGTGCCCCTAAATTTGGGCGATGAAAGCCTGAAAAAAAATTGGCAGGAAGGAGGCATTACTTTCAGTGCATCCACTAGGAATTACTTGTTTTCTTAAAATTTTGCTTGTTATGTGGACAAATAGTGTAATGTAGCTGAAAACTTGCCCTATCCAATTGAGCTCCCTGTATCTGTTATAGTTTTCCTGAAAATAAACTGGAGGCATTATTTTCGGTGCATTCCCTATGAATTACTTGTTTTCTTAAAATTTTGCTTTTTATATGGACAAATAGTGTAATGTAGCTGAAAACTTGCCCTAACTAATTGAGCTCCCTGTATCTGTTATAAAGTAAAGTAAAGTCGTCGGGGCGGCCTAATGTCGGTATCAGCAAGTCAGCGAGGGAGTCTATCCCCTTTTCAATAGCACTAGACCAAGGAGATTGTTTTAGCATCTGAGGTGGAGTGCCACACCTACCATCAGCTCCTTACTTTACCGCACAGATCCCTGTGCTACTCATACGCTGAGTTGGCGAGGACCGGTATCGAACTAGGAACCTTGTGGTTTCTTGCCGAACGCTCTACCGACTGAGCTAATCCGGCCCATTATCTGTTATAGTTTTCATAAAAATAAACTGGAGGCATTATTTTCGGTGCATCCACTATGAATTACTTTTGGCTTGTTATGTGGACAAATAGTGTAATGTAGCTGAAAACTTGCTCTATCCAATGGTATTATTGAGCTCCTTCTATCTGTTATAGTTTCCATGGAAATAAACAGGAGGCATTACTTTCGGAGCATCCACTATAAATTACTTGTTTTCCTGCATTTTGTTTGTTATTCTCCTACAAGACCGAATCAAAGAGAAATCTTAATCAATATTATCAAAGAGCTTGCAGTGATATATTAAGTGCTTTTGAAACATAAGGAGAACCAGTGTCAGCTGAATTTGATACACTGGCAGAAAAGTGTGAAAATGATGTCTCAGGAGCAGCAGCCCATCTTGAAACAATTTTCCATTTCAAAGAAGCCAGACGGTAATTTTTCACAAAATAAACCCTATTTGACTATCACCATTTTTTTTTTTTTTATCCTTTTTAATTTCAGTAATGATAGCATACTTTTTTATATATATATATATATTTTGATATCCTGAGGTTCTAAATAATTTCATTGGCTGAATAAAAAAAAACAAGTTTGCTATGATATAAAAAAAAAGAAGGTTTATGCTTTTTTCTCTGTTTTTTTTTTTTTTTCCTTTTCGTTTTTTCTTGTTCACTGGGTCAAACTTCCTGAATCAGCTTCATACTTCAAGCCAGCCTGGAGGTACTCGATTTCTTTTTCAGCATCAACAGAATCTTAAGGGGTGTATTATTATTATTATTCTAAGGACGAACAGACAAACCTTCTCCCTTCACTCGAAAGGTCACCTGTCAGCAGATCCGGAATTTTGGGAATAGTTATATCAGGCCTTTGTTGCGTATTCACTTCAGTTGACATTGCTGGGATCATTTTGTTCTTGAAACCTCCTTACACATTCGCAAATAAAGTCTCTGGGCATGCACACATAATTAGAATGGCCGAATCTGCTGACAGGAAATTAGCCCTGCCGTAAATGGCTTTTAAGTTCTTTAGCCTAGACCAGACTCCTCTTCTTTTTTTTTTGTTTCTTCTTCCAAGTATGTGTAGGATCAAATGGATTATTTCTTTTCTTCTGTTAATGAAATTTCAGCTTGAAGAGCCGTTAGCTGGATAAATTTCTTTACTAAACCCTAATTGGGGAATTGCGTAAGCTTTTCAGTAGCAAATCCATATATTTACAGAAAATAAAATGTTTTGATAATATCTTGTATTTAACCAACCCCTCCACCATGAGCAGGATGTGACACAAGGTCTATTTCTTTAAGCTGAGTATAGCTGATCTGAATTCAGAGTTTTCTTTCTTCTAGACTGGTTGCCTTACCAAGACTGAAGATCCCAGTCTGCTCTACTATTTATTCATAGCTGAAGAAAGAATAGCTGGAGTCATACCTTTCCCAAGGATATTAGTGTTATGTGGAATGCAAACAGCCTCCAAGTATGTGTAGGATCAAATGGATTATTTCTTTTCCTCTGTTAATGAAATTTCAGCTTGAAGAGCCGTTAGCTGGATAAATTTCTTTTCTAAACCCTAATTGGGGAATTGCGTAAGCATTTCAGTAGCAAATCCATATATTTACAGAAAATAAAATGTTTTGATAATATCTTGTATTTAACCAACCCCTCCACCATGAGCAGGATGTGACACAAGGTCTATTTCTTTAAGCTAAGTATAGCTGATCTGAATTCAGAGTTTTCTTTCTTCTAGACTGGTTGCCTTACCAAGACTGAAGAGACCAGTCTGCTCTACTATTTATTCATAGCTGAAGAAAGAATAGCTGGTTTCATACCTTTCCCAAGTATATTAGTGCTATGTGGAATGCAAACAGCCTTATTCATGTTTGAGTTCACTACCTACGACAATAACTGTTTCGCATGGGGATCTCTCTATATATCGCAGCAGCAGCAGCATGTCGCGCACGCAGCACGGGCATCCATGACAATCCTTCGCCAACCCTCCCTATCATTCATTACACCTGGAAGCTCCTCTGCGGAGCAGCCAGCATCTTCACATAACTGGTCAATGTATGTCCTTGCTGGGCGCCCCACACTTGCATGTCCATGTGTTGGCTTCCACAGGAGAACGTCGCTTATGAGTTCATCCCTGCTTCTCCAGCAGTGTCCTGCATGCCTTGTCCGTCTCACTCGGATAGTTTGTGAGATGGGGGGCAGGTGGCCGTACAGCTAATACCCATATATTACAAAAATTTTCATTATATTTGTATCTACATAACTATCTATGTAACTCTAACATTTACCCGTAGCTGGGAAAGAATTGATGAATTCATGCCTTTCCCAAGGGCACTAATCAAATGCAAACAACCTCGGACAGGAATTGAACTGATTCAATTTCCTATGATGATATCCATTATAGTAAACCAGCCAGGCTTTGATAATATTAAGCCATTGATTATCATGATATATTGAAAAAATTGATAATACCAAATTTATACTGAATTGATATCACTGCCCTGATATCATTCCCTTCATTTTTAACTGATATTACCAAATAGAAAACTAAGTATGGTGGTTGCAGTTCTGTATCATTTTGGAGATATCATAATGATAGTATCAATTCAGTATCAATCTGTGGATATCAGTATGGTGGTATCAATTTACTGATATCATTATATGGTATAAATTCAGTATGAATTTGTTGATATCTGTATAGCCGTATCAACTGATTATCAATTGGGTGATACTGATTTGATGATCTCAAATCCATAGAAGTTTGGTAGTATCAATTCTGTATCATATGGTAGTATCATTTTGTGGATATTAGTATGGTGGTAAACAATTTATTAATATCATTATATGGTATAAATTCAGTATATATTTGTTAATATTTCTATAGTGGTATCAACTGGTTATTAAGTGGGCATTTTTGTATATCTCTGTAGTGGTATCAACTGGGTGATACTAATTTGATGATCTCAAATCCATATCACTTTGTTTGTATCAATTCAATATCATATGGTAGTATAATTTTATGGGTATAAGTATGCTGGTAAACAATTTACTTATATCATTATATGGTATGAATTCAGTATATATTTGTTGATATCTCTATAGTGGTATCAACTGGTTATTAAGTGGGTGATACTAATTTGATGATCTCAAATCCATAGAAGTTTGGTATTATCAATTCTGTATCATATGGTAGTATCATTTTGTGGATATTAGTAAACAATTTACTGATATCATTATATGGTATAAATTCAGTATATATTTGTTGATATCTCTATAGTAGTATCAACTAAGTATTAAGTGGGTGATACTAATTTTATGATTTCAGTCCATATCACTTTGTTTGTATCAATTTAGTATCATATGTTAGTATCATTTTGTGAGTATTAGTATAGTGGTAAAAAATTACTGATATCATTATATGGTATAAATTCAGTATGCATTTTTTTTATATCTCTGTAGTGGTATCAACTGGGTGATACTAATTTGATGATCTCAAATCCATATCACTTTGAATCAATTCAGTATCACATGGTAGTATAATTTTGTGGGTATTAGTATGCTGGTAAACAATTTACTGATATCAATATATGGTATAAATTCAGTATATATTTGTTGATATCTCTATAGTGGTATCAACTGGTTAAGTGGGTGATACTAATTTGATGATCTCAAATCCATATCCCTTTGTATCAATTCAGTATCACATGGTAGTATCATTTTGTGGGTATTAGTATGGGTGGTAAACAATTTACTGATATCATTATATGGTATAAAACCAGTATGCATTTTTGATGTCTCTGTAGTGGTATCAACTGGTATTTTTAAGTGGGTGATACTAATTTGAAGATCTCAATCCATATCAGTTTGGTAGTATCAATTCAGTATCATATGGTAGTATCATTTTGTGCATATTAGTATGGTGGTAAAAAATTACTGATATCATTATATGGTATAAATTCAGTATGCATTTTTTGATATCTCTGTAGTGGTATGAACTGGGTGATACTAATTTGATGATCTCAAATCAATATTACTTTGTATCAATGCAGTATCATATGGTAGTATCATTTTGTGGATATTATTTTGTGGATGGTAGTAAAAAATTTACAGATATCATTATATGGTATAAATTCAGTATATATTTGTTGATATATGTATTGTGGTATCAACTGGTTAAGTGGGTGATACTAATTTGAATATCTCAAAACCATATCAGTTTGATAGTATCAATTCAGTATCATATGGTAGTATCACTTTGTGGATATTAGTATGGTGGTAAACAATTTACTGATATCATTATATTGTATAAATTCAGTATGCATTTTTGATATCTCTGTAGTGGTATCAACTGGGTGATACTAATTTGATGATCTCAAATCCATATCACTTTGTATCAATTCAGTATCACATGGTAGTATCATTTTGTGGATATTAGTATGGTAGTAAAAAATGTACTTATATCATTATATGGTATAAATTCAGTATATATTTGTTGATATCTCTATAGTAGTATCAACTGGTTATTAAGTGGGTGATAATAATTTGATGATCTCAATCCATATCAGTTTGGTAGTATCAATTCAGTATCATATTGTAGTATAATTTTGTGAGTATTAAGTGGGTGATACTAATTTCAATATCTCAAAACCATATCAGTTTGGTGGTATCAATTTTGTAATATCAGATCAGTATGTTGGTAGCAATTCTCTATCCGATTAATGGTATCAATTTTAGTTGTTTATCACAAGCTGAATCTACATTAATTTATCATGTTATACTGTCCATCTTCTTTGTCATTCTGCGCACATGGTATTTGTATATTTTATATCTGGTTAACTGATATCATTGGGAAACTCTCTATAATTCATATGATGACACATGCCATAGATTTTCTATAGACAAAAAACGAAAATCTGCCAACTACAAATACATGGATGGGACATCACTTATAATTGAAACTATTTATCAAATTTACTGTCTCTTGCACATGCTCGCATCTATGTCAATCTATGGATGTGTGCTGAGAGAACATTCAGTCACTCATCATATGGCTGAGAAAATAAAAACAGAAAAACTGTCTGGCTATTATTATGTACTGTCAAAGCAGAGAATCTTTTTCTACCTAAGTAGTCATGATATATATATGTTATATATATATATATATATATATATATATGTGTGTGTGTGTGTGTATGTGTATGTGTGTGTGTGTGTGTGTGTGTGTTTGTGTATTTGGGAAGCATTCTTTTCATTTATACATGTAGAATTAGACAAAAGACATATCTCCTGTTTAAACAATTTTATCTTTGATATTTTCGAGTTTTCTGGCCAACTTTTTAATATTGGGGTGGAATTTGTGGAAATAAGTCCACCAAAGTTCCGAGTGTGTGTTGTTGTGGTGTGTTGTGTGTGTGTGTGTGTGTGTGTGTGTGTGTGTGTGTGTGTGTGTATTTGGGAAGCATTCTTTCATTTATACATGTAGAATTAAACAAAAGACACACCTCCTGTTTAAAAATTTTATCTTTGATATTTTCTAATTTTCTGGCCAACTTTTTAATATTTCGGTGGAATTTGTGGATAAGTCCACCAAAGTTCAGGTCCCGAGTACTTTCGGCACTTTGAAGTGCCATCATCAGTGGTGATGTGTTCCATTTAAAAAAAAATTATAATTATGTGGAGGCTGGAAGGAGAAGAATTGAAGAGAAAGGTGTTATAGGCATTTTAAAATGTGTGTACTGCATTGGAAATTAATTTTGTTCAAGGATGGTTTGTATTGTTTTATGTATTGAGCTTCTAGTATTTGGAGTACTTGGGACCTGAACTTTGGTGGACTTATCCACGAATTCCACCCAAATATTAAAAAGTTGGCCAGAAAACTCGAAAAGATCAAAATAAAAATTGTTTAAACAGGAGATGTGTCTTTTGTTTAATTCTACATGTATATTATATCTATATCTATATCTATATATTATATATATATAGATAGATATGGATATATCATGACTTACTTAGGAATTTTTTTTTTTTTTTTTTTCAGCTCCTCTCTTGAGGAGTCTGATTTAAAAAACAGGCTCTGAAGATGATTTTTATAAATCGAAATATTGTTTCAATATTAGCTATGAATATGATATGAAATATTTTTCATTTTAACAGCGTTGTGTGTTTCCATATCCTTTTATCTATATATATCTATATATATAATCATTTTCTTTTGGCCAAGTATTATATCAATCAACTATTTTTAGTTGGTATGGTTATCTTGGTCTTTTCTTTTTTCCAAAAATGTTTTTCTCCCCAGGTGATGTTTAGTAGTATATTTTTACAATCAAAATATTTGCCGGGTTTTTTCTCACCGTGAGGGTTTACCAACAAGTTTGGTATATTATATATATATATATATATATATATATATATATATATATCCGCCCTGTTGGCTGGGGCGTTAGAATGCACCGACTGCACCTCTGCAGAGGGGTAAGACTCCCCAATGGGGCCACCTGTTGGCCGTGGGTGGCGACCCGTGATGTTTAAGGATAGAACCCGGGTGGCTGAGAAGTCCATGACATGCAACACTCCACTTTGACCCTTTCTTGGGCTAGACGGGCGGTCGGAGAGGCCCCCACCGATCAATTGCCTGGTCATGTCAAGCCCTATCGCCTATATGATTGCTCCAACCCTATGGCAACCCCCAATCCTTTTTATCATATGGGTGCTAGAAGGCGGTGGCTGAGGGTCTACATGACCTGGGAATGACGTTAAACTCTATCTGATGGTGAGGTTCCAGTTCTGGAGGTTTGGGGAATGTGGAGCACCCTTTCATCACCATTGCTTCCTGGTCCACTCTGACCCGGAGTGGTAGTACCTGTTAGGGTACCATCTATGGGTTAAATAGAAAAACATGAGTTTATAAACAAAATTGTATCATGCATTAAGAATGAACTTATTTCACAACTTTGTTGGCATTAAATGACCCACTGAGGTTGATATGCCGTAAAACAAAACAAACAAAACCTATATATATATATATATATACATATATATATATATATATATATATATATATATATGTTTAAAAGATGATTGAAGAAAAATATATATACTTTGGATGAAATTCATTGCTGTTATTTAGTCAAAATGTGTTTTGATCAAATTTCATCCATATGCATGGAATATTCAATTTAAAGTTATTTAAAATATAAAACAAATAAAAATAATTTTTTGTCCCTTACACATATATATATAAATATATATGTATACAGTGTCATTTTAGCTCAGTCAATAGAGCATTCATCTAGGGAACCACAGGATTCCAGGTTTGATACTTTTTAAAAAAAATATTTTTTAGTTCTGATTTTTAAATTCTGTAATATATTACCTAAATAATGAGAATGGAATAGTCTGTTTTTCCTGTAAATAATGTCTGATAAAATCTCGGAAGAGAGAATAACAAGATTTCACGGGACTTGATAATTCAACCTAGCAATTGCTAATTACTCTCTTCACCTTGTATCTTTGCTAAGTAAACCTTTCCCGAATCCCTAATTCATGTTGTATTTCTTCCTATTATTTATCTGTTAACTTTGATAGATACAACAAATTCCTTCTTTATTAGAGAAAAAATAGTCAAGAATTTTAATAACACACATGAAAAACTAACTAATAATGAATGATAAATAAAGAAAAATATCAAAAAATAAGTGAAGGATTAGTAACAGAAAATATAAAAGAAAGATAGTAAGTTTAAAGAACTGACCAAGTCTGAATGAATTTTTTTTTTGAGTAAAATAAAGGAGTAAAAAAAAAGAAGCTTAATAAGTGGGAAAGAGAAATAGAACTGATTGAAGAAGGGATGAAAAAATTACCAGATTTCTTTCATTTTCTTTCTCTTGTTGAAGAGAAACAAAATAAGAGAAAGCCAGATGCAACAAGAGAAAGTGAATGAATGAGGAAAAAAAAAATCGATGAAAAGGAAAAAGAAAAGATTGAGGGAAAATGAATGAAAGAAAAAAAAAACTGCCGGGTCGGTGATGTTTAACGCAATCAATGAAACACAGAAATATGAATTGGGTGAATGTAGGGCCGGTTTAGCTGAGTCGGTAGAGCATCTGCCTCGAAACCATAAGGTTCCAGGTTCGATACAGGCATCTCGCCAACTCACCGCATGAGTAACACAGCTTGGATCTGTGCAGTATTGTGGAGAGCTGATGGTAGGTGTGGCACCCCAACTTAGATGCAAAAACAGTCTCCCCGGTCCAGCTTGAGGCCTGTGTGCTATATTTAATCATGTTGGAATAATTTTTTATTATAAAGTGTGCAGGGGTCAACCATTTAAACTTATAGACTCTGCGTGGCCGTGTGAATTAAAGCTAGCCAATCAACATGCTCGAATACATGGTTAGTTAACTATTTATTCGCCGATTTTGAAAGGCTTTCAGTTGCTGGTATTCAACATGGACGAACGGATCAACAACCAATGGCAAAAGAGAGAAAGAGAAAAGAAGGAAAATATTGATGCTAAGAGGGTATATAGTCGATGGAGTGACCTACTGTCAGTAATATCCAGACAGCAAGGGAGTCTATCCTCTTTTCACTAGTGCTAGACCAGGGAAATTGATTTTGTGTCAAAGGTAGAACGCTCCACCTACCACCAACTTCCCACTTTACCACTCAGATCCAAGCTGTGATACTCATACATTGAGTTGGTGAGGGCTGACATCAAACCCAGAGCCTTGTGGTTCCTAAGTGGATGCTCTACCAATGGAGCTAAAGCAGCCCCTTAAGAGAGAATATATGAATAAAAGAAAAGACTTGAAGAAGAGAGGAAAATGAATGATTTTTAGATGAAACAAGAAAAAGAAAAGGAAAAAAAGGAAAAAGAATGAATGAAAAGGAAAAATGGGGAAAGAAATCGGTACAAGAAAGAAAGAAAGAGAGAAGAAGGAAAAATTTCAATGCTAAGAGGGAGATTATATAAAGAAAAGAAAAGAAAAGAAGAGATGAAGAGAAGGAGAGGAAAATGAATGAGTACCAGATGCAACAAGAGAAAGAAAATGAAAGAAGGAATACAAATTTTAAAAAATTGTTGAAAAGGAAAAAAGAAGGATTATAAGAGAAAAGAATGAAAGAATTAGATAAAGAAAAAAAGAAAGAGAAAAGAAAGAAAACGTTGATACCAAGAGAGACTATATAATGAAAGAAAAAGCTAGAAGAAGAGAGGAAAATGAAAGATTTTCAGACGTAACAAGAGTAAGAAAATGAAGAGAGGAAACAAATAAAAAATGAAAGGAAAAAGAAGGATTATAAGGGAAAAGAATGAAAGAATTAGGTAAAAAAGAAAAAAAAGAAAGAGGTAAAGAAAGAAAACGTTGATACCAAGAGAGACTATATAAATGAAAGAAAAAAGCTAGAAGAGAGAAAAATGAAAGATTTTCAGATGCAACAAGGGAAAAAGAAAAATGAAAGAAGGAAACAAATAAAAAAATTATGAAAAGGAAAAAGCAAGAATTAGAGGTAAAAAGAATGAAAGAATTAGGTGAAAGAAAGAAGAAAGAGAAATAAAAGGAAAATGCTGATGCTAAGAAGAGAGAGAGAGAGAAGAGGAGAAGAGAGAGAGAGAGAGAGAGAGAGAGTAAAAGAAAGAAAAGAAAAAGCAAGTTGAATTAGGGTGAAAGAGAAAGAAAGAGAAAAAAAGGAAAATGCTGATGCTGAGAGAGAGAGAGAGAGAGAGAGAGAGAGAGAGAGAGAGAATGAGAGAGAGAGATGAGAGAGAGAGAGAGAGAGAGAGAGAGAGAGAGAGAGAGTATTGAAATAAAAGAAAGAAAAAGCTAGTTGAATTAGGTGAAATACAGAAAGAAAGAGAAAAAAAGGAAAATGCTGATGCTAAGAGAGAGAGAGAGAGAGAGAGAGAGAGAGAGAGAGAGAGAGAGAGAGAGAGAGAGAGAGATATATAAATAAAAGAAAGAAAAAAGCTTGTTGAAGAGAAGGAGAGTGTAATGCATTCTAGAACAGAACAGAAAACGAAAAGTAAAGAATTTAGCCGAGACCAAGCAACAGATGAAAGGAAGCAGCAGATGAAAAAGAAACAAAGACAAAAAAAAAAAAAGATGAAACAGAAAATCAATTAAAACGTATTCATTAAATTCACAAGGGGATGCTTTAAATTGAAACGCTAGACAAGAAAACTAAAAAAAAAAAAACTAAAATAAAAAAAACAAAAAAAATATCTAAATCAAAAGACTAAAGAAAGAAAAAAAAATTCTAATTAACTTTTAATAGAAATCCGATTTGGCTGTATTTTTGCTTTTCCATGGAATTCTTTTTAGGTTTTTTTTTTCCCCCATTTCTTATATTTTTGGCATCTAATTGAAAATTTTTCAACAATCTGTATTTGTTCTTTTGCTTCATTCCATAAGGCATTTTACCATTTATGCCAAAGGAAAGATAATAATGGTCCATAATGCACCAATCTTTGAGTGCACTATCCAAATGCTTCTTGTATTTTCTTGTATTATGCATCAAGCAAATTATGATTAAGAATGCTTTCTATTCATCTTTTTGCATATATATATATATATATATATATATATATACATATATATGTATATATATATATATATATATATATATATATACATGTGTGTGTGTGTGTGTGTCTTGAGTGACTGTGTGTTTGAATAGATGCCATTATATAACTGGCTGTTGGTATCCAAATGTACTAAGTGATCCAAAATGCATGTACTAAAAGTATCATTAGTTCTTTTTGGTAACTGATTTTTTCCATAACAATTTGTCTTTATAAATAACAATCTTTCTCAGTCTTTATACACACACACACACACATATATATATATATATATATATATATATATATCTTATTATAATGGAGATTGTGTGTTTGTCGGTCTGTAACCGAAACTATATTACTATACAAATCACAATTCCCTTCATTATTTACATCACATTCTCCATGATTTTATTTTTATTTAAACCTCAATTATTGATAAAATGGTTTTACATCATTAAGACTGTTGACCATATCTACATGATATTTTCCACGTACCCCACTTGTACGGGTCAGGCACAAGGCCCTATTTATGTGGGACCACCCACAAGCCGAGACTCATGGGGTGGCGGGTGAAAAAATTGCGTCGATCCCGTCGCTATTCCCCCTCAAGGGGGGCGCCTCAGGCACTGGGCAATAAACCCAGCCCTGCCCCTATAAATCGAGGGGGCAGGTGTTGCCTGGGGGGATGGCCCCCTGGGATCGACGCTATTAACTCGTAAAGATCCAGGGCCGAAGCCACTGGACCCCCGGCGTGGGCCAGATCTACATAATAATATGTAATTGTATTTATATATACAACAAAACAGCGGTTTACAGTGTGAATGGGAAGGCTAATTTGCATATTGATCTGAAAAATTTGATTTTAATAAATATATGATTAGTATTATTGATTTCTAATTGTTTGGTTTTATCTTTTTGAATATGAGCAAAAATCTCTGAGATAAATCTTTAAAAAAATCCATTAACAAGAAGAAATAACTAATATTATTCTTTACTTCCTATTTTAAATAATAGTTAAATTAGGAAAATTTACCAATGAAAGAGGGGAGTAATAGAAAATGATGGAAGAGTTAGTTTCAAAGTTGTTCTATTTTTCAATCATACCCCCTCTGTTCCAAATCTTTTTATTTGCATTCTTATTCAGTTTCATTAGCCTTTCTAATTTAATATGACTAGCAAATATATGCACCCTCCGGGTGCAAGTATTTAAGTTTTAATATAATAATATATCATATTAAATTAGAAAGGCAAATGAAACTGAATAAGAATGCAGATAAAAAGATTAGTAAACAGAGGGGGTATGATTGAAAAAATAGAACAATTTTGAAACTAACTCTTCCATCATTTTCCGTTACTCCCTTCTTTCATTGGTAAATTTTCCTAATTCAACTATTTAGTTAAATAGGAAGTAAAGAATAAAATTGTAGTTATTTCTTCTTGCTAATGAATTTCTTTTAAGATTTATCCAGAGATTTTTGCTCATATTCAATAAGGTAAAACCAAACAATTAGAAATCAATAATACTAAGCATATATTTATTAAATTCAAATTCTTAATATCAATATGCAAATTAGTCTTCCCATTCACACTGTAAACCGCTATTTTATTGTATATATAAATACAATTGCATGTTGTTAGTATGTAGATATGGTCAACAGTCTTAATGATGTAAAACAATTTTATTAATAATTAAGGTTTAAATAGGAATAAAGTCATGGAGAATGTTATGTAAATAACAAAGGGAATTGTGACTTGTATAGTAATATAGTTTCGGTTACAGACAGAAAAACATACAATCTCCATTATAATAAGATATTTTATTATATTAAAACTTAAATACTTGCACCCGGAGGGTGCATATATTTGCTAGTATAGATAATAGAGTTTGCTATATCTATAAGTAAAGAATGATCAATATCACTGATAGAGTATATATATATAATTTAGGGAAGTGAAAATATAAATGAACAGGACTTCATAGCTGTCAGTTTCACGCCTATTCAATGTTCAAACCAAATTGATTATATACCTACACACACACACATATATATATAAAAAGTAAAAAGTAAAGTCGACGGGGCGGCCTAAAGTCGGTATCAGCCATGCAGCGAGGGAGTCTATCTCCTTTTCAATAGCGCTAGACCAAGGAGATTGCTTTAGCATCTGAGGTGGAGCGCCACACCTACCATCAGCTCCTTACTTTACCGCACAGATCCCTGTGCTACTCATACACTGAGTTGGTGGGGACTGGTATCGAACTGGGAACCTTGTGGTTTCTAGCCGTACGCTCTACCGACTGAGCTAACCCGGCCCATATGTATATATGAACTCATAGTCTTAAATAATTTACAATTAAGGACTTCAACAGTGGATTAATAAGCTGATTTATATTTGGACTATATCTTACTGTGTTTGGCTATATTGCATTTGACCCTCCTCTATTTCTTGTAAGTTGTCTGGTTAATTGTTTTGTAACTTATTGTCCTGTGTTTTTATATGTATCTGTTAGCATCGGATACTAGTACTGAATAAATATATTAAGTACTCAATTTCTTTTGTGAGGCCTAAAAAGAAATATGATTCTAGAAACTTTCTTTGATTTCAAAAGAAACCTGTCTCAAATCCCCTTGGAGCCAATGAATGGACAGACTCTCTGTTTCAAGAGTTAGCTCTTTATTCTTTTGTGAGCGGCTGTAATCATAACTACAAATGTTGAGCTGGATTTGCAGTGAACAGAACGAGGATATTACTGCTGTCATTCACAAAGGATAAAGGTATCTGTTGAATGAAGAAAAAAAAAATTGAGACTTTCTGGAATAATAGATGAAGCTGGTGTTAAAGAGACAAGCATTCTGATAGTAAAACCTCTTAGAAAATATTATCAGATTAATGTGGGGTGGTGAAGCTGGATGTTTGTCAGAGACAATAGCAGCAACAGGAGAGGTGGAAAGGGGGAGTGGATGGATGCTGGGGGGACAGGAATCCTTAACAGGATTTAAGGTTGCAGATATGAGAATACAAAAAAAGGGAGCTAATCATATCTGAAAATAATACTTTCTTTACAGTAATCCAGATTTACAATTTCTATCTCACAATTTCACAGATGCATGTAATCAATTGATATATATATATATATATATATATATATATATATATATATATGAATGACATATTCATATATAAAAGTAAAGTAAAGTCATCGGGGTGGCCAAATGTCGGTATCAGCCAGTCAGCGAGGGAGTCTATCCCCTATTCAATAGCGCTAGACTGAGGAGATTATTTTAGTGTCTCAGGTGGAGCGCCACACCTACCATCAGCTCCTTACTTTACCGCACAGATCCCTGTGCTACTCATACGCTGAGTTGGCAATGACCGGTATCGAACTAGGAACCTTGTGGTTTCTAGCCGAACGCTCTACCGACTGAGCTAACCCGGCCCAATATTCATATATATACATATGTATATATTGGTATCAGTGCTAAACCAGAGAGATTGTTTTTACATCTGAGGTGGAGCACCACACCTACCATTACCACTTTACCACTCAAATCCAAGCTGTGCTACTCATATGCTGATTTGGCGAGGGCTGGTACTGAACCCAGAACCTTGTTGTTCCAAGGTGGATGCTTTACCAACTAAGTTAAACCGTATATACTTATATAAATATATATATACATATATATACAAACAATATGATACTCACCATCGCAGTGGGGTTCTAACTACCGTCGAGTTAGCAGATGAGAACAACAGGCAAGCTGTAACTTAAATACAGTCCTTGCATGCTGCTGGCATAATGCAAAGTGATGGCTGAAGAGTGGGTACTTATCCATGTTCTTACTCACCCTGAAATCCAACAGCCAATCAGAACTCAGGAAATGAATTTGCCTGAGTTCATAATGGAACAATCCAAAGCTCCATATAAGCCACCTACCAAACTCTAGTTTTAGTTTGGCATTCATTTTGTAACAGAGTTGAATACTTGACACAAAATCCAACACATATATATACATGTTACATATGTATATGTATATATTACATATATATGTATATGTATACATGCATATACATATGTATATATATATATATATATATATATATATATACACGTATATAACATCATCATCATTATGTAAAACTGATAGCATGAATTCCGATGTCTCCTGTCCTTATCGGATATTGCTTCTCATAACATCCAGTATCTGCACAGAGCTGATCTATGTAAGTCTTTGCTAGTCGGCCCACTCTGGTGTGTCCATGTGTAGTTGTCCACAGGAGAACATCAGTTATGAGTATGTCCTTACTTTTCCACATATCTTGCTTGGATCGTTTGTGTGAGTAGAGGTAAGTGGCTGTAAACTGCTTTTTTTTGTGTGTGTGCTGCTTCCAGGATTTGTTCAGGATAGCACACAGCATCCTTGTGTAGTTCCCATCTATGTTTTTTCTAATCGTTTTGTTAATTGAAGTGGTGCAGCCATACTATAGCACTATGGCTACATCTTAGTGTTCAGGTTTCCATATGATCAATACTCTATGCTTTCCTATGTATATACTGACATCACTTTCTGTAGATGAGATATTACTACCTAGGTACATGAACTGGTCTTCTAACCTTGTCCACCCTGCCAACACTTGGGCTCTCCATCAACATTCTCCTTAAAGCTTTCAATATGCAATGAACAATATGGCCGGTTTAGCTCATTTGCTAGAGCGTCCACCTAGGAATCACAAGGTTCCTGGTTTGATAACGTCTCTCGTCAACTCAGCGTATGAGTAGCAGAGTGATCTGTGTGGTAAAGTGATGAGCTGATGAGCTGATGGTAAGTGTGGCACTCCGCCTCAGACGCTAAAATAATCTCCCTGGTCAAGCACTAGCAAAAAGGGGATAGAATCCCTCACCGACCCTAGGCCACCCCAACGACTTTACTTACTTACTTAGCTCAATCAGTAGAGCATCCGGGATCAGTGTGGTAAAGTTAGGAGCTGATGGTAGGTGTGGCACTCCACCTCAGATGCCAAAAAACAATCTCCTCAGTCTAGCTCTAGCAAAAAGGGGATGGACTCCCTCGCTGATTGGCTGATACCGACCCTAGGCCATACTTTACTTAGTCAGTATAGCATCTGCTTAGGAATCTCGAGGTTCCTGGTTCGATAATGGCCCTCGCCAACTCAGAGCATGAGTAGCACAGGGATCTGTGTGGTAAAGTGAGGAGCTGATGATAGGTGTACTGCTCCACCTCAGACGCAAAAATAATCTCTTTGATCTAGTGCTAGTGAAAAGGGGATAGACTCCCTCACTGTATGGTTGTCACTGACCTTAAGCCACCCTGACAACTTTACTTACTGACTTAGTTCAGTCGAATTACAATGTTCCTGGTTCAGTTCAGCGTATGAGTAGCACATGGATCTGTGCAATAATGTGAGGAGGTGATGGTAGGTGTGCTGCTCTACCTCATATGCTAAAATAATCTCTTAGGTCAAGCGCTAACAAAAAAGGGATAGACTCCCTCGCTGTATGGCTGATACCAACATTAATTTACTACTGTCAATTTTGTGCTGCTACCACTCACATTACACTGAGCCAGTTCTTCCAATTGTGCATTTGCATTACCGTGTAACGTCCGCTTCGTTTATGATGCTAAATCCTGATTGTCTGGAAAGTAACGGAACCATTGCTCGAGGGGAATAAGTTTCTCATTTGATAAAATTACTATTACGGAAATGACGTCCATTTATTGGATGACTGCTGTTATTGACAGAATCATCATCAGGAAGAATGACAGATACTTATTGGATGCTTGTCACAATTTAAGTGGTCTTCCTTTTGAAAATTTAGAAACCTATTCTGACCGTCCATATATATTGACTGGCTCGAAACCTTTCAAGAAAAATCCTCAAAGATTAAGTCTCTAGTTTTATAGAAAACAAGGAGAATGGTTTGGTTTGTTTTGTTTTATGGCATATCAACCTCAGTGGGTCATTTAATGCCAATAAAATTTTGAAATAAATCAATTCTTAATGGATAATACAATTTTGTTTATAAACTCATGTTTTTCTATTCAACCCATAGATGGGACCCTAATGTACTACCACTCCGGGTCAGAGTGGACCAGGGGTGCTCCACATTCCCCAAACCTCCAAAACTGGAACCTCACCATCATATAGAGTTTAACGTCATTCCTAGGACATGTAGACCTGCAGCCACTGCCTTCTAGCACCCATATGATAAAAAGGGGTTGGGGCTTGCCATAAGGGCAATAGGGTTGGGAAAATCATATAGGTGCTAGGGTTTGACGTGACCAGCCGATTGATCGGAGGGGGTCTCTCCGACCGCCCGTCTAGCCCAAGATAGGCCAAAGGGGAGTATTGCATGTCATGAACTGCTCATCCACCTGGGTTCTATCCTTAAGCATCACGGGTCGCCAAACTTCACTCTGTAGTTTAGTCTTCTTATGAGACAATTCAATATTCTATTCTCTCTCTCTCTCTCTCTCTCTCTTTATTACCAGTGAACAACAACCACAATGTGGAATATGTCAAACACCTTTGATAGTTAAACACTTATTCATGGAATGCAGGTTTTTTGCTCACATTAGAAGCCGTTATTTTAAAGCAAACAGTATGAAAGATCTGTTTGAAAACGTTAACATGGAGGATATTCTCTCTTTTTTGAGGGAAATAAAATTATACCATAGAATATATATATATATCTATATATATATATATAGATATATATAGAATATATATATCTACCAACTCCTCCACACGAGCAGGATACGACACGAGGTCAATTTCTTAAGCGGAGTTCAGCAGGTTTGAATTCAGAGTTTTCCTTCTCCTAGACTGGTTACCTAGCCATGGTTAAAGAACCCAGTCTGTCCTGCTATTTACCCATAGCTGGAGGGAGAGTAGGATTGATACCTTTCCCCAAGGGTATTAGCGCTAAGTGAAATGTAATTACCACGTTCCAGGATTTGAACTCGGGGCCACGAGTCCATTTCCCATGACTTTAACCATTACACCACGCGCTTCCTTATACCATAGAATATAGACATGAAACAAATCAATACCATACAACATAATCCCCAATAATGCTAACAGATTTTTAAAACCAATTACTAAAAAGTATAAATATAAATACACAATATGTATTACTTCCTAACTGTTAGGCATGACATAACCCCAGATGGGTTGATATGCTGATCAAATCAATAAACAACAACCACAACATCTATTCTCACTGGCAAGTTAAAGTAACTATTCTTCCAGGCCATAGTTGTATCAGAGCTACTGTACAGGTGCTTCCCACCCCTGGACCCTAAACAAAGCAACTGGAGAATAAGCTAGATGGTAGCTGCACAAGAATGCTGTGTGCAGTCTTAAACAAGATGTGAAACAACACCCACGAGAAAACAGCCGTACGGCGACCTGCCCCATATCACACAAACCATCTATGTAATGTGAATGAAACACGCCAGACACTGCTTGAGAAGCAAGGACGAACTCATAAGTGATGTTCTTCTGTGGAAGCCATCACATGGGCATGCCAGAGTGGGCCAACCAGCAAAGACATACATTGACCAGCTCTGCATGGATACTGGATGCTGCACAGAGACCTCCCAGGAGCAATGAATGATAGGGAGGGTTGGCGAGATTGTCATGGATATCTGTGTTGCTGGAACATGATGATGATGATGACTTTTATTGTTATTATTATCATTATAATTACTAGCACAAAAAAATACCTTCCGACATTGTAAGAATTAATTTTTGAAAAATATTGCCTGAGGGTGTGGGAGTTAAAAATTCAATGCTAGAGAGTTTGTACCATAAGTAAGTAAGATTAAATTTATCAAAGGAGTAAAAAAATAAAACAATTTGAAAAGAAAACATAGTTCTGATAATTTCAAATATATGTTAAAATAAAACAAACTATATATAAATATTTAATAACAGGTATGTATTTATTAAAACTTGTTTTAAAAAACAATGAGGACCAGCTAAGGTTTCATGCTCAAATTTTGAGTGTATTCATTCTATGTTATGATGATTTTGGGTAATGTGACGTAAGCAGTGACATAGTTTTGGTTACAGAAAAATAGAGACTGAATCTCCATTATTAATAGATCATATCATGCCCTGCGAGTTTTTCACACCAGTGTTAGTTGTTGTCTTTCATTGGAGTCTGAGTTTTTTGTCAAATATGATCAAGGTTGACAAAAAGAACAATGTAACTGATATCAAAAAAAAAAATATTTCACTATTGTTTAAATAAAGAGCTACAGTTTTTATTTAATTTTTAAAATTACATCTATTCTGAAGTTTTCAACCCATAACAGCATCATTCTGAAGTAACATGAAATGAGTTCCAAAAGCTCTCTGTGTAATAATTAAAGATTCACCAGTCTTTAAAAAAATCATTTCAGTTGCAAAAACACGTAACTGATCCTATCTGAAAAAAATGTAAGACATGAGATCGATGGAGCTACCATTACCAGTTGCCTCAGATAAGTTAAATCAATCCACATACAGTCCTGTTTAAATATAACACATCTCTTCAGTGTGGCTAGGCTTAGCAGGCTATATATATATATATATATATATATATATATACATGTAGAATTAAACAAAAGGCACGTGTCCTGTTTAACAATTTTATTAACAATCTTTTTGAGTTTTCTGGCCAACTTTTTTTACATTTGGATGGAATCTGTAGATTAGTCCACTAATGTTCTTTTCCCAAGTATAACTAATGATGTCACTTTGAAGTGCCAAAAGTACTTGGGAAAAGAACCGGTGGACTAATCTACAGATTCCATCCAAATGTAAAAATGTTGGCCAGAAAGCTTGAAAAGATTGTTAATAAAATTGTTAAACACACACACACACACACATATATATATATATATATATATATATATATATATTCATATGTGTGTGTGTGTGTGTGAGTGTGTTTGTGTATTTGGGCAGGATTCTTTCATTTATACATGTAGAATTAAACAAAAGGCACGTCTCCTGTTTAACAATTTTATTAACAATCTTTGAGCTTTCTGGCCAACATTTAATAAAATCGTTAATAAAATTGTGATACAGGAGACGTGCCTTTTGTTTAATTCTACACACACACACACATATATATATATATATATATATTTATAGCCTGCTAGGCCTAGCCACACTGAAGAGATGTGTTATATTGAAACAGGACTGTACATGGATTGATTTAACTTAACACACACACACACATATATATATATATATATATATATTCATATGTGTATGTGAGTGTGTGTATTATAAACATCCTAATATCTGTAATATCTTATTATAATGGAGATTGTGTGTTTTTCTGTCTGTAACCGAAACTATATTACTAATCGAGTCACAATTAACATAGTTATTTACATCACATTCTCCATGATTTTATTTATATTTAAAACTCAATTATTAATAAAATTGCTTCACCTTTTTATTAGTGTTGTCCATATCTACATACAAATAACATGCAATTGTATTTATATATACAAAAAATAGCGGTTTGCAGTGTAAATGGGAAGGCTAATTTGCATATTGATATTAAAAATGTGATTTTATTAAATATGTGCTTAGTATTATTGATTTCTAATTGTTTGGTTTTATTTTAATGAATATAAGCAACAATCTCTTCAATGAATCTTAAATGAAATCCATTAACAAAAAAAATAACTATCATTTTATTCTTTATTTCCTAATTTAACTAAATAGTTAAATAAGTAAAATTCAACAATGAAAGACGGGAGTGATGGAAGAGTAAGTTTCATTTCTATTTTTCTATTATACCCCCACTCTGTTACATATCTTTTTGTCTGCCTCTAATTTAATACAATATTTCATTACATTAAAACTTGAATACTTGCACCCGGAGGGTGCATATATTTGCTAGTATTGATTAATGAAAAGATGAAAGCATGATTTAATCTGTTTTTTTCTTTCAGCGGAAAATATCCAAGCTGAGTGCATCTTAAAAGTGGACAGTCCAGTCTAAGAAGAACTTATGGTTCCTCAAGATGCATTAGTAAGCTATAAATTTGAAGATTAAAATAAAAGCTTAATGCCGAAATTCCAAATGCCTGTATCTGTGGATGTCATCCTCAGAGACAAGCCTTAGGAGCCGACAACAACTACAGATGAGGTTGGATAATTCCTTGGGTCGACGGATGTTTTTAAAGATAACTTGGAGCTGATATGTAGAAAAATGCTTCAGGTCAATGTCTGGGAAACAGATTAAGTCTCAGAATATTGAAAGTTCCTGAATTTTCTTGGAAATTGGGTATTCTTTTTGTTTGTATTAGTTTATGGAGAATCCAGTCGGGAAAAATATCTGCTGTTCTTGAAGTTTGTACTTATTTACCAACCTCTCCACCTGAGCAGGATGTGACGCAAATTCAAATTTTTATAAACCAATTTTTAGTAGTAGGAAAGCTCTAGAACTCATTGTAGACAAAAATAGATTACAAAAAGTCGCCATTTTTTGTGAACCCCACCAAATTTGGAGAGCTAAAAATTGAAATAACTCTGCCAATTTTTGGAATTGGAAGCTCAAGTTTTGGGGATTGTCTAACTTTACCACCTGGAAAAAATTTCAGAAAAATTGAAAGGGATGGGTGACAATTTTACTTTTTTCTGGATGGAATCACTCATAAGTGAAATGTAGTTATCCTCATCTAGGATTTGAACTCTGGTCAAAGAGTTTATGGAGGATTCAGTCGGGAAAACATCTGCTGTTCTTCAAGTTTACTTCTATAAATTTACCAACCTCTCTGAACGAGCAGCATGCGACACAAGGTTATTTTTTTAGGCAGAGTTAAACAGCTTTGAATTCAGAGTTTTCCTTTCTTCTAGACAGGTTGTCCAGCCAAGGCTAAAGAGCCTATTCTGCCCTGCTATTTACCCATAACTGGAAGGAGAGTAAGTGGATGCATACCTTTCCCAAGAGTATTAGCTAAGAGAAATGTAGATACCCTCATCTAGGATTTGAACTCAGGTCGAGGAGTCCATTTCCTACGACTTTAACCATTACACCAAGCGCTTCCATAAATTCCTCAAGTTTGTATATATTTACCAACTCCTCCATACAAGGACAATGTCTGAATTCAAAGTTTTCTCTCTCCAAGACTGTTTAAAGATCCTAGTCTGTCCTAGTGTTTACCCTTAGCTAGAGGGAGAATAGTTGAATGCATACCTTTTCCAAGGGTATTAGCATCATGTGAAATGCAATCAGTCTTGTTCAGGATTTGAACTCATGTTGCTGTGTTCATTTCCTATGATTACATTACATTACAGAACAAATGCCACAATATTCATGTATGTGTATGTGTGATTGTGTGATTGATTGAAATGGCATGTCAACTTGTCTGGGGTTATTTTATGCTTAGAGGTTGGGGAATCCCATACATTGTACATTTATATGTACATTCATTTCATATGAATTTTTTTGTACACAATTAAATGGTATCAAATACAGCAAATAGACTGCGGATATGAGGAACAATCCTCTTAAATTATAATTTTAAAATGGAGTTCCTAGCATCTAAAAAATACTGTCATCTAGATTAATCCTGAAACACAGGGGACCTCTTATAATACAGGTTTGGTAAATACCTATTTTTTATATATGCCTTCCCTGTCGACAGGGCTTAGACTCTACAAACTGTAAGTAGTAAAGTTTGCAGAGGAGCCAACTGTCAGTATCATCTAGACAGTTAGGGAGTCTATCCCTTTTTCACCACGGATTGTTTTTTCTGAGGGAAAGCACCACTTACCATCAGCTCCCCATGTTACCACTCCAATCAGATAAATCAAGCTTTGCTACACATGCGCTAGGTTGGCTGGGAACAGTATTGAACCTGTAACCTTGAGGTTCCTAGATGGATGCTCTATCAACTAAGCTAAACCAGCACCTTAAATATGGACATACACACATATATATATATATAAAAAATCACTACTGCAATGCTGGATGAACCACTACCATTCCTAGAACCTCAACTACCAATGGTTATTACCTCCCACTTCTAATTCCTTGCTACTACTCGTTCTCGTTAAAACGAGACATGAAATCATACCATCGTTTCCACCTGAGGATGGCAAATTGTATTGCCGAAAGCGCTTGTTTTGAAACATTTGGGGGACTGTTATACCAGTTACACCCCAACACCAGAAAGAAGGCCCGAAAATTGGAATGGATCAACCAAAAACTTGTCCGACAGGAATTGTCTGTACAGTTCAACAAAAAACACATATTTGTGATTGTTTTTGTGACTGAGGTGGAGTGCTACATGTACCATTAACTCTCCATTTTACCACACAAATCCAAGCTGTGCTTTTCATGCACAGAGTCGGTGAGGGCAAGTACTGAACTTGGAACCTTATGATTCCTATGTGGATGCTCTTTCCATTGAGCAAACCGTGAAGTAAATAAATATAGAAAAGGATTTGAAATGATGATAATGATAGTTAAGTAGTGTTTTTGAAAGCATAAAATATGAACAATTAGGTGCATTGAGACAAGTGGATTAAAGGGATTTCCTTTTCAAATATTAAGAGAAAAAAACAACAACAATGCATTGTGGGATATTATCAAGACACTTAAAATAATTTCCATTCACAAATTCATTATTAATTTTCAATTGTTTCGTATATTTTTGTATTGAAGAGATATATAAAACAGACTTTGACAATTTTGAATATTTGAAATATTTTTTTTCAAAATCTTTATAAAAGCTTCTGGAATCAAAAGAAAAATAGAAAACTTTTTCTTTTATTTTTTTTTCTGTTTTTTTATTTTTTTATTTTTTTTAATTTTCTTTTTTCTATTCTTAAATAAAAAAAAAAAAAACATCTCAAGAGCTGGAATTTTGAATAAAATTTTTAAAGATCCGATTTCAATTCATTTTCTCAAGACTTTCTTCTCTCTCAAACGATAAAAGAACTTTTAATACACAAAAGATTTTTCCCATTCTGGAGAGCAGTTTACTTACCAAAATATTCCTGGAGCTGAAAATGTATCCATCGACGTTATTCAAACGTTAAAACTCTTTGGAGGATATCTGCCAGGTTTTGTTCTTGTTGGACAGCAATGTTGGGTGGAATTCAGAGTAAGCAACTCTTGTCGAGTCTGTGGGGGGAACAAAAGAAAGAAGAAGACTTTTTTGAGATTGAATGAAGTGGAGAAGGATTTCAGAAGAGAATTCTCTAAAGAATTTGTAGCAAAGAAATTACAAGATATTTGTTTGTGAAAGAAACTTTTTTTTACTATTTATAGAGAATCAACAATATTCTTTATACCTTTTTCTTTTCCTTTTTTTTTTACTTCTTTATTGCTATCTTCCGAAATATTTTTATTTCCTTTCTAGCAGTCTCTTTTTTCTTTCTACTGCCTTCTTCCAATTTTTGGAACTTTTTCTTTTTTTTTTTTTTTGTTTTTGTTTTTCATTTTCTTTTTTTTTGTTTTTAAATTTATTTCTAATTCTATTTTTATAGTGATTAATTTCAATATCTTTCTTTTCCTTTTCTCAACTTTTATTTTTATTTTTTTAAATTCTCACTTTTTAAAAAAAAAGGTTTTTTCATCTCTTCCCTTTTTCTATAGATTTTTCCCTATGTCCATTTCTTCTCTGAACCTTTCTCTTTTTTTTCCTCCTTCATTTTCGGTAAATTCTCTTTCTCTCTTTTCTGTAGATTTCTCCTTATTTCCATTTATTCACTGGAACTTTCTCTCCCCTTCATTTTCGGTAAATTCTCTCTCTCTCTCTCTCTCTCTCTCTCTCTTTCTCTCTCTTCTGTAGATTTCTCCATATTTCCATTTATTTTCTGAAACATGCTCTTTTTTTCCTTTATTTTTAGCAAATTCTCTTTCTTTTCTATTGATTTTTTTCCTATTTCCATTTCTTCACTGGAACTTTCTCTTTTTTATTCCTTCATTTTCAGTAAATTCTCCTTTTTTTTCTATAGGTTTCTCCCTATTTCTATTTCTTCTCTGGAACTTTCTATTTTTCTTTTTTTCTTTCATTTCCATTAATCTATTTTTCTTTCTTGCACATTATTTGAAATGAACTTAATTGTTATTAAAAACACATTTTATGATATTTTCATGTTAAAACATGCAGTTGTATTGATTTGAACAAATTCGTATTTTCAGTGTAGATTTACGGTGAAATGAAAATGGCAAACCAAAACATATGGCTTCCTCAAAGTTAAACAAACATGGGGAGGTTACTCTCATTTATGTAACTAATGTTCAGATTACCTTTTTTTTTACTCTTCTTCAACTCTCATTTGAATAACAAATGTCAAAAACATCTGTAAGTGGAATAGGGAATTTTCAACAATGGCAAGGTTCAATGCCTCCTCAATAACATGACAGTCAGCTGGTATAATGGGAGCATACTGCCACAGAAACTACAAAAATAGATCAAACATTAAAATGGTGTAAACAATAAACGTTTATGTGATTTGTGAAGGCACGTGGTCTAATGGTTAGAGTTGTAGAAAATAGACTCGTTGATCTGAGTTCAAATCCTCAACAAGGCTGTTTGTATTTTCACATAGAGCTAATACCCTTGGGAAAGGTATGAATCCATATATTCTCCCTATAGCTATGGGTAAATAGTAGGGAAGACAGGGCATCTTTAACTTTGGATAGGTAACTTCAAATCCTCAACAAGGCTGTTTGTATTTTCACATAGTGCTAATACTCTTTGGAAAGGTATGAATCCATATATTTTCTCTATAGCTATGGGTAAATAGTAGGGAAGACAGGGTATCTTTAACTTTGGATAGGAGAAGGAAATCTCTGAATTTGAAAAGCCTGAGGTCAGTTGTTGATTGGGTTTGTGGCATTCCTTGTGCACCAATTCTTTCCTATCGACTGTGCCAAAACAAGCCTTCACATCTATAAACAACCTGTGTGGGTTGTTCATTGGATGAACACTCATGCATCGAAATTGACGAGAGAGTCCATTTTAATGTAATTTCTAAATATTTTGGAGGGTTAGCTCAGTCGGTAGAGTGTTCGGCTAGAAATCACAGGGTTCCTAGTTCGATACCGCTCCTCGCCAACTCAGTGTATGAGTAGCTCAGGGATCTGTGGTGTAAAGTAAGCAGTTGATGGTGGGTGTAGTGCTATACCTCAGACGCAAAAACAATCTCCTTGGTCTAGCACTAGTGAAACGTGGATAGATTCCCTTGCTGATTGGCTGATACCGACTTTAAGCCACCCCAACGACTTTACTTACTTTATCTTTGGGATTACCATTGTAGGAATAGTTACTTGAAAACATATAACTATTTGATGTATTGGTATTTTATAAAAAGATAATGGGTACATCTCACTTCGATTAAAGAACGACTACATTTACTTAATTACAACCGCAATTATTTAATTATGTGTATGTTGTTCTTTCTTTCTGTGTATATAACAGTCAAAAGTGTGAATAAAGTGACCAAGATGACTGCAGGGCCTTGTGTTATTCACAGCAAATTTGATAGTTACCTGTAAACGTAATGAAGCAAAAAAAAAAAAAACGAAGATTTTTCGGAATAAAATGAAGAGAGCTAATTGAATTAACTATTCAAAAATAAATTATCAGAAGTAGTTTATCCTTTATCAAAAATATACCAAAGTGTAAAAAAAAAACAATGGAGACTGCAGTAAACTAGATCGTATTACCTTCCTACATTTATACAAGGGTGAGTCAAAAGGTAATGCCATTTTTTAGGACAGGTATAATTACTAACACAGGAACATGTATCATACATCAAAATAAAGCTGGTCCTCTGTGGATCACACCCTACTTCTCTACATAGATTAGTTAAAAAGTAATGCCATTTTGTTAAGACAGGTATAATTACCAATACAGGAACATGTATCATACATCAAAATAAAGCTGGTCCTCTGTGGATCACATCCCTACTTCTCTACATAGATTAGTAAAAAAGTAATGCCATTTTGTTTAGGACAGTTATAATTATCAACACAGGAACATCTATTATACATAAAAAACTATTCTCCACATAGATTAGTCGAAAAGTAATGCCATTTTGTTTTGGATAGGTATAATTACCAACACAGGAATATGTATCATACATAGAAATAAAGCTGGTCCCCTGTGGATCACATCCCTACTTCTCCACATAGTCACCGTTTCTCTCAATAGCAATGTTCCACCTTAGAATGAGAGCATGTATCCCAGCCCTGTAAAATTCTGTTGACTGATCTTTGAGCCACTTCTTCACTACAGATTTCACATCCTCATGACTAGAATAATGTTTGCCTCTCAAACCCTCTTTCATGGGGCTGAAGAGATGATAGTCTGAAGGTGCTAAATCTAGTGAGTAGGGAGGATGCAGTAAAGTTTTCCACCCAATTGAGGTGATTTTCTCCCTTGTCCTAATGCTTGTGTGTGGTCAAGCATTGTCATGTAGTAGGGGAACATTGTCTCTTAGCAAGTTGGATCTTACTCGTCGGATTCTTGCTCTGAGCCAATGTAGGCCTTAGTTTTAAAGAAATGAAATAAATTAAATGGTATTACTTTTTGACTAACCCTCGTGATGTAAACAGATTCAGTTGTATTTACTTGGCCATTTCTAATGTAGATATTTTCTCTCCTGAAAGCACATATAGAAAATTTCAGTTTGTTAATCATTTAAGAATTAAAGGTCTCTCTATCTATCTAGCACAAACCTTATATACAAGAAATTTCTCAACACCATGGGTGGGATATATAAGTAAAACAATTCAAGAAGATCTAATAAGGAAAAAAATACTTACATAAAACTTAGAGAATAAGAAAATAACAAATAGTATTGTAACGTTTATGCATGTCTGTATGAATAAAAAGTTGATAAATTGCAGCGGCTCTCCCAACACTGCGATCCTACCGGAAGCTGCTGATAGCGGCTCTTGCCGTAATTCACCAGAAGGACAGATTACAATAATAACCAGGCTTGAATAGTTGAATAGAGTGAGTTCTGATGTGAACTTTCAAATATCCCATCATTCATTCATTGGCATTGCAGTCTCGTCAATAATTAATGAATTTTAGGCGGGCATATATGTTCAAGTGTAAGGCTAAACATTTGAACATATATGCCCGCCTAAAATTCATTAATTATTAACTAATTAATTTTCAAAATTAGGTATGACTTCAATTAAGCACATATCCTCCAAAAATTGTCGGCTAAAAGCCATATCAAATAAACACTGTTTATTTACGTACTTTCATATATATATATATATATATATATATATATATATGTGTGTGTGTGTGTGTGTGTACTCATCCACAGACACAGTGTTTCGGCGTATCCCGTCTCTTCAGTGTGGCTAGACATTGGTAAGCTACCTACAGCCGGGATAGAAACCAGATCGATTCATCATCAGTCGGGTTGCTTAACCGCTCGGCCATCGTCACCTACAGAATGGGAAGAGTATTTTAACTGTTAAATATACACATCTGTATGTATGTAAAGGCTGCCATAGAGTGCCCCAATCTTTTTATCGGAGAGCGAAACGCTTTAGTTGGCGGTCATCAGCGAAATCCCTTCCAAAGGGAAGGAGGCATATATTCATCCACAGACACCGTGTTTCGACGTATCATGCCTCTTCAGTGTGGCAAGTCATTTGTGAGCTACCTACAGTCGTGATAGAAACATTATATATATATATATATATATATATATTATATATATATATATAGTCATCTACAGGCACAGTGATTCGTCTCATCAGTGTGGCTAGGGTTAGTTCTTGTGCCCTGAAGTTACATCGACTCTTGAGAGTGTGAAGTCCAATGTTCGAAAAACATTCTCGACCACAGCATGTGAAGGTTGTCCCTGAGGATGTTGATGTGCTGGTGCTTTGTTGCCGTCGCTTTCTTTCGGACCCCTATTTTATTCAACTACTTTCAATCAAATAGTACAAATATTACACGTTAATTTTTAATTCTAGTCGGATTTCAAATCTTTTTTGCTGTTTGCATTATTGTTGATGTAATGAATATGTAAATACCTGGGTACCCCCTCACTATAATCTAATTGGATAGTGTCCTCTATAAATATCCGACACTGTGGTGGTACAAGCGCCTACCAGCCTACCAGCCTACCAGCCAGACTACCACCACGACTGCTCGTAAGAGGTACTGCTACTCGACGCACCAGCTACTACTGCGATAATATACCTTACTACCAACTTCATGATATATCCCTTAACCCGGATATATCAATTTTGAATCAAGCTGAAACCACAAGGATCTGGATCCGATACTGACTCTCGCCAACAAAGCACATAAATAGTATAGATTGGATGAAGATTGCAAACAATATAACAGGAAAGTAGACCAATGGGAAGAAATTAATACTTCCATTTTGCAAACTAATCCTGCTGAAGCCAGAACAAAATTACAAAATGAAGGGATAATATATTCCCGGCTGTTATCTATACATACATAAAAGGTGGTAGTGTGTATATATGTATGCGTGTATGTCCAGCAAAAGCTATGAAAATAAATCAATTAGCTTCAAAGTAAATATATATACACATTCACTATCACTAAACCTTGCTTTTTGAGTAAAAATATTGAAGATTTCATTTATATTTGTGAAGATGATTAATTAAAAAAAAAAATTTGAATAGTGACAGGATGGACATTTTTTTTATCTCATCAGTAAGGTAAAATTTATTTTTATCAAATGGTTAAATCTTGACCTTAGATTTTGCTTGCAATTGATCCAGGATTGCAATTGACCCAGGATTGCAATTGATCCCAATTGATTGCAATTGATCCAGGATTGCAATTGACCCAGGATTGCAATTGATCCAGGATTGCAATTGACCCAGGATTGCAATTGATCCAGGATTGCAATTGACCAGGATTGCAATTGATCCAGGATTGCAATTGCCCAGGATTGCAATTGCCAGGATTGCAATTGTTTTGCAGCAAAGTAAGGTTTGTGTTTCCTTTTATTGGGCAAAGACCCGAGAGTCTGCTTAATTAGGATACAAATTTAATGAACCTTTCCATATGGTGATCCCTCTTTCCTCCTCTTCCTCTTCCTCTTCCTCTTCTTGACTCTCACCTTCATTAATGCAATGATGAGAAAGAATTTAATAAAACTCGGGGGGATGGAGTAAAGAGGCACTATTCTCGTGGTTCAGGATGCTAATGGCTGACCAAATAAAGATTCAGTTGATAAATGAATACCTGTCTCTATTTTGGGTCGGATGGACAAATTTTCTCTTGCCAGCCATTCACAGGGTTCTCAATAGATCTAACTCTAAACCAAAATTAGCTTGATCCAAAACATAATTCCTATCCTTTTATTTAGCTCAAGAATTTTGATTTTAGAAGTAGTTTTGTATAAAAAATGGACTCCTACACATCAACACACCAATGTTGACCAACCGGAACAAACTTACATTCATGAGCTCTGTGCAGACACTGGATACCATCTGGAAGACTTACCAAGAGTAATAGCCAATAGGGACAGAGAGAGTCAAAGAAATCTAAGTGGGGTGTTATATGTCACGGACTGTTCATCCCCCAGAATTCTGTCCTTAAGCATCACGGGTCGCCACCTACGGCTAACAGATGGCCCCATTGAGGGTGGGGTCTTACCCCTTTGCAGAGGTGCAGTCGGTGTATTCTAAAGCCCCAGTTGACAGGGCTCTATAGATAGAAAACCACATAATTATTTGGATAAATCCAATAATCTTAATGATGATGAAAATAATATTTTTTTTTATTACCAAGCAGCTGCAATTATTATTGCCTCAATCAATGACAGTAAAAAAAAAAAAAGATCGAAATAAAAAAAAATGTAAAATAAAGAAAGTTCTTTTCAATGTAATGGGTACTTAAAAATGTCCAAATATGATTTAATGCCTCCGAATGATTCCCCTTGCATTGGATTACAATCCTACACCGCACTCTCCGCTGAAGCACAATTATCAGAAAAATGAATAAATGTATGGAGCAATAAATAAAAACAAGGGATAAAATTATGTATAATAAGATAATAAACTTTTAAAATAATCTTTTTTTGTCTTTATTTTTTCTTTTTCTTTCTTTCTGTCAGCTGAATATTTTTTCCTCTTTCTTTTTTTTATTGGTCTTAAATTCCAATCTTTTTTGCTTTCTTTGTTTCCATCAAAAAAGGAAAAGAAAAATATTGAAAAAACAGCAGAAATGTTTGGTCTGATGAATAATTTGGTTAATAAACGTTAATAATCAAATTATATACTTTATATGAAAAGATCAATATGTATTTTATATATGCATATGCATATATATATATACAAGTTTGTACAGACAATTCCAGTCAGACAAGTATTTGGTTGATCCATTCCAATTTTCGGGCCATCCTTCTGTTGTCGGGGTGTAACTGGTATAACAGTCCACCAAAGGTTTCAAAATAAGCACTCGTTTTGAAACCTTTGGTGGACTGTTATACCAGTTACACCCCGACACTAAAAAGATGGCCCGAAAATTGGAACGGATCAACCAAAGACTTGATCGACAGAATTGTCTGTACAGTTCAACAAAACTTGTATAAAAGAAAAAATGCTGCCAAAATACACTTATTTTAAAATATATATATATATATTATATATATATATATATATATTACAGATGTATGGGGCTGGTTTAGCTCAGTTGGTAGCTGGGAACCTCAAGGTTCCTGGTTCAATACTGGCCCTCGCCAACTCAGTGTATGAGTAGCACAGTGATCTGTGCGGTAAAGTGAGGAGCTGATGGTAGGTGTGGCAACCTCAGACGCTAAAAAAAAACAATCTCCTTGGTTAGTGAAAAGGGGATAGACTCCCTCTCTGTCTGGCTGATACCAACTTTAGGCCACCCTGATGACTTTACTTACAGATGTAGTATTTTGTCTTGGGTCTGAGGTTAAAGTGCATCTAATGGTAAAGTTTCAATGGAGCTCTGGGGAGTGTGGAGTACTCCTTCATTGCTATTACACCCAGGTCCACTCTGAACCAGAGTGGTAGTACCGGTTAGGGTTCCATCTATAGGTTAAATAGAAAAAAAATGAGTTTTAGAAATGTGTTTTGAAATATAATCCAACAGGGGTTGCCATGCCCTAAAATCCAACCAACCAACCAACCAACCAACCAACCAACCAACCAGATATCATCATCATCATCATCATCATATCACGCAATTAACACGGATATCCTCTCTCACCAATGTTCTCTATCATTCATTGCCTCAAGGAGGTCCTTCACGCAGCATCCAGTATCTGTGCAGAGGTGGCCCACATTTGCATGTCCATTTCCTGGTTTCCACAGGAAAACGTCGCTTATGAGTTTGTCCTTGCTCCTCCAGCAGTGTCCAGCATGTTGTCCATCTCATTCGATGGTTTGTGAGATAGGGGGCAGGTGGCTGTACAGCTGCTTCCTTGTGGGGTGCTGTTTCACGACTTATTCAAGACTGCATTATTGTGCAGCTCCCATCTATCTTATTCTGAAGGTGCCTCATTAGGGTCCAAGTGGTACAGCAATACAGCAGCACTGATACAACCACAGCTTGGAAGAATTGTCGTTTTAACTTGACAGTGAGATTGGATTTCCATGTCCAGATATAATATTTATATCTACGTTAAAGTAGCATGGACATGGAGTCAACTTTCTCTCTTATCGATCATTCAGGAAATACAATTAGCTTCTCGTAGTCAAACCCAAATACTCAAATTACAGTCAAATCATGCTGAAGGCACCAGTTTCCGCTTGATCATCAATGTTAAGTAGCAATGAGACTGTTCAATACTTAATAGGATGACCACTTAAGCAACAGCAGGTATTGTAAGCAACCTGAGTCCTCTGTTTATCAAAATTACTTGATTTGGAATTAAATGACCCAAATGGGAGTTAGCTCAGTCGGTAGAGTGTTCGGCTAGAAACCCCAAGGTTCCTAGTTCGATACCGGCCCTCACAAACTCAGCATATGAGTAGCACAGGAATCTGTGTGGTAAAGTAAGGAGCTGATGGTAGGTGTGGCATCAGATGCAAAAACAATCTCCTTGGTCTAGTGCTAGTGAAAAGGGGATAGACTCTTTTGGCTAATACCGACTTTAGGCCATCCTGACGACTTTATGATGTAAAACTTTCAGGTCTTCCATGTAGCATCCAGAATCAGCTGATTGATGTAGGTTTTTTCTGGTCAGCCTCCACTGGTGTGTCCAGAGAGAACATCACTTATGAGTTTGTCCTTGCTTCTCTAGCAGTGTCCAACATGTCTTGTTAATCTTACTTGAATAATTTGTATGATAGGAGGTAAGTGGCTGTACAGCTGCTTTTCTTGTGGGATGCCTCTTCCAGATTTGTTCAAGAGAGTGCACAACATCCTTGGGTAGCTCTTATACAGTTTTTTCTCTAAGCACTCTGTTAGGATCTAATTGATGCTGTCCTATAGTAGTACTGATATGGTCATGGCTTGAAAGAACTCTTGATTTATAATTGAGATCAGATTTCCATATGATGGATAATCTGTGTATAGCAGTCCATGCCTTTCCTATGCATGCATTGGCATTGATATCTGTAGATGAAATTGTTGTATACTGGATCATACAATATTCAGTATACTAGGACATCCAAATACAGTTTGTGTTAGACATCGAGTAACTCACAACAGAGTGCTAAAATTTCAAGGTAGATGGTTTGCGTAATGGTTCTGTAATCTTCCCAGTCTCATTAATCACAGATGCTTCCATATTGTTTAAAACACATGAATTCAATTTTATCTGAATTCACGGTTGAGGCCAATGCCTCTTGCTGTTCTCTCTAGACTATGCAGCAGTGATTAAGCTTATACAAGTGTATCTGCTAGAAGCACCAGATCATCTGCATAGTCCACATCTTCCCAGTCTCAAATCACACAGGTATTATAAAACAACAGTGTACAAATAGTCTTGAACACTGTGGGGATTAAAATAAAAATAAAATAAATTAGAATAAAAAAAAACAACAAACTCCCATGGGCCTTCACCGGAAGTACCTCCACACGAAAAGGACTGACTCCACACCCTCAAAAGAATATCTCGGCCATTTCGAGTTTAGACTGTAACTGGGTCTAGTCACTCCTACTAACCAGGGAGATACTCCCTTGCTACAGGCACTATACCTGGTCAATAAAGCCTAAGTCATAAAACTACCTCCTGCCTTTGTCTCATTCTTTTTCGTTCCTTAAATTCCTTCTTTTCAGTGCAACCACCAAATGAGATGGGGTAAAAGACAAAAACCATAGAAACACACAACAAGAGTATCCAGGTATATTAAACCTTAAAATACCCAGACCTTTTCCTACCCAATAACTCTTAAGAAAAGGTAAGCTAGACTAGTCCACAACAGAAATGTTGCTACCTAAGTATGAGAACTGGTCTAGTGTGAGATGTCTCCAACTTGTTTAAAACACATCATGTCCTGTAGATGAGATATTGCTACCTAGGTATGTGAAATGGTCTACTAATTTCAGAGGCTTGTCATCCGGTGTAAAATCGCTTTAGATAAGTGAACTGCTCTAATGAATTAAGATGCTTACCATCCAGTGGGAAATGTCTCCAACTTGTTTAAAACACATCATGTCCTGTAGATTAGATATTGCTACCTAGGTATATGAAATGGTCTACTAATTTCAAACACTTGCTATCCAGTGTGGAAATGCCTCCATCTTGTTTAAAACACATGAATTCAATTTTGCCTCTTGCTGTCCTCTCTAAGCTATGCAGTAGTGATTCTGCTTGTGCAGGTGTATCTGCTAGAAGCACCAGGTCATCTGCATAGACCACATGTGTAATAGTCTGAGTGAGATATCACTTGCCACCCAGTGTGGAGATGCCTCCATCTTGTTTAAAAAACATGAACTCAATCTTATTTGAGTTCATGTTGCCTCTTGCTGTCTGCTCTAAGCTATGCAGTAGTGATTCTGCTTGTGCAGGTGTATCTGCTAGAAGCACCAGATCATCTGCATAGACCACATCTGTAATAGTCTGAGTGAAATATCACTTATCATCTAGTGTAGAGATGCTTCCATCTGTTTAAAACACATGAATTCAATTTTATCTGAATTCACGGTTGAGGCCAATGCCTCTTGCTGTTCTCTCTAGGCTATGCAGCAGTGATAAAGCTCATACAAGTGTATCTGCTAGAAGCACCAGATCATCTGTGTAGTCCACATCTGTAATAGTCTGTGTGAGATATCGTCAGCTTTTTGCCTTCTTTTTAGGGTGAAGCATTTATAGGCCTTCAAATATGCGGATATTTTAAAATGATTTCATTTAATTAAATTTTCAATTTTGAAATAGTCCGAAAATTTCCCCAGTAAAGACTTTTAATTCATCTTCATCCAATTTCCATAACTGTCCGCAGCGAAATAAAGATTAAGGCCATAACTGAAAATAAAATATTGGTGATCGCCAGGTGATAATAAACTTGATTTTCAGCTTCGCACCTTGGCACCACTAAAACAACACCTGCCATTAATATTTTCCCTTCACTTCAGATCTCCAATAAAAATGTCAACCATCTGCAAGCGTTAATCTATACATCTCCTGTTATTTTAACGAGAGACTGACACTAAAATACTGCTGCCCATATTTTAGCCAGAACATTAAACCCTAAACTGCACAAAACATATTGATGTGTATAAAGCAAGATTGTTAAGGATTGATTTTTATTTGTTTGAGAAATTTCAGTGAATTGCTTGTCTGCAACAGTTATTTCCCCTTGGGACAGGTTGATTTTGTAAACTCTGCATTGATTGGTCAAGCCAGTGAGAACTGATTTTCTTCTTTTTGCACCAATAACAATGCATTTCACTTTCATAGTTTTCTAAATATCTAATCTATAATTAGTTGGTTTGGTTTGTTTTACGGCATATCAACCTCAGTGGGTCATTTAATGCTGACAAAGTTTTGGTAGAAAACAAATGTATATATGTATAGATTTATATACAAAGCAAATGTATATATATATATACATTTTAACTATTGTTTAATTGTTCATATTTTTTAGTATACTCCCACTTCTTTTAGGAAATGTAAAATCCTGGATTTTCAGGAAAAGCTTCTTAAAATTATTTGCTTGGTCGTATTTTGTTTGCACTAGATCAAAGTCTACACACTCTAACAGTATATGCTTCACTGGAAATCTCTCTTAGCATGTAGGGCATATTTGGGATTCTATGCCCATTAATAAATGATGATAGCTGATGTAGGTGTGGCCTATGTGAAGGCAGGTCAGTACAACCTGCTTTCTTCTATTTTTCTTGTATTTCAAGTTCCATTCTCCAATAGTAGGTTTAATGTTTTGGAGTTTATTATTAATGAGTGCATTCCAATGACTTCCTTCTTTTTGCACCAGTAATAATGCATTTCACTTCATAGTTTTCTAAATATCTAATCTATAATTAGTTGGTTTGGTTTGTTTTACGGCATATCAACCTCAATGGGTCATTTAATGCTGACAAAGTTTTGGTAGAAAACAAATGTATATATGTATAGATTTATATACAAAGCAAATGTATATATGTATACATTTTAACTATTGTTTAATTGTTCATATTTTTTAGTATACTCCCACTTCTTTTAGGAAATGTAAAATCCTGGATTTTCGTGAAAAGCTTCTTAAAATTATTTGCTTGGTCGTATTTTGTTCGCTCTAGATCAAAGTCTACACACTCTAACAGTATATGTTTCACTGAAAATCTCTCTTGGCATGTAGTACATATTGGGGATTCTGGGCGTGTCTAAAGCTGACGTCATGTAGCTGAACTCGAGCGAGTAATCGTTACGCTGTACCAAAAAAGTATTACTGGAGAAAAACCTCAATTTTCCTTGTTTAAACATTATTTGTATTCAATACAATTGTGTGCAAAAAAAAAAAAAATTAAACAACTACACACAAAAATGTAAATATGAACACAATTCCCTAACCTCTAATAAATGATGATAGCTGATGTAGGTGTGGCCTATGTGAAGGCGGTTCAGTACAATCTGTTCTCTTCTATTTTTGTTGTATTTCAAGTTCCATTCTCCAATAGTAGGTTTAATGTTTTGGAGTTTGTTATTAATGAGTGCATTCTAATGACTTCCTTCTTTTTGCACCAGTAATAATACATTTCACTTCATAGTTTTCTAAATATCTAATCTATAATTAGTTGGTTTGGTTTATTTTACGGCATATCAACCTCAGTGGGTAATTTAATGCTAACAAAGTTTTGGATTCATAGCGGTAGTTTGGTAGAAAACAAATGTATATATGTATAGATTTTAACTATTGTTTAATTGTTCATATTTTTTAGTACAATCCCACTTCTTTTAGGAAATGTAAAATTCTTGATGGTTTTATTTTTGTGAAAAGTTTTTTCAAATTATTTGCTTGGTAGTATTTTGTTCGCTCTAGATCAAAGTCTACACACTCTAGTAGTTTCTGCTTCACTGTAAATCTCTCTTAGCATGTAGGGCATATTTGGGATTCTGTGCCCTCTAGTAAATGATGATAGCTCATGTAGGTGTGGCCTATGTGAAGGCGGGTCAGTACAACCTGTTCTCTTCTATATTTGTTGTATTTCAAGTTCCATTCTCCAATAGTAGTTTTAATGTTTTGGAGTTTGTTATTAATGAGTGCATTCCAATGACTTCCTTCTTTTTGCACCAGTAATAATGCATTTCACTTTCACAGTTTTCTAAATATCTAATCTATAATTAGTTGGTTTGGTTTGTTTTACGGCATATCAACTTCAATGGGTCATTTAATGCTGACAAAGTTTTGGTAGAAAACAAATGTATATATGTATAGATTTATATAAAAAGCAAATGTATATATGTATACATTTTAACTATTGTTTAATTGTTCATATTTTTTAGTATACTCCCACTTCTTTTAGGAAATGTAAAATCCTGGATTTTCGTGAAAAGCTTCTTAAAATTATTTGCTTGGTCGTATTTTGTTCGTACTAGATCAAAGTCTACACACTCTAGTAGTTTCTGCTTCACTGTAAATCTCTCTTCGCATGTAGTGCATATTGGGGATTCTGTGCCCTCTAATAAATGATGATAGCTGATGTAGGTGTGGCCTATGTGAAGGCGGGTCAGCACAACCTGTTCTCTTCTATTTTTGTTGTATTTCAAGTTCCATTCTCCAATAGTAGGTTTAATGTTTTGGAGTTTGTCATTAATGAGTGCATTCCAATGACTTCCTTCTTTTTGCACCAGTAATAATGCATTTCACTTCATAGTTTTCTAAATATCTAATCTATAATTAGTTGGTTTGGTTTGTTTTACGGCATATCATATCAGCATATCAACCTCAGTGGGTTATTTAATGCTGACAAATGCTAGCAGGGTCCCATCTGGGTCTCTGGGTCAGAACGAACCTGAGATCAATGGTGATGAAGGGGTGCTCCATATTCCCCAGATTTCCAGAACTCAAACTTCACCATCAGTTAGTTTAATGTCATACCCAGGACATGTAGATCCTCAGCCACCATCTTCTAGCATATAGATGGTATTATGGGGGAGGGGTTCTTACCCTTTGCAGAGGTGCTGTTGGTGTGTTCGAAAGCCCCAGCCAACAGGGCTAATTGAACTGGGATTTAATATCTAAAGGCCTGTGATATTGTTACAATTTATAGTGTTATAAACTTGCTGACAGACCCTGTAGCTGAATATGGGGGCTGTTGGCTTTGAGATCAGGGAGTGGAAAACTACCAGGGCGGTTATACCCCCCTGGTCTCTGGAAAATACGTCAAGAGAAACCCGTGACTAGATTGAGATTTTAGTTTCAACTGGACATGTCAGTGCTGAGGATGGCTCTCATCTGCGCGGAAGGACATGGGCTAGACTAAATAAAATCTTGATCAAGAAATAAAAGTCTTGTAGTTTATTTGATTAATTGCATGACTAAAAACTAGCCCAGAAAAAAGAAGCCCTTAGCTAAAAAGAAGAAGCAGTTAGAAGACAGCAATCAGACAACAAGATGATGTCCAGACAAATCAGCAGAAGTAGTAGCCAAGTAAGTTTCAAATCTCTGTCTCTCTCTCTATCACCCAAGTTTTCTCTCTCAATTAATAACTAAATAACTAAATATTTTAGTATATATTTATTTTATGGGAACAAGTCTGCTACCATTGGTTTCATACGGAAGGACATTGGCTAGACTAAATAAAATCTTGATCAAGGAAAAAATGTCTTGTGAATAAATTAATTGCATGACTAAAAACTAGCCCAGGAAAAAGAAGCCCTTAGCTAAAAAGAAGAAGCAGTTAGATGAACATAGCAACTAGACAACAGCCAGAGAAGTTAGCAGAAGCAGTAAAACAGAAATGAACCAAGTAAATCTCTAATCTCTCTCTCTTTCTCTCTCTCTCTCTCTCTCTCTCTCTATATATATATATATATATATATATATATATATATCACCCGAGTTTCCTCTCTCGATTATATACCTGATGTTGCGTATACAACACTATGTACATAATTCTCTCATTACTACTGAATAACAAGTTCAATCCTCACTGGAAGCTCCATATTTGTAATCTTGTGTCACATCCTAACTGTAGTGAACAGGTTAGGTAAATATCTACAATGTATATGATTCCCTGGAGATCTGGGCAGTGTTGATTACCTTTTAATTGCTGTCACACCCAGGTCTACTCAGAGCTGTATTGGTAGTACCTCTTAGGGTTCAATCTGTGGGTTAAATAGATAAAAAAAATGAGTTTAAGATATCATGATGACATGGGCTAGACTAAACAAAATCTTGATCAAGAAAAAAAAATGTCTTGTGAATTTAATTAAATCCAATTACTAAAGTTAGCCCAGAAGAAGCTCTTAGTTAGACGACAGCAACTAGACAACAAGATGACAGCCAGACAAGAATTTAGCAAGAAGTAAATAAGATCTCCCAACCAAGTAAGTCTCTAATCTCAAACCCTCTCTCTCTCTCTCTCTCTCTCTCTCTCTCTCTCTCTCACCCGAGTTTCCTCTCTCAATTATATACCCAATGTTGGGTATACAACAATATTGACACAATGTAGATATCCCTATGTTAACCTTAAAGGTTCAAATAGAACATAGTTGTACCGACAAAGAGGATATTAACTCCCTGGAATAAGAAGGATTGATATTGAATGAATTGAATAAAAATGTAAATCGATAGATTCTTTTAAAAAAGGCTGCCTAGAAAGTATTGTCCAATGGAGAACTTACAAGCAGCATGGAACTCAACAAAAATTTTTTAAAAGAAATGTAAAAGAAAAGCTAGAGGGAATCATAAATATAGAAAAAAGGCCAAGAAAAATCCCAAAGTTATTTGGCGATGTAGTAATTCCAAAGGATATCAATTGGAATAGGTAAGCTTTGCAATGACCCAATAAACCCTAAGTCCCCAAAGACCAATGATGACAGAGATAATATACTAGCTATATTTTTTATTGGTGTTTTCACAGTAGAACTAGAACAAAACAATATTATCTGGATGACACCGTTCTCATCCTACTCATAGATGTGACTCCTATGGAGGGGGTTGGTGTATATATGTATATATATATATATAAAATTTATTAATGATTTGAAGGCAATTACAATGCATATAAAAAATAAAAACAAAAAGATGTTTTTTTTGTCTTATTGATTTCAAAGTAAACTTTATCTTCAGAAAATTTTTTTTTTTTTTTTTCTGAAAATTTTTATTTTGAAATACCACTAAGAAAACTTTTCAAAGATTAAAAAAAACCCAAAAAACTATATTTCAATACAGGGGCCGGATTAGCTCAGTCGGTAGAGCATTCGGCTAGAAACCACAAGGTTCTTAGTTCGAAACCGGCCCTCGCCAACTCAGCGTATGAGTAGCACAGGGATCTGTGCGGTAAAGTAAGGAGCTGATGGTAGGTGTGGCGCTCCACCTCAGATGCCAAAAACAATCTCCTTGGTCTAGCGCTATTGAAAAGGGGATAGACTCCCTCGCTGATTGGCTGATACCGACTTTAGGCTGCCCCGACGACTTTACTTTTACTTACATCTTTGATAAAGATATTAGTTCATCTTAATTCAATCCCTACCTCAAAAGATTGATATACATTTATGATCACAATCATATTTGTCTTTTCTTTGTTTCCTTTCATAAAGAATCAATGATAGATTCTTCCAGGCGACTGGTCATCTTTTTATTATGAAGCTGTAAATGATGGCCTTTCCGTCCAACAGCTAGTGACTGATCTGCAATGAAGTGGTGAGCTATGATAGACCTGAGCCGAAGAAGACGAACAAGAAGAAGGGTGGGAGAATATTGATGTATACTTGGCCAGATGTTGGCAGAATTGGCAAATGTTTTTATGACCATTTCAGAATATGTTCTTAACGTGACAGACTTATGGCATGAAATCTACACAACATTTGCACAGTGAAGAATTTCTTTTTTTTTAACTGAGTAATGAAATCAATTGTACTTTTATTTCTCTTTTTCTCAATTGAATTTGTTAGCAGTTGGTAATGTGAAGCTTATTCTTTTTTCTTAATCATTCATTTGCTGAAGTTTTTTCATTACTATTCTGTTTTTTACTACTTTTACTTCATCTTATTGATATTTTTTACATAAAGCATTTTCGTGATTATTATTTTATTACTAGTTTTACTCCATCTTATTAATGTTGCTTTTTAGATGATGAATTTTCCTCATCATTATTTTATTACTCTATTTTATTATTGTTATTTTTTAGAGAATGCATTTTCATTATTACTATTTTATGACTTCATTTTATTGTTTTTAGAGAATGCATTTTCATTATTATTTTATTACTAGTTTTACTTCATCTTATTACTGTTGCTTTTTAGATGATGAATTTTCGTTAATTATTTTTATTACTTCATCTTAATATGGTTATTTTTTAGAGAACGCATTTTCATTACTATTATTTTATTACTAGTTTTATTCATCTTATTAATGTTGCTTTTAGATGATGAATTTTCAATTATTATTTTATTACTCTATTTTATTATTGTTATTTTTAGAGAAAGCATTTTCATTATTATTATTTTATTACTAGTTTTACTTCATCTTATTACTGTTGCTTTTTAGATGATGAATTTTCCTCATTATTATTTTATTACTCTATTTTATTATTGTTATTTTTAGAGAATGCATTTTCATTATTATTTTATTACTAGTTTTACGCCATCTTATTATGTTGCTTTTTAGATGATGAATTTTTCCTATTATTATTTTATTACTCTATTTTATTATTGTTATTTTTTAGAGAATGCATTTTCATTATTATTATTTTATTACTAGTTTTACTTCCATCTTATTAATGTTGCTTTTTAGATGATGAATTTTCCTTATTATTTTATTACTCTATTTTATTATTGTTATTTTTTAGAGAATTTATTTCATTATTATTATTTTATTACTAGTTTTACTCCATCTTATTACTGTTGCTTTTTAGATGATGATTTTCATTATTATTATTTTATACTTCATCTTTTTAATATTGTTATTTTTTAGAGAATGCATTTTCATTATTATTATTTATTTTATTACTAGTTTTACTTCATCTTATTAATGTTGCTTTTTAGATGATGAATTTTCCTTATTATTTATTACTCTATTTTATTATTGTTATCTTTTAGAGAATTTATTTTCATTATTATTATTTATTACTAGTTTTACTCCATCTTATTACTGTTGCTTTTTAGATGATGGATTTTCATCATTATTATTTTACTACTTCATTTTTAATATTGTTTTTTTTAGAGAATGCATTTTCATTATTATTATTTTATTACTAGTTTTATCCATCTTATTAATGTTGCTTTTTAGATGATGATTTTCATCATTATTATTTTATTACTTCATCTTAATATTGTTATTTTTTAGAGAATGCATTTTCATTACTATAATTTTATTACTAGTTTTACTCCATTTTATTACTGATGCTTTTATTGTTATTTTTTAAATGATGAATTTTCATCATTATTATTTTATTATTACATCTTATTATTGTTGTTTTTTAGAGAACTCATTTTTACTATTATTATTTTATTACTAGCTTTACTCCATTTTATTACTGTTGCTTTTTATTTTCTTCATCTTTATTGTTATCTGTACAATGTTTCAGCCAATGTGCACTCCGGTCTTCTTCAGGCATTTCTTGTTGGAATCAGGAACCTTCTTGAACTCGGGGAACCTTCTTGATGTAATCGGGAACCTTCTTGTCACAATCTGGAGCCATCATGGAACTTTGACCCAACCCTTTATTCAATCCACTGGGGTATCCTGTTCTCATTCTGCTAACCATAGCTGGTGTAAGGTGTTAAGCTGTGTTAATTATTATTCTATGTTACTGCTGCCCTTGACCAGGATTGAACTTGCAGTCTATAGATAACTGTCCCTTAAAACTGTCTTAACTAAACGCCTTTATCCACTATGTTATGTGTCCAATTGGACAATTCAATGTGAATTTTGGTAACATATGTTTTTTATCTTCAATATTTGTTGTTTTCTTCATCCGAATTTAATTGCCTACATTTTAACCTGGGAAATTATATGAGGCCCAGCAGAAAAGATCATAATAGAAAAAATGAGTTTAAAAAAAATGTTTTTAAAAAAAATGAGTTTTAAAGAAGTTTTGAATACTCATCAAGAATGAATATAGCAAAATGTCTTTGGCATAAAATAACCCAACAAGGGTTGACATGCCATAAAGACCAACCAACCAACCATTCCAACCAATATAACAAAATGCTTACAGAATTAATGTTTTGCTAAAGGAGTTCATTAATCTCTAGCTAGGGTACTAAATATTTTATGGCAACGGTAATTTTATTGGTTGGAGATGGTGTTTCACTTATTTTCTCTGTTGGTAATTAATCTTTGAAATTTTTATTATTACTTTTAATTCAGCATGCGGCTAAGATTTAAAGTTCAGAGGGTTTAAAGTAGTTTTATTGGCTAATTTGAATTCAATCTTGACTGTCAAAGAATGTAAATTTACTAACTGACCAATGGAAATAGTTGTTTTGCTTTCTTTTAGTGGGCAATTTTTTTTCCACTTAGATGTAAGAACTTTGTGTATTATTGGTTTGATAGAGACGAGATGACATGGATTCTTGCAATTTAATGGTTCAAGGCCTTTGCAGCCTTTGGCAGAATGACAAAACTCTGAGAAAACACCAATGATTCTAATAAAAGAAAAGAAAAAAAGAAAACGAATGAAAATTCTTTCTTTCTTTCTTTCTTTCTTTCTTTCGGCTTTTTCTCTTACTTCTCTTCTTTCTTTCTTCTTTCTTTCTTTCGTCTTTTTTCTTACTTCTTTCTTTCTTTCTTTCTTCTTCTTTATTTCGCTTTTTCTCTTACTTCTTCTTCTTTTTTCTTTCTTTTTTCGGCTTTTCTCTTACTTTCTTCTTTCTTTCTTTCTTTCTTTCTTTCTTTGCTTTTTCTCTTACTTCTTCTTTATTTCTTTTCCTTGCTTTTCTTTGTTTTCTTTCGTACCTCATTCTTTTACTCCCAAGAACTTCTTTCTTCTTTTCTCATTTGACTCCTCCTTCTACTTCCTCTAATACATCTTTTCATTCTTCTCTTTTTCTCCTTAATATCACCATTCTCTCACTCTCACTCCTATTTCTCCTCCTACTGCCTCTTTATTTCTCTCCTCTTTCTCTTTTTATTTTCTCTTTCTTCTCTTCCATTTGACCCCTCCTTCCACATCCTCAAATGTTTCTTTTCCTTCTTGTCTTTTTCTCCTTAATATCTCGCTCCTCTTTCTCCTTCTACTTCCTCTTCACTTTCTCTTCTTTCTCTTTTTTCCCAAATACTTCTTCATTTTCTTCCCATATAACTCCTCCTCCCACTTCCTCTAATACTTCTTTCTTTTTATTCTCTTTTCCTTCTTATTATCACCACTCTCACTTTTCCTTTCCGTTTTCTTCAAATTTTCACCTTATTTTTCTATTTCTTCTTTATATCGTATTTTCTCGATGCTTATTTTTTTACCCCCCTCTTTCTATTTCTCTCTCCTCTTTCTATTCCTCCTTTTTTTTTCTTTTTTCATTACTACTTTCTCTCTCTACCTATCTTCTTATCTTCACTTCTCTTTACTCTCTCTCTTCTCTCTCTCTCTCTCTCTCTCTCATTTTCACTCTTTTTTCTCTATCAATTTTCTCCATGTTTATTTTTACCTCCCCCTTTCTATTTCTTTGTCCTTTCCTTCTTTATTACCTATCTTCATCTTTCTCTACTTTTCCCTTTCTGTCTCATTTTCGTCTCTTTCTCCACCAACACGATCTTTACTTTCTCTTTCTATTTTTTCCAGATAATTCTTCCCTCTCTTCCCATTGGATCGTTCCTTTCCACTTCTTCTGATGCTTCTTTTTTTTATTCTCTTTTCCTCTTTAATATCACCACTCTCACTCCTCTTTCTCCTCCTGCTTCCTCTTTACTTTTTCTTAAATTTCCATGCTTATTTTTTAACCCCCCCTCTTTCTATTTCTCTCTCCTCTTTCTATTCCTCCTTTTCTTTTCTTTCATTACTACTTTTTCTCTCTACCTATCTTCTTATCTTCACTTCTTTACCCCCTCTCTCTCTCTTCTTTCTCACCCTCTCTCTCTATCTTCACTTTTTCTCTTTTCTATCTTTCATCTTTTTCTCTGTATTTTCTTTTAATTCCTTTTTCTACCTCTCCTCCCTTTGTCTCTATATTCTCTTATCTTTCGTTTTTCTAATTTCTTTTGATCCTTCCCGTCCCCTCTCTCTCTCTCTCTCTCTCTCTCATTTTCATCTCTTTTTTCTCTATCAATTTTCTCCATACTTATTTTTTACCTCCCCTCTTTCTATTCCTCCTTTTTCTTTTCTTTCATTACTACTTTCTCTCTCTACCTATCTTCTTATCTTCACTTCTCTTTACTTCCCCCCTTCTCTCTCTCTCTCTCTCTCTCTCATGTTTCACCTCTTTTTTCTCTATAAATTTTCTCCATGCTTATTTTTTACCTCCCCCTTCTTTATATTTCTTTCTCCTCTTCCTTCTCTCCTACTTCTTTTCTTTGACTCATGTTTATTTCTCTACCTATCTTCATCTCTTTTCTCTACTTCCCCTTTCTCTCTCTCTCTCTCTCTCTCTCTCTCTCTCTCATGTTTCACCTCTTTTTCCTCTAGCAATTTTCTCCATGCTTATTTTTACCCCCTCTTCTTTTTATTTCTCTCTCCTCTTTCTATTCCTCCTTATTCTTTTCTTTGACTCCTACTTTATCTCCTTACCTATCTTCATCTCTCTCTACTTCCCCTTCCCCTCTCTCTCATTTTCACCTCTTTTTTCTCTATCAATTTTCTCCATATTTTTACCCCCTTTCTATTTCTTTCTCCTCTTCCTTCTCTTCCTTCTTCTTTTCTTTGACTCATGTTTATTTCTCTACCTATCTTCATCTCTCTCTCTACTTCCCCCTTTCTCTCTCTCTCTCTCTCTCTCTCATTTTCACCTCTTTTTTCTCTATCAATTTTCTCCATGCTTATTTTTTACCTCCCCTTTTCTATTTCTTTCTCCTCTTCCTTCTCTTCCTTCTTCTTTTCTTTGACTCATACTTTTTTTCTCTACCTATCTTCATCTCTCTCTCTACTTCCCCCTTTCTCTCTCTCTCTCTCTCTCTCATTTTCACCTCTTTTTCTCTATCAATTTTCTCCATGCTTATTTTTTACCTCCCCTTTCTATTTCTTTCTCCTCTTCCTTCTCTTACTTCTTCTTTTCTTTGACTCATACTTTTTTCTCTACCTATCTTCATCTCTCTCTCTACTTCCCCTTTCTCTCTCTCTCTCTCTCTCTCTCTCTCTCTCTCATTTTCACCTCTTTTTTCTCTATCAATTTTCTCCATGCTTATTTTTACCCCCCCCTCTTTCTATTTCTTTTTCCTCTTTCCTTTTCTTTGACTCATACTTTATTTCTCTACCTATCTTCATCTCTCTCAACTTCTCCCTCACTCTCTCTCTCTCTCTCATTCTCACCTCTTTTTCTTCTATGAATTTTCCCCTTCAAACATTGAACCAATGCTCGGTTAACATGCTTGGCAGTGTAACAACTGCCCAAGATGCAAAAGCTTTCTGATGCACATCAATCTTCCTCACCCATTAACCCACTCACTTTCTCACTCATATATTTTGCTCTTTTTCTCTCCTACTCACTAACTCACACACTCTCTCTCTCTCTCTTTCTCCCTCACACTCATAAACGCACTTTCTCTTTCCCCCACTCACTCACACATTTTCTCTTTCACCCTCCACCCCAGTCTTAAACTGGCAAACATTCATTTGTGTGCTCCAAAAATCATCACAAATGTAAGAAAATTGAGTGATTTTTTATAAGTATATGTTTATTGTAAGTAAAGTAAGTAAAGTCATCCTGGTGGCCTAAAGTCTGTATCAGCCAATCAACGAGGGAGTCTATCTCCTTTTCACTAGCTCTACACAAAGGAGATTGTTTTTGCGTTTTAGTTGGAGCGCCACACCTACCATCAGCTCCTTACTTTACTGTACATATCATTGTGCTACTCATACACTGAGTTGGCAAGGGCCAGTATTGAACTAGGAACCTTGTGGTTTCTAGCCGAACACTCTACCGACTGAGCTAACCTGGCCCTTTAGGTTAGTTTATTTGCCGCCCAGTAGTGAGGCTTTTAAGTTTGTTAACAAATAATTTTAGAAACTAAAGCATATTTGAAAGAAATTCATCTCACAATTATTGAATAGAAATATTTGTTTATTTTTTATCCAAGAAATCATTAATCATGTGACCTCATTAGCAAATTCCTCTTCCTTGATTGGATGATAAATATAAACTTGAGTGATCAATTTCTCAAAGATATTCACCAATGATAATGTTTCTTGATGCAAGAGAAAACATTTGAAATAACCTTCCCAGACTAAATAGCTTTTAATAATTAATTGTCAGAAGAAAGGTGTGTCTATTTGATTTGGTGACTCAATAAATTTTGTGTCCTGGTTATGACACTAAACTGCATTTGACAACAAGGCTGCACTTCTATAATGCTGGGGATATTGAAGTTACCCCATTAGTCCCATTTCAATTCTGACCCTGAGTGGTAGTAATTGGTAAGGACCTGTCTATGGAGCAAATAGATCTGTTTCAGATTGTGTTTAAAATGATTTTGAACTACATTAATATTGCAACTAAGTATTAAGTGTTTATCTGTTTAATATGATTATAAACTTTATTAATTCATTGGATTTTAAAATATTGATATTGTAACTAATTATGAAGTATTTATTCGTTTGAAATGATTGTAAGCTTTATTAATTCCTTGACTCTTAAAAGATTGATACTGCAACTAAGTATGAAGTTTAAAATGATTGTGAACTACATTAATACATCAGCTCTTACAACATTCATATATCAACTAAGAATGGAATGTTTACTTATTTAAAATGATTTTGAACTTCATTAATACATTAACTCATAGAAATTGATATTGCAATAAAATATGAAGTGTCTACCTGTTCAAAATGATTGTGAACTTTTGTAATACATTGCTTCTTAAAACATTAATATTGCAACTAAATATGAAGTGTTTACCTGTTTAAAATGATTGTGAAAAACATTAATACATTGCTTCTTAAAACATTGATATTACAGCAAAATATGAAGTGTAAACCTGTTTCAAATGAAATACATTTATAGATTAACTCTTAAAACATTAATATTGCAACTAAATATGAAGTATTTACCTGTTTAAAATGATTGTGAAATACATTGATATTGCAACAAAATATGAAGTGTTTATTGGTTTAAAATTTTTGAACTACATTAATACATTGCCTCTTAAAACATTGATATTGCAACAAAATATGAAGTGTTTACTGGTTTAAAATGATTTTGAACTACATTAATACATTGGGTCTTACAAAATTTGATATTCCAACTAATAATGAAATGTTTACTTGTTTAAAATGATTGTAAGGATATATTTTTTATGATATATAATTGGAGACCATAACTGACTTTACTATAAAATAACCAATAAGGTTTGACATGTCATAAAATCAACCAACCAATAAACAAATAATGTTCAATTTTGATTGGTTTAAGAAGTAGCAATTCTTCAGGTTGCTCTGCCATAATCCATCTGATAAAAATGCCAAACTGCCATTCTTGCTTTCGACACTTTATACACCATCTGACATTTTCTAACAGGGATGGTTTTTTTTAAATATTTTTTCTCATCTCATTACTCCAAGTAACCATTCTAATGTATGAGGTTAAGTAAACAAACAAATGTGTTTAATTTTTTATATGGCTTTAAGCCGACAATTTTTCAAGGATATGTGCTTAATTTAAAGTCATATCTAATTCTGAAAGTTAATTAGTTAATAATTAATGAATTTAGGCGGGCATATATGTTCAAATGTAAGGCTAAACAAATCGAGAAAATGTCAATCCCTGAATGTACATTTCGACCTATTAGGTCTCATCAGCAAGGTTATAGCAGTCTCCCATGTCTATAACCTTGCTGATGAGACCTAATAGATCGAAATGTACATTCAGGGATTGACATTTTCTCGATTTGTTTAGCCTTACATTTGAACATATATGCCCGCCTAAATTCATTAATTATTAACTAATTAACTTTTAGAATTAGATATGACTTCAACTAAGCACATATCCTCCAAAAATTCTAATGTATGAAACATTCAGAAAGAAGTCTGCAGTTTTCTTGCTTTTTTATCATAAAATGAAAAATTGTCAATCTCATTCAATATAAGATCCAAATAAAATTCAATATGCAAAAAATTGGAATTATTTATTTAATTCTATAATAATATTTGAATTAAACAATTATAAAGAAACCATCTTCATCATCATCATCATCATGTCATACAATTAGCACAGATATCCATGACGATCTCTCGCCAACCTTCCCTATCATTCATCGACTCTGGGAGCTCCTCCGCGCAGCAGCCAGCATCCTCACATAGTTGGTCAATGTAGGTCCTGGCTGGACGGCCCACATTAGCGTACCCATGTGCCGGCTTCCACAGTAGTACGTCACTTATGAGCTCATCCTTGCTTCTCCAGCAGTGTCCTGCATGCCTAGCCCGTCTTACTTGGATGGTTTGTGAGATGGGGGCAGGTGGCCATACAGTTGCTTCTTCGTGGGGTGCTGCTTCCACGACTTGTTCAGGACCGCTCGCAGCATTCTTGTGCAGCTCCCATCTAGCTTATTCTTAAGGCGCTTCGGTCCAGGTGGTCATTCCATCTTAGTATTAGTTAATTTCACTTGATAGAATAAACCAAGTAATGCATGATATAATATGTGCATAGTAATCAAAAGGAGGAGTATGATGTAATACAAAAGGAGGAGTATGATGTAGTACAAAAGGAGGAGTATGATGTATATGATGTCAAAAGGAGGAGTATGATGTAATATGATGTAATACAAAAGGAGGAGAATGATGTAGTACAAAAGGAGGAGTATGATGTAGTACAATTTAGTAATAGGAGTATGATAGGATATCTATGTAATAACAGGTTGAGAGGAGTATGATGGGATATTTTATAACAGAGATGTTTTTATATTTTTTATTTTCTCATCTCATTACTCAAAGTAACAATTCTAATGTATGAAACACTCAGAAAGACGTCTGCAGTTTTCTTGCCTTTTTATCATAAAATGAACAATTGTCAGTATTACTATTCAATAAAATTTTTATCTAAATCAAATTCAATATGCAAAAAGTGGAATTATTTATTTAATTTTATAATAATATTTGAAATAACAAACATTACAAAGACACCGCCATTCTATCTTAATATTAATTCTTTATCTTTTTTGAATTTCACTTGATAGAATATTCCAAGTAATGCATGATGGGATATCTGTGTAGTAATAGGTAAAGAGAAGTATGATGGGATATGTTTAGATTAATAGGTAAAGAGGAGTATGAGGGAATATGTGAGTACTAATTGCTAAAGAAGATTATTATAGGATATGCATATAGTAATAGGTAAAGGGGAGTATGATTGGATATACATATAGTAATATGTGAAATAAAAGGAACTTAATCCGACAGTGTGAATTTGATATATTGAAAAAACAAACAATGTTTACAAATGCATGGGATCATCAGGAGAGAATGTGCAACCGTTTCGGGGCCTTCCTCTCAACAGTTTTAAAAAGCAACATCGGCCCCCCCCCCCTCACTGATGTGAGGTCCCTCAGAATATCTGTATTGACCGTGTGTAATAGATCGGTCTTCAACAAATACATCAGTGAGGGGGGGGCGATGTTGCTTTTTAAAACTGTTGAGAGGAAGGCCCCGGAACGGTTGCACATTCTCTCCTGATGATCCCATGCATTTGTAAACATCGTTTGTTTTTTTTCAATATATCAAATTCACATATAGCAATATGTAAAGAGGAATTTGATAGTATATGTGTGTAGTAATAGGTAAAGAGGGGTATGATGGGACATGTGTGCAGCAAGAGGTAAAAAAGTTTCCATTATTTTTCATTAAAATATTTCATTCTATAAGTACAAAAGGCTATGAAAATGAGACTCTCATTCTGGTGATTTGGGGTATATGGAGTCACTCTTTTGTAGCCATTACTCCCAGGTCCACTCTTATCCAAGTGGTAGTCCATGTTAGGATTCCATCCATAGATCAATAGATCTCTTTGATATAATGAAAGTTATGAAAATGAGACTCTCATTCTGGTGATTTGGGGTATATGGAATCACTCTTTTGTAGCCATTACTCCCATGTCCACTCCTTTCCAAGTGGTAGTCCATGTTAGGATTCCATCCATAGATCAATAGATCTCTTTGATATAATGAAGTGTTTGCCTATTTATAATGAGTGGTAGATTTGTTTCTTTATTTAATGACATATCAATCTTTTGGGGTTATTTAATGCCAAAGCCATCCATATAGAAAAATATTGTAGTACAATTTAAACCATAGCTCTGGGTAATTTGATAGGGAAGATAATTTTTTTTTTACTGCTTATAATTGTTAAACTAACTTTGGTATAAAATAACCCAACAAAAGTTGACATGCTGTAAGTAGGTAAGTAAAGTCATCAGGTTGGCCTAAAGTCAGTATCAGCCAGACAGCGAGGGAGTCTATCCTCTTTTTACTAGTGCTAGACCAAGGAGATTGTTTTGGCGTCTGAGGTGGATCACCTCACCTACCATCAGTTCCTCACTTTACTGCACAGATCCCTCTGTTACTCATACACTGAGTTGGCAAGGGCCAGTATTAAACCAGGAACCTTGTGATTCTGGTGATTTGGGGTATGTGGAATCACTCTTTTGTAGCCATTACTCCCAGGTCCACTCTTATCCAAGTGGTAGTCCATGTTAGGGTTCCATCCATAGATCAATAGATCTATTTGATATAATGAAGTGTTTGCCTATTTCCATAATTATTTTCTATAACCTGACGCTCTACCGACTGAGCTAGACCGGCCCATTGACATGCTGTAGACCCAACCAACCAACCAACCAACCAACCAGCCAGCCAACCAGCCAACCAACCATAAACTAACAAAAATATCATATACTCCAAAGTGGCAACTGCTTTCGGTTTTTCTCAGGCTACAGTAGCAAAGGTACACCAAAAATATGTAAATTCTGGACAGACAACAGTGGCATCCAAAAACTATGGGTGCCCTCGGGTGATGTCTAATAAGGACAGTAACCCCCCAAAGAAAGTGAATATTCAATCAAATCACATCCCAATTCAACACTGGTGCGACTTGTTCTATCCATTTATTGTAATACAAGGGAGGCAAGAAGAGAGATAGAGAGTGAAGAGGAAAGAGGAGAGACTAATTCGATCAAGAGGGGGATACCCTGTAGTGCAATGTCTTATGGAGGTGTGTGGTGTAATGGTTAAAGTCGTAGGAAATGGACTCGTCAACCCAAGTTCAAATCCTAGATGAGGCAGTTTGCATTTCACATAGCGCTAATACCCTTGGGAAAGGTATGCGTCTAACTACTCTCTTTCCAGCTATGGGTAAATAGTAGGGCGGACTGGGCTCTTTAAACATGGCTAGGTAAACCAGGCAAGGAGAAGAAAAACTCTGAGTTCAAATCTGTTAAACTCCGCTTGAGAAATTGAACTTGTGTTGCATCCTGCTCGTGTGGAAGGGTTGGTAAATATACATAGTGCAAGGTCTAATGTGCTGAACTGTGACAACATAGTAAGCAAGTGTTATCAAATATCTTAATAACAATTAAGTTAATTTCAAATAATGCGCAAGCACATTCAAGAACACATTTTATGATATTTTCGTGTTAAAACATGCAGTTGTATTGATTTGAACAAATGCATAGGTAATTTATGAGGAAGTGCGTCCTGGTCTCCTGCCTCAAGAGTTGCTGCCCGGTGACTATTAAAATAACGACCCAGCTCAAGCTATTCAAAACTATCCATCTATCTATCTATCTATCTATCTATCTATCTCAATTTGGTCATATTTATCTATATCATTTTAAATACTAAGATTTTTTTTATTCATGTTTGTTTAATGTCTTGTTTTTAGTTTAAATAAACAAGAATTATGACAAAAAAAGAAGCGACCTCCCCAAATACATTTACTTGTCAAAAATATCTATCTATCTCCATTTGTTCGTATCTATCTATATTATTTTGTTTGTTATTTATCTATCTATCTCAGTCTATTCAAAACTATATATCCATCTTCATATCTAAACAAGAATTACGACAAATTACGATAAATAAACAAGAATTACGACGAACTGGGGTTGTTATTTTGATAGTCACCGGGCAACGGTCTTTGAGGCGGGAGACCGGGACGCACTTCCTCATAAATTACCAATGCATATTTTCAGTGTAGATGACGACCAAAACAAACGGCTTCCTCAAAGTGAAACATACATTACTCTCATTTATGTAGCTAATGTTCAGATTACCAATTTTTCTTTTCAGAGCGGCTGGATCAATTCAAGGTCATTTTTTACGTGGGGATTTTAATGGGGCATCCTGCGAGGATCCAACTGGAGATTCAATAATAATGGATCTGCGAGACTAACTTTTTTTTAACCTCCCTTCCCTTCTACCCAGGTGACACCAGGTAGCTGCTTCTAGTTTCATATAGAGCAAAACAACAGCTGAAAACAAACTGAATATTTATTACCCAATTTTCATTGTCATTACAAATTATGATTATTATTGTTGTCGTTATTATCCTTACTATTTATATCATGATAGCAATTATTATCATTAAAGTCTGTCTTATTGGCACTCTTGTAATCATTATGGTAATTATTGCCATGTAACAAGACAAGTAATTGTCTATTTGGCATTTAAAGAGGATCCATTATCATCACAATATCCCTGGACAGATTTCATGTCAAATTTGGCAGATGGTGAATATTCCATGGCTTTAGTATTCATATGGAATCAGGTAGCATTAATCCGTGGTATTGCCAGACGGATAGGAAATTAGGAAGTCAATGATGGGCAATGAATCAAACCGTTTTCAAACTATACATGGAATTCAATACCGTTCCATCGTGATGTGTGGACATGGTAGGTAAGAAGGAAGGACATTCAAGTTGAAATTAGGTTTCAGGTAGAAATTGAGAATGAATTTATCTCTTGTGTTCAAATATATAATAATAATAATAATAATAATAATAATAATAATACCTGGACCTTGCCAGAGAACTAAGAAAACTATGAGGGTGAAGGTTGTACCAATTGTGGTTGGGCCCTTGGAACGATCCCCAGAGGCCTGGAAAAAGAATCTGGATGAATTTGCACTCAGGCGAAAATATTGAGACCATCCAGACTACAGCATTGTTAAAATCGGCTGAAATACTCAGAAGAGTCCTGGAGACCTGAGGAGACTTGCTGTCACTCAGCCTCCAGTGAACCATCGGCTACGGCAGGTGTGAAAAAACTCGAATGGAGTGAAATAATAATGTGATTCTAAAATAAGAAATGAAAATTCTGCTATCAAGTTGGTGGAGAATACAATCCCAAGCATCAGTTGCTTGGGATTGTATTCTTCATTTTCGTAAATATTCTAATGCTTATCTTATTATAATGGAGATTATGTGTTTGTTTTTCTGTAACTGAAACTATATCACTACTCCAGTCACTATCCATTTAGTTATTATACATAACATTCTCGATGAATCATTTTTATTTAAGCCTCAATTATTAATAAAATTGTTTTTCATTATTAATACTGCTGGCCATATCTACATAGTAATAACATGCAATTGTATTTATACATACAACAAATAGCGGTTTACAGTGTGAACGGCAAGCCTAATTTGCATATTGATATTTAAAATTTGATTTTAATAAATATCTGCTTGGTATTGTTGATTTCTAATCATTTGATTTTATCTTAATGAATATGAGTAAAAATCTGGGAGATAAATCTTAAAAGAAATTAATTAACAAAAAGAAATAACTGTAATTTTATTCTTTACTTCCTAATTTAACTAAATAGTTAAATTAGAAAAGTTTAGCAATGAAAGACGGGGGCGATGGGAGAGGAAGCTACAGCTGTTATATTTTTCGATTATACCCCTCTCTGTTTCAAATCATTTTATCTGCATTCTTATTTAGTTTCTTTAGACTTTCTAATTTAATAATAAATAATATATATAATATATTATGACATTAATACTAATATATTTGCTAGTTCTAATAATCTAAATGAGTCTTGTTGAAAATGATTGGTTGGTTGGATTCTATGGCATGTCAACCTTGTAGGGTTATTTTATGCTGAAGAAAATTTTTGTTTTATTCATTCTTGTTGTGTATTCTTTTTTAAAAATATTTTTAATATTTCTCTGAATTTTTTAGATGAGGCTTGATAATTAGTATTATTTGGTTTGGTTTGTTTTGTTTTACGGCATATCAACCTCAGTGGGTCATTTAATGCTGATAAAGTTTTGAAATAAATCAATTCTCAATGGATAATACAATTTTTTTATGAATACATTTTTCTATTTAACCTATAGATGGGACCCTAACAGGTACTACCACTCCGGGTCAGAGTAGACCAGGGAGCAATGGCGATGAAGGGGTGCTCCACATTCCCCAAACCTCCAGAACTGGAACCTCACCATCAGATAGAGTTTAACGTCATTCCCAGGACATGTAGACCCGCAACCACCGCCTTCTAGCACCCATATGATAAAAAGGGGTTGGGGCTTGCCATAAGGGAGTATTATTTGGATTATTCGGACTATTGTCCTCATCTTCATTATTATCTGTACAACATTTCAGCCGATATGCCCTCCAGCCTTCTTCAAGTATTTCTTGTCAGACTCAGGAACTTTCTTGGACTCAGGATCCATCTCGAACGGTAACCTTCTTTTTAAACTTGGGGATATTCTTGTCGTAATCAGGAGCCATCATGGAACTTTGAACCTAACCCTTTATTCAGTCATGGGGGTATCCTGTTCTCATTCCGCTAACCATAGCTGGGGTACAAGTGTTAAGCTGTGTTAATTATTATTATTCTATGTTACTGCTGTCCCTGACCAGGATTTTTTAAAATACATTTTTTTCAAAATTCATTTAAAGTTTCTTGGAGATAAATATAGAAAATTGACTGGTTGTTTGGTTGGATTTTATGGCATGTCAATCCTTTTTGGGTTATTTTATGCCAAAGATGTTTTTGTTTTATTCATTCTTGTTGGGTATTTTTTTTAGAAACAAATTTTTTTAAAACTTTAAAATGTTTTGATCTATTTAACCTATAGATATGTTTGGTTTCTTGGTTTAATGGCATATCAACATTCATGGGCTATTTAATGCCATAGACATTCTTGAAGAAGAACAGTAATGGTACTATTTAACATAGCTGAAGGGGATAAGGTGATTCATACCTTTCCCAAGGGTATTAAACTGAAAGTGAATGTAATAGCACAACTGGAGTTTGAACTCACTTACTATGATGTCTCAGTCCAGCACACTAGCCACTACATGCTTTTTTGTAGGTAGCTGCTTCCAGGATTTGTTCAAAACAGCATCCTTGTGTAATTCCCATCAAGCTTTTTCTTCAAGCGTTTCATTAAAGTATAAGTCACGAGATGGCTACAGCTTGGAAGGATTACTATTTTATTTTATAAGAGAGATTAGATTTCCATATGGTAATTTACCAATCAATAGCAGTGTAAGATGAGAATGTTCTTATGATATGTTAGAAGGTTTAAAGTAACCTTCCAACTTGGGTACATATGGGTACATAAATTAATCCAACAAAGAAGTTATAAGATAATAACAAACAAAGACTTTATTTTGTGAGCACATGGAGAAATACATACATGACAGATATACACATACTCATAACAAGGTACAGTAAGATATATGGAACAGGTACATAAACATACATAAAAATGTAGGACTAAGTCCTATAGAAGTGATGCATGTAGAAATAAGTCACTTACTGATAGTTTGCTGGGGGACAAAACTCCTACTTAAGGGGAGAGGCACTTAAAGGGCAGAGGGCCGAGAGAAAGAGAACTCTAAATTCCCAGGCTACTGTCTAAATACTCTAGCCACCTATAGGCGAAAACCTGCAGCAAGGGAAAATAACCTTATTGGACTCATGTCCATCCCAACAGGGGCGGACAATCGCTACACCATTGATTTGAAATAATTTAATCTGGTTTGTTTACGGTATATTTTATTAAGCCAGTGTCTTTCATACAAAAAAATATGAACAAGATGTCTCAAGTTGTACCCTTTGTTGGAATTTTTGTGATATATGGCGTGTGCCAGACGGCTACTTTTACTTATAGACTCGCCGATAAGCACGTGACCTGGAAAGGATTCCTATTGTCCAATCACTGGCAATGCTCTGCTGCTGATATTATTATTTATACTGGCCTTTTCTGGTCATACTATCATTACTACTTGGATCTTCTTGGACGACAGAACATAGTATTATATCGCGGGACTTATTCACTTACCAAAGGATTCTATATTGGACTTATTCACTTACCAAAGGATTCTATACCACAGGGACTTATTGACTTACCAAAAGGATACTATACACAGGACTTATTGACTTACCAAAAGGATACTATATCACAGGACTCCTTATTGACTTACCAAAGGATTCTATTCACAGGACTTATTGACTTACCAAAAGGATTCTATGTCACAGGACTTATTGACTTACCATAGGATTCTATACCACAGGACTTATTGACTTACCCTTACCAAAAGGATTCTATGTCACAGGACTTAGGACTTATTCGACTTACCAAAGGATTCTATACACTTATAGACTTACGGGACTTACTTACTTACTTATTTACTTTAAGTTCTTTGCAACTGGCCAAGGATGGCGGCCAGATACTTAACACCTTCAAAACTGTAATCCTAGGCCATCCCTCCCCTAACCTCTGGATCTGACCCCCGGTCGTAAGACTTGAATTGACTTCTTTGAAAGCTGGTAGTACACCTGCACTAAACCCTATCCACTTGTGAGCAGAAATCTATTCAGTAACATTTTCTGTTGCAGCCCCCCCCCCCCCGCTCACTACAACATGCCCCCCCCCTGTCTCTTATATTCTTTGATTTGTTCATTGATTCAGAACTCAGAGAGCTTCATTCCTCAATAGCTGAAAACTAATTGCATTTACCAATTCTTAATTGAATGACTCAAAACAGTGGCATTCATTTTCAGGACTTCTCCATTATTACGACGACTGAAAAGGATTTGAAGTGAATATCGCTCTCACTCGCCTGTATCAAACTGGACGGCATGCTCAACTCTCATCTCGGTCGGCTGAAAATTACCATTGAATAACTGAAATAAGTCTGTTTTATTTCAAACTAGCAGTGGCTACCCGGCGTCGCCAGGGTAGAGGGGGATTTTTTAAAAAGTTAGTCCTGCAGATCCATTATTACTGAATCATGAGTTGAATTCTCGTGGGATGCCCCATTTAAATCCCTATGTAAAAAAAAAATAGACCTTGCATGGATCCAGCTACTCTGAAAAAGAAATGTTAATGTCTACTATCTAAAATATTAAATTTTAAAAAGTCCATGCTGTTATCATTCATTTCAGGACTTCTCCATTATTACAATGACTGAAAAAGGATTTGAACGGAATATCGCTCTCACTCGCATCAAACTGGAATGGCATGCTCAACTCTTGTCTCAGTCGGCGGGGTAACATACGATGGTGGAATTTATGTCTGTTAAGTTAAACCAGTATGCAAATCAACCACACTATATATTATGTAAATCTTTATTTCATAGTGATATATAAGACACATTGTAGGATTTTAAATGCACTAATAACATGGGCTTTTTGAGGCAAATCTAACTCAGATTTTCACAGAGACATCGTTAATAAATAAGATTTATTCTATGTATTAATGATTTTGACTATAAATCAAATACTCATTGATAAACTAACACAATTCCTGAGTGTAGTGGGATGTAAACAGTGACATAGTTTCAGTTACAGACACACACTGAATCTTCATTATAATAATATGATCCATTCTTTAAATGCATAAAAGAAGGTCATCAGTGATGCACTATTATCATGGCCAATTTCGGGTTTCTCAACATCATATTGGCTCCAATAGCAACCCTGACCTGACTCATCAGGTCGCCCCCCTGAAAGCACCATGCTACTAGTCTTGACATTGCAAACTCAAATTTATAAAAGCTACAAAAATTTGACAATTTAAATTGAAAGCCTCCATCAGTGCAAGCTAATGGGAAACCCATCCACCCTCCCATTTCCATATAAAGGAATTTTTGGTGTCCTTCCGTTTTAATTGAAGTTACCTTAGATAGATTCCGATTACAGTATGTTTGCCTCTTCTATAGATTAACATAATTGTTGCCAGTTATAATTATATGTATATATGGCATGTGTTATCAGCACCCTCATGTATGTGAAAGATGGACCTTATGCTCCCACTAAGGCAGCGGCTAAATAACTTCTACCTTCGCTGCCTAAGACGTATACTGGGCATCATCAAGGTGGGACAGGATCACTAACACAGCAGTCCTAGAGAGACCTCAACTCCCCAGCTTGTACTCTCTACTGAGACAATGTTGTCTCCAATGGTTGGGTCATGTATGTCAGAAGGAAGATGGACGAATCCCGAAAGACATCCTCTATGGAGAGCTTACGTCTGGTAAAAGACAGATTGGTCACTCCCAGCTGCGATTCAAGGATGTCTGCAAGAATGATCTCAGGTGCTTTGGCATTGCCCTTTCCAGCTGGGAAAATTTGGCTCAGGACCGGCCTCGGTGGCGACAGAATCTTCATAGAGGACTGTTCATGTCAGAAGTCCCCCTGACACAATACCATGA
>CM042147.1:115377096-115392096 GCA_023376005.1 Doryteuthis pealeii | reverse complement strand
TAATATATATACATATATGTGTGTGGTTTAATTACCTTAGTAGTTATTAATGATACATAAAAAAAATTGTTCAATATACTAAGGACAAAGCCAAATTAATATTAAAAATTAATTATAAGTGTTTTTAAGGTAAATGCTTTCAATTTGTTATATATATACAAAATAATTTTTTCTACTTACATCCTTTTCCTATAAATTTAATAATCTGATAAGTGATTAAAATGGAAATATTCTTTGGCAGGAAAATTATGTCTATGAAAATTCATTTTAATTAAAATTCCTTTTCAATAAATTATTCTAAATATTTTATTTCAAATAGTCCAAGTTATTTCCAAAGAAGGTGTTTCCCAATATACACAGATAAAATAAATTTTCCTATTTACTCCATAAAAAAAAGAATTTTAGGCCAAGTAATTCAAATGGGAAGTATTTTCTAGAATTAAATAAAAAGATTAAAATTACATTATAGAAACTTATGAATATCATATGTGAATATAAAACCAGCTGAGAAATACAATCACATATACATACACACACCACACACACATACTTATTATATATATATATTATAATATATATATATATATATTATATATTGTCATTCACATACAGCTCTATTTTGCCATTTCACAGCCCATCAGTGTGACTAGACAAGACAGGCTACTTCAGATTAGATTTGAAATTTGACCGAATTACCACTGTGTCATCTACACACCCACTTTTTAGAAATGGAATTTTACTGTTATAAACATACTAGGCCACTAGGGAGTGCTCTATCTGTACTAAGGAGAGCTATACAATTTTTGCTTATTTAGCGGTCAGAAAACTCCAATTCCAGAGAGCTCAACCCATCATTTTTTACTTTGTGTTGTGACCTAAAACTTTGGTACAAGTTAGCTTCATATATGTTCATGTTAATAAAACATTTAGGTTTCTAAGAAAAATATTATTCATAAAAAGATAAACATTAAAACATATTACAGCATATAATTCAATACATTCTATTTTATTATGTTTTTATTCAATACAGTGCAATTTTTCTTATCTAAAAAAAAAGAAAACTTATAAAGATATCAGGGGATTTTTTGGGGTGGGGAGGGAGAAATAGATTAATGGTATTTCAGTTTATTTTAATGGAGGAAATTGAGTTAGGAGTGGAAGGAATTAAAAAATGTACCACTGTATAAGTCGTCGTCGGGGTGGCCTAATGTCAGTATGAGCCATACAGCGATGGAGTCTATCTCATTTTCACTAGTGATAGACCAAGGAGACTGGTCTTTGCATCTGAGGTGGAGTGCCACACCTACCATCAGCTCCTTACTTTACCGCACAGATCCCTGTGCTACTCATACACTGAGTTGGCAAGGGCCAGTATTGAACTAGGAAACCTTGTGGTTTCTAGCCAAATGCTCTACCGACTGAGCTAACCCAAGCCTTAATCCCAAAAGTATGATTGCCAAAGGCTTAGGGAGGCAGGGAAACTGTTCACGGGGCTATTGGCAACACTGTGGTGTGCATGCACCTTTCTGCCGTGCTCAGTCTTGGCTTGGCAGTCATTTCTAATTGACGCTACCACCAAAATTGATGTTCGCACAATTATTCGTTTTTTGAACAGAAAAAGCATTAAACTGATTGAAATTAATTGCAAATTAATGGAAGTGTATGGCAAGTCATACATGGATGTCAAAAACGTTCGCAAGAGTTGTAGGGAGTTTGCAACAATGACGAGGTTTAATGCTTCCTCAAAGATGTGGTGGCAAGCTGGCATGACATAGGCATACAAAACTGTTTTTTAATATGGTCTGTATCACTCTCTAAAAAGTATTATAACTTATCATGGGGGGGGGTGATTATAATTATCTCTGGGGTGGGGCATTTAAAGGCTTAAAGGACCATATCCAACCTTAAAAGACATCATCATAAATAAAAGGTTTGATGACAACTGCACTTCTTCCAATGATATGAATAATATTTTGGTTTTTTAGCCATTTAAAAAAAATATCGCAACCTTGACTTCATAACAGAAGATGAGAGCACGAGAAATTCTGTCGAAATTTGGTAAAATTCTTCATGAACTAAGAGCTACAGCTGAAGATAATTTGCAAGTATAAATCTCAGAAGCTTTTCAGCATAAAGATTTGTTCCAAATTATTCATTGATAGATACATAAAAGAAGACTTCTCTTTCTCTCTCTCTCTCTCACCTCCCTCTCTCTTTCTCTCTCTCTCTCTATATATATATATGTGTGTGTGTGTGTGTGTGTGTATGTATTGATGTATGTACATGTTCATAGATTATTCATTGATAGACACATAAAAGAAGACTTCTCTCTCTCTCTCCCCCCCTCTCTCTCTCTCTCTCTCTCTATCTATATATATATATATATATATATATATATATACATGTGTGTGTATGTATTGATGTATGTACATGTTCATATGTGTATACATAGATAGATATCAATGTATAGGTATGCAAATTTGTGACTTTATATTTGTGTATGTTTGGTTATTTCCAACTGAAATGGTTTTTTGCAGATTTTTTTTCAAGATTATTCATAATAAATTTATATGAATAAAAGAAAACCTGCTCTCTCTCTATTTTATATAAGAGAACATGTGTTCTTTAATTCATATATATATATATATATATATATATATATAAACACACAGAGGAGAACAGACATCTGCATATATATATATATATATATATATATATATATATTATATATATATATATTACAGACACACAAACATGCACACACCTATATACAGATATATATATCATACACACACACTTATACAGAATATTATATATATATACACAAACAAACACATATATTAACACGTATACACACATATATACACATATATACACACACATAAATAAACACACACACACATGCACCCGCATAAACACACTAGGTTGGCTGGGAAGCGTATTGAACCCATTACCTTGAGATTCCAAAGTGAATGCTCTACTGACTGAGCTACACATACACACACACACATATATATATACATATATATATATATATATACATGCATACACATATATACACATATATACATATATATATATATATATATATATATATATATATATATATATATATACAGACACCTATATGTAGATATATATACATACACACTATATATACATATGTATACATGCGCACAGACACCCACACATACATATACACACACGCATATATATATATATATATCATATGTGTTACACACACACACACGTATATATACACACATATATATACATGTGTCACACACACACATATATATATATATATATCACGTGTTACACACACACACTCATATATATATATACACACGCATGTATTTATATATACACACATATATATACATGTGTCACACACACACACATATATATATATATATCACGTGTTACACACACACGCATATATATATATATCACGTGTTACACAGACACACACTCATATATATATACACACGCATGTATTTATATATATATATCACATGTGTTACACATATGTGTTACACATACACATATATATACACATATATATATATACATGTGTCAGCACATGTGTTACACACACACACACACATATATATATACATATTTATATCACATGTGGTACACACACATATATTATATATACACACACACATATATTATATATATATATATATATATATATATATATATATATATATATATATATAGAAAGAGAGAGAGAGATGAATATATATAAATGAAAACAAGTAACATCATGCATATTATATATGATTACTTATCTGTAAAAAAAATATTATGTATGTCTCTAAATGTGTGCATATTATACGTGTGATGTACTTTATATGCATTATTTAAACATTTCACAACACTTGCATGTCAAGTATCCCATGTCTGAAGCCGAAAAAAAAGAAAGTTTTATATCCCTGCAGACTCGTGATTTGCAACTTTAGAGTCTACTCATCACATTCACAGACACAAACTTATAAAGACATCAAACTTTGGTGCAATGGAGAACTGCTGCTCTGAGTGAGGTCAGAGTCCCCAGGACCAGGCTCATCTTATTTTTTATTTTATTTTTATTTTCATTTTTACTGCATCCTACCTAAAGTCATGGCTGAGAGACATGAACAGATACTACACTCTTATCCCAGCCTGAAGGTTGCTATGATGTTTTTTCTGCCTGTTTTTTTAAATTGTAATTCCAATGTCTCTCCTAATTTTTAAATGATTTTATCCATCAAATTATTCAACTTAGACTGAAATTTTAATTCCCTGGCATGTAAGGAAAGTGAGGTTGATGCTATTGTTACATAATTTATGTGGTAGCATAAATTAGTGATGGACCCTGTAGCAAGAATTCTAAGAGGCCATTGTTTTCAGATCAGGGGATGGAAAACTACTGGGATGGATATGGTCTCAACTGACCCCAGGGGTAGGAATCTCACACATCACATGATTTAGTTAGTTAGGAAATCAGTTTCAACCAGAAATGGAAGCAGATTAGACGTGGTCTGCTGGGGTTTGAAGATGGGCAAAATAGAAATAAATCTTGTACAAGAAATCAAAGTCTGTGAGTTAATTAATGATTTAATGAATTTGATAATTTTACTTACTTAGTGTACAAACTCGCTGACATTGAATTTTTTACTCCCACCCCTCAGGCAATATGTTTCAAAAATCTATTTTTACATCGCCCGGAGGGTGTGTTTTATTTTATACTAGTTTTAATAATAATCGATTCAAATCTCTGAGATATATCAAATCTCTTTGGATTTGAGAAGCACTCAAAAGCTACCTTTTCAGAATTCTTTTTGTTTTTCTTTTGAGATTTATTTCAAGAATTAATTAAATTCCCCCAGCACAATTCATTTGATGCCTATTTCTTCATTGAATAAATTAAATTCTTTATTACACCCATAAGTAGAACTTTCTCCAGTACCGGATTATTTCAAGCTACTCATAAAAGAGTCACAATTCTCAAGAGGTTGGGGATTTTCTGCTTGATAAAGTGCATTAGCTGAGATTTGACCCAGTCAAATTGAAAGTATTGTTGGAAATCGACTGACAGATAGATAGATAGATATGAATCAGCTAAGACAGATATAAACTAAAACAGATACATCGATAGATATAAACGATCTAAGATAGATATGAACAGAGATAGATACATAGATAGATATGAATGAGCTAAGATAGATATGAACAGAGATAGATATATAGATAGATATGAATGGGCTAAGACAGATATGAATAAATATAGATATATACATAAATATAAATTGGCAAAGATTTATATGAACAAAGATAGATACATAGATATGAATGGGCTAAGATAGATATGAACAAAGATAGATACATAGATATGAATGGGCTAAGACTTATAAACAAAGATAGATACATTGATAGATATGAATGAGCTAAGATAGATATGAACAGAGATAGATATATAGATATGAATTGGCTAAGACTTATAAACAAAGATAGATACATAGATAAATATAAATGAGCTAAGATAGATATGAACAAATATAGATACATAGATATGAATCGGTTAAGACTTATAAACAAAGATAGATACATCGATAGATATGAATGAGCTAAGATAGATATGAACAGAGAGATATATAGATAGATATGAATGGACTAAGATAGATATGAAGAAATATAGATACATATATAGATATAAATTCGCTAAGATTTATATGAACAAAGATAGATACATAGATATGAATTGGCTAAGATAGATATGAACAAAGATAGATACATAGATATGAATCGGCTAAGATAGATACGAACAAATATAGATACATAGATATGAATCGACTAAGATAGATACGAACAAATATAGATACATAGATATGAATCGGCTAAGATAGATATGAACAAATATAGATACATAGATATGAATCAGTTAAGACAGATATAAACAAAGATAGATACATCGATAGATATGAACGATCTAAGATAGATATGAACAGAGATAGATATATAGATAGATATGAATGGGCTAAGATAGATATGAACAAATATAGATATATACATAGATATAAATTGGCTAAGATTTATATGAACAAAGATAGATACATAGATATGAATTGGCTAAGATAGATATGAACAAAGATAGATAAATCTATAGATAGATGGGAGCTAGTTTATTTCAGTCAATAGATAGATAGGAACAAAGATACATAGATATAAATGGGCTAAGATAGATATGAACAAAGATAGATACATCGATAGATATAAATTAGCTAAGACATGAACAAAGAGATAATTCTATAGATAGATGGAGGCCAGTTTAGATCAGTTGATAGATAGATATGAACAAAGATAGATACACGAATAGATATGAATGGGCTAAGAGATATGAACAAAGACAGATAAATCTATAGATAGATATGAACAGACTAACATAAATAGATATGAGCAAGGTTACATCAAGCCCTAGCACCTATATGATTGCCCCAATCCTATTGCTCTTATGGCAAGACCCAACCCTTTTTATCATATATTTGCTAGAAGGCGGTGACTGGGTGTCTTCTTCTCCTGGGAATGACGTTAAACTGTATCTGATGGTGAGGTTTCAGTTCTGGAGGTTTGGAGCACCCTGTTCATCACCATTACTCCCAGGTCCACTCTGTTTGTGGTTTGAATCTGTTAGGGTCCCATCTATGGCTCCAATAGATTTATTTAAAAAATGGCCATATTTGATACCAGATAACTGCAAATAATTTGTTTTAAGAATGATAAATTGAAGCTATAAGTGTTTACTCAGGATAATTATTAGTCTTTTTTAAAACCATATATCTGTGTGTTTATATTTATCGGCCGCTCTGCACTAGCAGGATATGAGACAAGGTCAATTTCTTAAGCAGGGTTTAACAGGTTTGAATTTGGAGTTTTCCTTCCAAGGTTATAAGAGCACAGTCTGCCCTACTATTTACCCATAGCTGGAGGGAGAATATATTGATTCATAACTTTCCCAAGGATATTAGCACTATGTGAAATGCAAACAACCTTGTCCAGGATTTGAACTCTAGTCAACGAGTCCATCTCTTACGACTCTAACCATTACACCATGCACCTCCGTATATCTGTGTGTAAACAAATGATTATTAAATAGAAATGATGAGTTGAAACCAGATAATTATTGTATCAGATAGAAATACTTGAAACCATGCAAAAAAAAAGTTATTGGGGTAGCTCATTCATATCTATCTATGTATCTATCTTTGTTTATATCTGTCTTAACTGATTCATATCTATGTATCAATCTTTGTTCATATATATCTTAGCCCATTTATATCTATGTATGTATCTTTGTCGGTATCAGCCAATCGCTTAGGGAGTCTATCCCCTTTTCACTAGTGCTAGACCAAGGAGATTGTTTTTGCGTCTGAGGTGGAGCGCCACACTTACATCAGCTCCTTAGTTTACTGCACAGATCCCTGTGCTACTCATAGTTGGCGAGGGCCGGTATTGAACTAGGAACCCAGTGGCTTCTAGCTGAATGCTCTATCAATTAAGCTAACCCGACCCAGAAACAACTATAAAAAATTTAAATATAAACATACAATGTACGAAATTCCCTAACCTCTGTGCATTAAATAACCCCAGATGGCTTAACATGATGTTAAAATTAATCAATTTTCCTCATCAGGTCCCATGACTATATATATATTTACCAACCCCTCCGCACGAGCAGGATGTGACACAAGGTCAATTTCTTAAGCGGAGTTCAACAGGTTTGAATTCAGAGTTTTCCTTCTCCTAGACCGGTTGCCTAACCAAGGTTAAAGAGCCCAGTCTGCCCTACTATTTACCCATAGCTGGAGGGAGAATAGGATTCATACCTTTCCCAAGAGTATTAGCGCTAAGTGAAATGCAATTACCACGTCCAGGATTTGAACTCAGGGCGACGAGTTCATTTCCTATGACTTTAACCATTACACCACGCGCTTCCCATGACTATATAAGGTGTATATACATCTAGGTGTTTTTTTTATTATTATCAAACTGTGTATCATATGTATCAATATCTTAATTATTTTTTTTTTTAAGGAATTTTTGAAATTTCTTTTGTAGATACATTGCATGTAATAATCGACTCAAAGTTCAAAGAATTAAAAAGATTAAATCTGTTTCGTTTTTCAAATTACATTATATTTCCCAAGTCTCATTAGATTTTTTTATCTCATTGAAATCACTCCACCAGGTATTAGAGAACATCATTTTCTACCAATTCTTTAAATTTCTTTTGAGGAAGCCATCTTGTAAGATAATCTTTTTCAAGTGAACTAGCCTGCTAAGTGCAAAATGATACCACTAAATTATATGCTAACAAAATGCACAGGAGACCACAACTCTACAAAGCCAAAGTAAAAAAAAAAAAATCACCTTATGTATGTGGATAATATTAAGACATTTACCAAAAATGAAAAGAACTTGAAACACTAATACAACCTATTAGAATCTACAACCAAGATTTAGGAATGGATTTTGGATTGAAAAATGTGCCATGTTGATAATGAAAATGGAAAGAAGAGAAATAAAAGGAATAGAACTACCAAAATCAGGAAAGCATCAAAACAATTGGAGAAATAGAAAATTACAAGTACCAGGGAATATTGGAAGTGGACACCATCAGAGATATTTTATCTATATATTTATTAAAAAATTCAAAATTTAAAAAATTAGAATAAAAAAATTTAAAATGCAATAATGTAATGTAATAAATAAGGTAATGCAAGAAAAACTATAAAATTAAAACCTCATTTGATTTGAATTGAAAGAGAAAATTGCTCATTACATAACGTATTCATATCTTTATGTATGTATTTATCAACAGAGTGCATGTATGTATAACTAACATATCCAAGTAAAAATATCACAGAATATTGTTGTTAATATAAAAGTGTTCTGGAGACCTGAGGAGACTTGTTGTCACTCAGACTCCAGTGAAAGACCATCAGCTGGTGTGAAAAACTCAAACATAATAATAAAGCTATTTGTTATAGCAATGATGCCACAAATTTACAAAGTCACAGGATAAACCACCTTATGTATGTGAATGACATGAAGATATTTACCAAAAATGAAAAAGAACTAGAAATCCTTGTATTATAAGAATATAAGAACTAACTATAAGACTATACAGCCTCTGATATGGGAATGGAATTTTGGATAGAATAATGTGCCAGGTTGATAATGAAAATGGAGAAAAGAGATATAACAGAAGGAATAGAACCACCAAAATCAGGAAAGCATTAAAACACTTAGAGAAAAAGAAAATTACAAGTACCTGGGAATATTGGAAGTGGACACCATCAAATAGAGATATTTTATCGATATAATCCAATGTGTGGAAATCTTTAAGATATCAGAGAAAATTGTAAACTTCATCATGAGAGCTATAGAAAACTGGTGAGTGGAATTAGCAGCAGGATGACAAACAATAGCAGTTAAATAGTTAAAATAGTTAAAATAAAAAGATGCACCTTCCAGGTAGACTCACTCATTTGTCATAGTAATGTTGCTACAATGTTATATATAAAGAAAATACAAAGTAGGCTACAAATTTACAAAGTTGTAGGAAAAGATAAACCACATTGAATATATGGAAGATATTATATTTGCCAAGAATGAAAAAGAATTAGAAACTCTTATACAAACTATTAGAATCTATAACCAAGATATAGGACTGGAATTTTGAATTGAAAAATGTGCTATAAAAGTTAGCAGGGTTTAGTTTAGACTAGCGTCAGCAATTGACCACCCCTCCCCTATTCACAACCTCCTAACTCACCAGTATGAAAATGTCTACCATTGAAGCAAGAACTCAATCCAACGTCCTGAAGAAGTGTTGTATACCTCTTTCCTTACTTTCTTACTTCTATTCTTCTAGCGTCTCTTCTAGCATCTGGACTTTGTCTTGGGGACTTTGTGTCTGGGCTTCCATTGGGGATTTCTCTTTATCAGAAGCCCTGTGTCATTGTTAGTTTTTAGATAATAAACACAAGACTTCGATTTACTTGATCTTATTTTATTTTTAAATCCCCAGCCAGACAATCTGCGCAGATGATAACGGCGGCGCGTAAGATTGAGTCGACTGCGTGCATAACATGACTTACCACCATGGTGGCTTTGGCCGATCTGACTAAACATCTATTTCTAATCTAAACCGGAAGAGGGTTTTCTCCACCGATTCTCACGGTATCCCCGGAAGGATCAGGATGAGGTCAAGCCTGGTCATTCAAATCCTTCAAGGCCGTGGGCTGCAAATTATAACAGCCATTTGATTTCTACACTACTGTACATAAATATTAGGAATCTAATCATTATGTAACAGAAGGTCTAACAGACCGAAACGTTATAACGTCGACATCACTACCTACAGTAAACATCCATCTTGTATAACATCCCGTGTTTGTCTACCTTTCTCCCCATGTTTTGTTAATGCAAACCTAACCAACTTGAGCCAACAAACATGTCATCTCTTCAGCATAACTTAATATGAAAGAAAAAGAAAACAACCCAAAAAAATCCAGACTCCTAAAATGCTTTAAGCAAAAGGACTGAGTTATTCGTCACCTCCAAAATTTATTCCAAATCAATAAAAATGATGATTAGGCACAACAGTTTCTTGTTGTGCCTAAGAACGGTACAATTTGGAAGAAGAGTTTTAGGCTAATACCTTCTCTTTTGGAACTTCATATATATATATATGAAATAGATATGAAGTAGGTATATTTGGGCAGCATCTTTTCATTCAAACAAATTTGGTTAGAAATAATAGAATCCTTATTGTTTTCAAGTTTTTTTTCTTTTAAGTTTTCTAAAAATCTTTTAAAATATTATCATCTTGAAAGGCGTTAATCCGTTGTCCAAAATTCTAAAATGCTTTAAGTGAACAGATAGAACAATTTTATTTCTAAATCTCGTTTGCCTATTTTGTTAGAAATACTTCAAAAATAAACTGTCGCCATTATTTAGCATCCCCTGAACAACAAAAACAAATTGATAGTTTAGTTAGATAATAAACAGTTTGGATTATAGTTCAGAAAAGAACCGAAAGTATTTGGTTTATCAATAATAACTCTTTCAGATAACTGATTAAAAACTTGAAAGAAAAAACTTGGATTCTTTTATCTTTAACCAAATTTGTTTGAATATATATATATATATGTTTAAGTAGAAAAACATAGAATGTCTTCAGAACAAAAAACAAATTACAAACACACACACCTAATATATCAAATGAACATCTGATGAACTTTATCAAGACAACCCAAATAAAAAAGTAATAAAAAAAGTTATAAAATTCAGCTAATGAGTTTATTAGCAAACCACCCAAAAAACAAAAACACCTGTTTAAAAGACTAATGTTAAAAATGAAATTCCTTTCCACTCCACAAAAACAGGAAGAGGGAGTGAAATACTCATGTGTATGTATATATATACACATGCATGTAAAAATTCATTTTCATATTATCAATCAAAGCCTGAAGAAGATACCAGAAGATCTGAAACATGTGTTGCATATGTAAAACAAAAAGAATTACAATTTTTCTTCTGAGAACAAAATACATTTTGCGGACCTTCTTTTTTTTTAAATAAAATATTGAATTTTCTCCTATTGGAACCAAAACAACATTTTATATATATATATATATATATATGGAAACTGCTCTAAAGTAAGTTATCATCTAATTAAAGATAATTATATAGAGTGTAGTTGGAGAAGATCTCCTCTCCTGTAGTGTTCCTTCTGGTGTTAACATCCAGTTAGCAACCGGTTTCAGCGGCTATCATTAATGACCTTAAATGCATTCTATGTCATTTTCCTTAGGTCAGTGCCTGATGCTGATTTTTGGGAAAGTCTATAGTCTAATGGTACTCCATTCTGTTATCTGACTTAAGAGTCAGGCATTGATTTGCACTCTGTGCAAAGTAGTTAGAAAAAATGATAGTGGCAGGGACGAAAGTGAAAAAAGGGGACTGGGGGAACATTGCAGTACAAGTTGGCCAGGGAAAGAATAATAGATCTGAAGAAGATGATATTCCTCGAAATCTTATTATTATAATGGAGAGGCGATGTCCTCCTTTCACCGAAACTATGTCACTGCTTATGTCACAATACCCTAAGGAATTGCGTAAGTTTATCAATGAATATTTAATTCATAGTCAAAAGCATTAATTGCCAATGTCTCTGCAACCTAAAAAAATCGTGCCTGTACAATTAGTTTCCGGTTCACTGACCATTGAAAAGATAAAAGTTCTCTTGTTTTGAGTTTTTTTTTTTTTACGGCATATCAACCTCAGTGGGTCATTTAATGCTGATAAAGTTTTGAAATAAATCAATTCTTAATGGATAATACAATTTTTTATAAATACATTTCTATTTAACCCATAGATAGGACCCTAACAGGTACTACCACTCCGGGTCAGAGTAGATCAGGGAGCAATGGTGATGAAGGGGTGCTCCACATTCCCCAAACCTCCAAAACTGAAACCTCACCATCAGATAGAGTTTAACGTCATTCCCAGGACATGTAGACCTGCAGCCACCGCCTTCTAGCACCCATATGATAAAAAGGGGTTGGGGCTTGCCATAAGGGCAATAGGGTTGGGAAAATCATATAGGTGCTAGGGCTTGACGTGACCAGCTGATTGGTCGGAGGGAGCCTCTCCGACCGCCCGTCTAACCCAAGATAGGGCCAAAGTGGAGTATTGCATGTCATCCACCTGGGCTCTATCCCTAAGCATCACGGGTCGCCACCTACGGCCAACAGGTGGTCCCATTGGGGGAGTCTTACCCCTCTGCAGAGGTGCAGTCGGTGCATTCTAACGCCCCAGCCGACAGGGCGGAGTTCTCTTGTTGGATGATGGGATACTTTCTTTTTTGTAATGGCCGTCGTTGGTTTGAAAAATGATAGTGGCAGGGACGAAAGTGAAAAAAGGGACTGGGGGAACACTGCCGTACAAGTTGGCAAGGGAGAGAAATTGGATCAGTGAAATATGGAACATCATGTCGGCAAAAAAACAGATGCTGTATATAATGTGTTTCAATTGATTTGCAAACTGAGACGTGTTGAATTAAATAAAGGAATAATGGCCCTGTCATGTTTTTCAACTGTTCCATACTGTGTGTAGAAAACATTAAGAAGCTACAGAGAAATGGAACAGTAGAATACAGGAGAGTACAGGCAGTTAAGTTTCAAGACTGAAAGGCATATAGATGCCACAGTATTGACTTCATGTGTGAATGAATTTTGAACTTTAAAACCAAACAATTGAAACATTTGACCTTGCATGTGTTTATTTCCAGTGTTTTTTTGGGTAATCTGAACATTAGCTACATAAATGAGAGTAACCTCTGTTTGTTTACTTCACTTTGAGGAAGCCATATGTTTTGGTCGGCCATTTTCATTTCACCGTAATCAATACAACTGCATGTTTTAACACGAAAATATGATAAAATATGTTCTTAATAACAATTAAGTTCATTTCAAATAATGCGCAAACACAATTAAGAACATATTTTTATTATGTTTTCATGTTAAAACATGCAGTTGTATTGATTCAAAAAAATTTGTATTTTCAGTGTAGATTTACGGGGAAATGAAAATGGCCAAAAATAATAATAATAATAATATTAATAATAACAATAATTATAATAATATAAATTACAATAACAATAATAACAAAATTAAAATAAAAATTATAATAAAATAATAAATATAATATACTATAACAATAATTATCATTATAACAATAATATTTAAAAATATATATAAAATTATAATAATGTATTTAAATATAAAAAACTATAATAATAATAATAACAATAATAATAACAATAATTCATTCACTTATACATAATTGTAATATTAATATATATTAATCGTCAAATGATCAGTACCAACTATAAAACAACAATACAAAACTCTTTCTAATAAAAAAAAAAAAATTTTCATTTTTTAAATACCCAACCTCCCCCCCACACACACACTTCCCTGTCTTCTCTTAATATATATATATATATATAGTATCCCCTTTCACTAGCGCTTGACTAGAGAGATTGTTTTTGTATCTGAGATAAAGCACCAAACCTATCATCAGCTCTCCACTTGACCGCACAGATCTTAGCAGTGCTACTCATATGCTGGGGGCTGATATTGAATGCAGAACATTGTAGTTCCACATAAATATATATATATACATATACATATACACATATATATATATATATATCTTATTATAATGGAGATTGTGTGTTTTTCTGTCTGTAACCGAAACTATATTCCTACTCAAGTCACAATTCTCTTAGTTATTGACATCACATTCTCCATGATTTTATTTTTATTTTAACCTCAATTATTAATAAAATTGTCTTACATTATAAATACTGTTAACTATGTCTACATACTGACAACATGCAATTATATTTATATACAACAAAATAGCGGTTTACAGTGTGAACGGGAAGGCTAATTTGCATATTAATATTAAAAATCGAATTTAATAAATATGTGCTTAGTATTATTGATTTCTAACTGTTTGGTTTATTTTAATGAATATAAGCAAAAATCTCTTCAATGAATCTTAAATGAAATCCATTAACAAGATAAAATAACTGTCATTTTATTCTTTACTTCCTCTTATAACTAAATACTTAAATTAGAAAAAATAACAATGAAGACAGGAGTGATGGAAGAGTAAGTTTCAGTTGTTCCATTTTTTATTATACTCCCTCTGTTTCAAATCTTTTAGTTCCTTTCTAATTTAATATAATATTTTATTACATTAAAACTTAAATACTTGCACCCGGAGGTGCATATATTTGCTAGTATATATATATATATATATATATATATATATATATGCACAAGTAATGAATTATATGATTTAACTTGACAAAGCAGAATATTTTATTAAATGCATCTGTATGCAGCATCAATATTTCGCAAATCTTCAGGAATC
>CM042147.1:115364596-115372096 GCA_023376005.1 Doryteuthis pealeii | reverse complement strand
TAGACTAAGCAAGGTCATGTGGTTTAAAACTCAGCCAATCAACAGCCAAATACGTGTCTAGTTTACTACTTAATCGGTGATACTGACAGGTGTCTATTTATAATCATTAACGAAGGATCTGAAAGAGCACCAAAGAACAACCAAAGGATTCTTAACTAAGGATCACACTCTGCTTAACACAAATGATCTCCACTGGACAAGTGCTGTTGCTTGAAGCCTTAAGGATGGCCACAAAAATTGTAACATTATTAGTAATGGAGATTCGATCTCAATTTGTCTGTAACCAAAACTATGTCACTGCTTATGCCATACATTGAATAAAGAACAAGCTTGTTTGAATTGATTTGAATTTAACTGCGAGAGACTTGATTTTATTAAAAAGAAAACATTTATTTGAATTTTGACTGGAAAACTATTTTTTATTTCTATTATTAAAAACATGAGATTTCAATAGTCGGTTTACATTTTTTTTTGCGAAAGAGCGTGGCAAAAATCCTTTTATGTACTTTTAGACATTGATAAAATCAAGATAAATTTGTTTAAATTTCCTCTAACTCCAACCTAAAAAGGGGAACCATTCTGAATAAATTTTATCTGTTAATTAATCTACCCACTATATTCCCATTAAACTAACCCTAAACCCTGACCCTAAACCCGTCTTCTTTTTTCCTAGCTGGTTGGTTGGTAGCCTTCCGTCTACAAGAGGCGATGGAGTAGTGTCAAAGTTTTTTTTTTTCTTCCTTTTTTTCCCTTTTCCTTTTTATTATTTTTTTTTTCCCGTCTCTTTGAACTACATTGCCTGGGCGAGTTCATATGGAGGATAAGTTGTTGTCCATGCAGCAAATCCCCCCTCTCCACACTGCTGCTGTTATCCAAAGGAAAGTTAAGGTACCAATGCGGTTTGGCAACGGTAGTGTCACAGGAGTTGATGGGTAGCACTGGATTTCAGAATCACACCACCTTAGGGGCTCCGGCTCCTGATTTGTTTTCAGGATCAATAAATAAATAAATAATTTATCAGTCAGAGTGGTTCCCCTTTTTTTTAGGTTGGAGTTATATTTTTTTATATTAGTAATTTTTTTTTGTTCAATTTTAATAAGATTTTGTAGAATTATGTAAAATTGACAATATTTGAAAAAAAAAAAAAAAGAAAAAGCATTGTCGTCTGTCGTAAAACAAAACAAACTCTCACCCCCTTAAGCAATAACTTTAGAAAAATAAAATTTTTACACTGCGTTTTTGTTTTGCTAGTATTTATAAAAGTAAAAGTAAAAAGTCGCCTAAAGTTGGTATCAGCCAGTCAGCGAGGGAGTCTATCCCCTTTTCAATAGTGCTAGACCAAGGAGATTGATTTTAGCATCTGAGATGGAGCGCCACACCTACCATCAGCTCCTTACTTTACCGCACAGATACCTATGCTACTAATATGCTGAGTTGGCGAGGACCAGTATCGAACTAGGAACCTTGTGGTTTCTAGCCGAATGCTCTACCGACTGAGTAAACCTGGAGTAGAACATGGAAAATTAATGAGTTGACTTTTTAAAAAGTAATTTTAAATTGTAAGTTGGGCACATTTAAGTCGTGATACTATTGTATTAGAAAAAAAAGATTAAAAATGAATAATATTTTACTATTCTTTTTCAAACTCATTTTTATAAAACTTTTTTTTTTTTTTTTAAATAAGCAATTGTTTCGTTGCCAGTTTTCATTATTATTTTTGGCCGCAATAATGTTGTTATTGATTACTTTCTCAGAAACGAGGGACACAACCATATTGGGAATTAAACAAGCCACCGAAAAAGTGCACTAAATCTTTCTGCAAAAATAAGTATATTTACCTACACATGAGAGCTCCTTACTTCACAAAACAAAATATTCACTTTTTTTTCTCTCTCCAATCTTTTATTTTCTTGCTGTAATGGTTATATTCCATTTATTCGTATTAGTTATAGTTGTTGTTAATCCTTCACCTCATATTAAAATAGAGATAAAAATTGACAATGATTTATCCAAAAATGTTATTTATAGTTTTTAATTCCCTGGAATTTATACAGATACAGTTATTACACACACACACACACACACACACACACACATATGCATACACACATACACACACACACACATATATATATATATATATATATAGCATTATATATATATATAGGCTGAAATGTACATACAGAGATCGACTTTTTCTCGATTTGTTTACGCTTTACATTTAAACCGATATGCACACCTAAGTCATTTAATTATAATTAATCAATTAACAAATTAGGTATGACTTTAATTAAGCACATAATCTCCCAAAAATTGTTGGCCTTCGCCATTCTTCAAATGCATTGTTTGACCACTTCATACTGTCGTGCCATAAGTCACCCAAAAAGTGCGATACACATATCAGTTTAAAATGAACGAGAAATTCTAGGGAAGCCAGCTAGTGTAGTGGTTAGAATGTCTGCCTGTCAGCCTGACAGGTAGGGTTCAAATCATGCACAAAGCACTGCCCTGTCTATAGCTCTGCTGATGAGGCCTAATGGGCTGAAATGTACATACAGAGATGACTTTTTCTCGATTTATTTACGCTTTACATCTAAACCGATATGCACACCTAATTCATTTAATTATAATTAGTTAATTAACAAATTAGGTATGACTTTAATATATATATATATATGTAAAATGAAAATGGAAGTGAATCCGACGGTATGTTGAAAAGGGAAATAAAGGAAAGAAAGTATTGAATGGATAAATAGGATATTCTAATTAATTTAACTTTACAGATGTTTTGCTTTCGAATAGAATAAAATACTTTCATTCTTATTGAACGTTGAACTTTAATTGGCCAAATTCCTAGACAATAAAAATTGTGCTTTGCGTTATTATCTAAAATGAACTTATTTGTATAAGAACACATCTTATATATTTTTGTTGTGCACTGTTCTTATCAACACATTTTGTTGTTAGAATAACTTAAAAAAATAACATAGGGTAATGCTTAGCAAGTTACTTTAGCAGATTTATTGTGATTTTCAATTCTGGGTGCCCAAAACTTCCTGGCCTTGTCCACAACTAATATAAAAAATGAAAAGTCGTTTGGGGTGTCTAAAGTCAGTATCAGCCAGACAGCAAGGAGTCTATCCTTTTTTTTCACTAAGCACAGACAAAGGAGATTGTTTTGGCATTTGTGTGAGAGTGCCACACCTACCATTCGCTCTCACTTTACCACACACTGAGTTGGAAGGGCGGTATTCGAATCCAGAACCTTGCTGGTTCCTAGTAAGACGCTCTACACTAGAGCAAACCAGTCCTAGTATAGATATTATTGATATATCATTAGGCTTAGTAACATGTACTGGCACTTTCCACATTAAAAATAGCTGCAGTTCAAACTCTGTGTTTAAGCCAATATTATATATATTTACCAACCCCTCCACACGAAGCAGGATGTGAACAAGGTCAATTTATTAAGAGAGTTCAACAGGTTTATTCAGATTTCTTCTAGACCGTTGTCTACACCAGGTGAAAGAGGCCCGGTCTGCCTCTTATTTACCCATAAGCTGGAGGGAGAATTGGAATTCATAACCTCTTCCCATAGGCGTCATTAGCACTAAGTGAAAACAGCTACCAATATTATGTTGCTTCCAATATTATGTATGCTGATTTTCATGGCAGGTTCAGCATATACTTTCTTGAAAGCACTAATTTCCTTTCTAACAAAATTTTAACAATTGATAGGACAAATTAGCTTCATCACGTGTCTCTCTTTTAATAGTTTATCTTTGGTTTTATGATATATATTTATACCCAACAGAGGGAGTCATATTCAGAAAATAATAATATTGGACGATGCATGGTGTAATGGTTAAAGTCATGTTTTATGATTCATAAATTTCATAATTTGGCCTTTATTTTTTCTGTAAATCTTTTTGTAATTATTCCCAATAACAAATTACAAAATCTCAGTTTTGATTCTCATTTAGAAAAAATTTTTTTAATAGAAATTTCACTTTTTATTTTTATCTACAATAATATTGTTTTTCTTTGACTCATTAATTTAAAATTTAAATTTATCCATTTCATTTATTGAGAATTCTATTTGTGTTTTGTTTTGGTTTTTTTGTGAAATAACTTTTTTTAAATTTCATTTTTTTATTCTTGCTTTCTTCTATATACAAACATTTTGCATACTTTTTTTTTTTTACTGTTCGATGTCCTTAACAAAGTAATTTTTAATTTTTCATAACAATGAACTAAAATTTAAAGCAGACTGTTTGAATAAAGTATTTTTTTTTTCTTGGAGAAAAGAACTCAGAAGAAATATTAAGAAAAAAAAATTTTTCCAAAGAAAAGATAACAAATATTTAAATTTTATAGAATAAAATATAGAAAAGATATATTTGTTAAGGGGACAAATTCAAGTTTAAAAAAAAAAAAAGTATGCAAATGTTTGTATAAAATAGAAAGAAAGCAAAGAATAAAAAATGAAATTTAAAAAAAATTATTTCACAAAAAAAAACAAAACAAAAACACAAAATGAGAATTCTCAAATAAAATGAATGGAATAAATTTTAAATTTTAAATTTAATGAGTCAAAAGAAAATAACCAATATTATTTGTAAGATAAAAAAAAAGTGAAATTTCTATTAAAAAATTTTTTTTAAATGAGATCAAACTGAGATTTGTAATATTGTTATTGGGAATAAATACAAAAGATTTACAGAAAAAAATAAGGTCAAATTTATGAAATTTATGAATCATAAACCATGATTTAACCATTACACCATGCACTTCCAATATTATTATTTCTGAATATGACCTCAATCCTCTGTTGGGTATAAATATAATCATAAAACCAAGATAAACTATTAAAAGAGAGACACGTGATTGAAGCTTAATTTGGTCCTATCATTGTTAAAATTTTGTTAGAAAGGAAATTAGTGCTTTCAAGAAAGTATAGCTGACCTGCCATGAAAAATCAGCATACATAATATTGGAAGCACATAATATTGGTAGCTGCATTTTCCTTAGTGCTAATACCCTTGGGAAAGGTATGAATCAATTCTCCCTCCAGCTATGGGTAAATAGCAGGGCAGACCGGCTCTTTCACCTTGGTTAGACAACCGGTCTAGGAGAAGAAAAACTCTGAATTCAACCTGTTGAACTCTGCTTAATAAATTGACCTTGGTTCACATCCTGCTCGTGTGGAGGGGTTGGTAAAATATATAATATTGTTAACACAGAGTTTGAACTGCAGCTTTTTAATGGTGGAAAGTGCAGTACATTTACTAAGCCTATATTGATAATATCAATAATATCTATAATAGGACTGGTTTAGCTCAGTTGGTAGAGCGTCTTACTAGGAACCACAAGGTTCTGGGTTCGATACCGGCCCTTGCCAACTCAGTGTGTGGTAAAGTGAGGAGCTGATGGTAGGTGTGGCAACTCCACACAAATGCCAAAACATCTCCTTTGTCTAGTGCTAGTGAAAAAAAGGATAGACTCCCTTGCTGTCTGGCTGATACTGACTTTAGACCACCCCAACGACTTTACATTTTATATTAGTTGTGGAACAAGGCCAGAAGTTTTGGGCACCCAGAGAAAATTGAAATCACAATAATCTGCTAAAGTAACTTGCTAACCATTACCTTATGTTATTTTTTAAGTTATTTCTCAAACAAACAAAAATGGTTGATAAGACAGTGCACAACAAAAATATCATAAGATGTGTTCTTAATAACAATTAAGTCATTTCAGATAATACGCAAGCACAATTTTATGCTAGGAATTTGGCCAATTAAAGTTCATACGTGTCAATAAGAATGAAATGTATTTTTTTTCATTCAATTGTTCAGAAATCTCATGAGAAAAAACTATACAAGCAAATTTGTTAAGGGAGATAATGCGCACGCACCAATTTTATGCTAAAGTTCATGATTACCTAAAACCATTATAACTGTGCAAATTATTTGTATTAGATCGGAATAATTGATGCTATATAACTGTGCAAACGAATGATTATTATAGGAGAAGAATAGGATTAAAAATTATTGCAATGGAACAGTAGAAAGTATACAATGCTTTAGACACATGCACACATGTACAAGGTGTTTGGGATAAATTTGACAGTTTCATAAGAAAAAAGAAAAGGTGCTTGTAACTACAAGAAATTCAACAGGCACGGAAATTACACTACTGTCAACAAGTTTCACTCAAAAATAACTGCCATTAGTGTTTGATCACAGCCTCAATCCTGCTCTGAAACTTGGAGAAAGCTAAGCTACAGTTCTTGGAAGGGTCTCAAAAAATACCTTAATTCTGTCGATTAACTGGCTTTTGTAGTACTGGCACGGTGATTGGTGTCTTTCTCAACAACGCCCCATACATAATAATCCATGGTGTTAAGATATGGTAAGTTCGGATGCCAAACATTGGGACTGGTGTAGTCGTAAAAATTTGCCGACAAGCCATTTTTTACTTTTCCCAGAGGTGTGGCAGGGGCCGAATCCTGCTGCCATACATATGGCCTACCATTGGCTACCCTTGTTATCCAGGGTTTGACTACAGTGTTTAGCAACTCCACATAGGCATCTGAATTCAACCTGAATCCCTCTCTGAAAAAATGCGGAGGCATCACATCACCTTCAGTGGACACACATCCGAAAACCATCACAGTTTGGGGAAATTTAGTCTGCATTACATGAGGGGTGTCCTTTGGACTGTATGCAAGCCATCTGTTATTCTGCGTGTTGTGCTTTTGATCTTGGCAAAAGTTTTTTCTCATTGGAAAAGAACCAGATTGTTTGTGGTTCAGCAGGATTTTCACTTTGCTCAGAAGTTTCTTCACCATTGTCAGATGATTTTCCCAAACGTTTTCTGGGAGCAGTTGACTCTGCAACACTGTATGAGTAGTAGCAAAGGTCTGCATTGAGTGCAAGCTTCATAGTAGAGGCTGAAACATTCAATTCACATGACAAAGCCCAAATTCCAATGCCAGGGTCTTCCAACATTTTTTCTGCAGATTTTCGAGGAAATCTGTTCTATGAACGCAATCAAATCATCTTTTTCTTCATAGCACAGCTGTATTGTCTCCATTGCAATTCTCTAGTTCATGCTTAATTGTTTTTCAGTGTTCAGGGAGCAATGGCAGCAGCAACCATAATCACTTATTTTGATGGCCGGCAAAGATCATCATGATACAAGTTTATTCTTCCATGATTCAGGTGGGTTCCAGTCATCCATTCTATCTGTCATCACATATATGAAGGAAAAAGGTCCATATGATAATGATGTGTAGTGTGCATCAATACCTCCAATCTATGGAGAAAATAACCAAATATAAGTATGTCAAATTTTTCCTGAACACCCGGTATATATATATAATAATAATGGACTCTCCCGTCGATTATCAACGTATGAGGGTTCATACACACACACACATATATATATATATATATATATATAATATATATATGAGTCGAGGTTCGAGTCACACACAGA
>CM042147.1:115332096-115359596 GCA_023376005.1 Doryteuthis pealeii | reverse complement strand
TATCGATGTATAATTTTTTTACTGATATTCTAGAACCTAATTATATACAAAAACAACAGACTAAAAAAAAGATCTCAAAAAAATTAAAAAATTTTTTTTTTTTTACATTTAATTTTCCGATTTTCAGTACTTATTTTTTTACCAGAATAGCTCCCTTAAAATTTGTTTTTTCTTCTATTCACACCTTCAGTCTTTTGTGCTTTTATTTATACTTTAATTAGTTTCAACTTTATATAACCTCACCGATATTTTGTTTTTTGTATCTTTAAGTGTAATAGTTTTTCACGATCTTCTTTTTTATGATAATTTCCAGTTTTCTTATAATTTTGAGGAAACCATCAATTGATGAATGATGGCCATTCAATTTCTTTGCGATATAACAAAGTAACTGTCCACATTCATTGTATGCCACAATTTAACCTTTTTCAAACTCATAGCCATTAACTCGAGGCGCGTGGTCTAATTGCTAGAGTCGTAGGAAATACTCATCAACCCGAGTTCAATTCCTGGACGAAGATGTTTGCATTTCACATAATGCTAATACCCTTGGGAAAGGTATGAATCCAATTCTCCATCCAGCTATGGGTAAATAGCAGGCCAGACTGGGCTCTTTAACCATGGCTAGGTTACCAGTCTAGGGGAAGGAAAACTCTGAATTCAAACCTGTTAAACTCCGCTTAAAAAAATTGACCTTCTGTTGGATCCTGCTCGTGCGGAGGGGTTGGTAAATATATATATACCACAAATATTCCAACAAGCGCTAGTGAAAAGGGGATAGACTCCCATGCTGAATGGCTGATACCGACTCTAGGCCTCCGCAACGACTTTACTTACTTACTGTATGATACAACATATGAAAAGGTTCATTTTAAACTCTCCCTGTCACACAATTGAAAACTCTGTAAAAAAAGAATGAAACAGATTTTGTGCTTGTTCAAATACATATGATGACTTATTCTAAAAACTTTATAATATGCTATTGAAAATACTTTTCCTAGTGCTAGATCAGGGAGCCTCTGAGGTGGGGTGTCATAACTACCATCAGCTACCAAACATTACCACACAGATCTGTAATGTAGCGGTATATTCACGATACCAAAACGGATATATGTAAAGTTCTAATAGCGATATAATTGTATAGCGGGTCTTGTCAACGTGCCTCCAAATTCACAACACTAAAAAGGTGTTCGGCACGTGGCGGTCATCTTGTGGATAAAAAAGTACAACGCGAGAAATATATCGTCACAAGCTGCTTAGCTTATTTATTTCCAGGCTCGTATCGTGGGCTGTGTTGAAGAGGAGGAAAGGCAGAGAGAAAGAGAGAGAGGACACTGTTAAATTACTGTGACCCCACAACTGGGACCAGAGGTCTGGTCTGTACCCTACGCATCCGAAAGCAAAAAGAGGCCGGTATTTTTCTTCATTGTTCCATGTCACCATGTGACTTCCGGTTCCGGTCAACACCCGAAACTTCCGGTTGACATTCAATTCTCCATTCGGGGGGTCACGCCCTGGTCAAACTAATGACAACCGTTTTTGTGCTCATCACTTTTTTTTTAAACCTTTACTTTCTCTTATTTCTTCTTCCTCTCTTTTCTAATAGTAGTTCTTGCAAAACTCAGGATAATCCCCATCCTGCTACAGATCCAAGCTGGGTTACTCATGTCCTGAGTTGGCAAGGACCGAATAAACCACATACAAAAAAAAATCCGAATGAATAAAACTTGCACCAAACAAACACTACAACTAACAATCCCCTGAGGATAACCTGTGAAATGGTTGAAAGTGCTTGGGTAAAAAGTATGGGACATTTTCTTTACTATCTGGATCCCAGCCTATAAAAAAACGACTAGAAGACTTGAACGTCTACGACTATCATGAAGAAGATATATCTATAATAGACTGGAATGTTTAACCTTGGTTAGGAAACAAGGAGAAGAAAGGAAAATCTGTTAAAATACTGCTTAAGAAATTTACCTTGCATTGCATCCTGCTCATGCAGAAGGGTTGGTTTGTATATATATATATATGTGAAAATAAAATGGAAATTAATCCGACAGTGTGAATATGATATAATGAAAAAACAAAGGATGTTTACAACTGCATGGGCTCATCAGGAGAGAATGTTGCAAACCGTTTCGGGGCCTTCCTCTCGACGGTTTAAAAAGCAACACAGGCCCTACCTCACTGATATGGAGGACCTCGCAATATCATGCATCGACCGCACGTGGTCGGTCATCAACAAAATAAGACGGGAAAAATGACCGTTAGCAAAAACAGAACGCTGCTACTCAAACGTTGGAATTAATAAAAAAAAAATGCGCTGTCTATATTAAAAATAAAATGAATTTTATTTAAAAATAAAATGAATTTTATTTAAAAATAAAATGAATTTTATTTAAAAAATAAAATGAAATTCATTTTTAATTTTAAAAATTAATCAGAAGCATTATAGTTATAAAATAAGACTCAAAAAAGTCTGGTGTAGAGTAATTTTTTAAAAAAGTGTAAATTTGTATAAAAAGTGTATATAAATATCAAAATTATTTGTAATACAATCCAACTGTAAAATAAGTAGCCCACTTTTATAGGTAAATCCGTGGTGTTTATGGATAAATATCATCGAAGGAGTAAACATTCATATGTAAAGTTTTTTCATAGACAAGTATGTGAAAATAAAATGGAAATTAATCTGACAGTGTGAATATGATATAATGAAAAAACAAAGGATGTTTACAAATGCATGGGCTCATCAGGAGAGAATGTGCAAACCGTTTCGGGGCCTTCCTCTCAACGGTTTAAAAAGCATATATATATATACATCACAAGAGCATAATCTTTACAGATCACTGCCGTCCCTCACATACATACATACATACATGCACACTAGGGTGTTGTCTGTTCTATAATGTATATCCCTTTGCCTTTATGGGTAACATTATAATTTGTCATTTTTGGTCATCCATACTTTAGCTGTACTATGAGATGCTTGCAAGAGAAACAAGTGAGATTGAAAGAGATGAAAGAGTAAGGGAAAGAAATGAAAATGTGAGAAAGAGAGAGAAGAAAAAGAGTGTGAGAAAGAGAGAGGGATAAAGAAGAAACAGAGTGGGGGAGAGAGAGAAGGAGAAGATAAGAGAGAGAGAGAAGAAACAGAGAAGGAGAGAAAAGAAACAGAGTGGGTGAGAGAGAGAGAGAGAAGGAGAAGATAAGAGAGAGGGAGAGAGAGAGAGAGAAAGAGAGAGAGAAGAAAAAGTGTGTTCAAAAGAGAAGAAAGAGAGAAGAAAAAGAGTGAAGGAGAGAGAGAGAGAGAGAGAGAGAGAGAGAGAGAGAGAGAGAGAGAGAGAGAAGAGAAGATAAAAGATGAAGAGAAAGAGAGAGAAAGAGAGAAATAAAAAGAGAGAGAGAGTGAGAGAAGAAAATGAGTGTGCAAAACAGAAGAAACAGAGTGAGGGAGATAAAGAGAAGGAAAATAAGAGAGAGAGAGAGAGAGAGAGAGAGAGAGAGAGAGAGAGAGAGAGAGAGAGAGAGAGAGAGAGAGAGAGAGAGAGAAATGAGTGTGCAAAACAGAAGAAACAGAGTGAGGGAGAGAAAGAGAAGGAAAGATAAGAGAGGAGAGGAGAGAGAGAGAGAGAGAGAGAGAGAGAGAGAGAAAGAAGAAAATGAGTGTGCCAACAGAAAGAAACAGAATGAGGGAGAGAAGAAGAAGGAAAAGATAAGAGAGAGAGAGAGAGAGAAGAAAAAAGAGTGTGCAAAATAGAAGAAACAGAGTGAGGGAGAGAAAGAGAAGGAAAAGATAAGAGAGAGAGAGAGAGAGAGAGAGAGAGAGAGAGAGAGAGAGAGAAAGAGAGAGATAGAGAGAAGAAAATGAGTGTGCCAAACAGAAGAAACAGAGAGAAGGGAAAGAGAGTAAGTAGAAAGTGTAATAGAGACTGAGGCTAATTAGTGCTGAGGTGAGTAATTGATTGTTAAACTGATAGTCACTTTCAGGTCTGTGTAGATTTTTGGGCTGTGTTGGGGCGTAGGGGTGGAGAGGGAGTCGTGAGTGATAAAAATCTTTGATAGACAATCTGGAATCTGATCAGAAATCGTGAACCAGTAAATAAATATCTTCCTTAATGATCAAAAGGCAACGGGCCAAATCAGTGACTGGAAGCGGGGAGGGAATAGGAAATTAGAGGTGAGATTGGATCTAGAAAATACCAAAGTGGGAAAACTGTGATTTCAATGGTTTCACACCCCCACAGATTCCCAAATGTGTCACATCAGACACACATTCAAGATTATACACACGTATCAATATTTATAAGTAGGTATACACGTCTATTTAAAATTTGTTTGCCTACATACAAGCATTATACAAAATATATACACCTTCATATGCATAAACATATATATATATATATATATATATATATATATGCACACACACACACACATATATATATATATATATATTTATGCACACGTATCAATATTTGTAAGTAGGTATACATGTTAGCTCAGTCAGTAGAGCGTTCGGCTAGAAACCACAAGGTTCCTAGTTCGATACCGGTCCCCGCAAACTCAGCGTATGAGTAGCACAGGGATCTGTGCGATAAAGTAAGGAGCTGATGGTTGGTGTGGCGCTCCATCTCAGATGCTAAATACAATCTTCTTGGTCTAGCACTATTGAAAAGGGGATAGACTCCCTCGCTGACTGGCTGATACCGACTTTAGGCCGCCCCGTTGACTTTACTTTTTACTTTATACATGTATATTTAAAATTTGTTTGGCTACATACAAGCATTATACAGAATACATACACCTTCATATATCTATATATATATATATATATGTATATATATGAAGAGATGGAAGTGAATCCGATGGTATGTAGTATATTAAGAAATTTGAAAAAACACAGGTTTAAATAGCAGCGTCGGCTAATAAACTTACCACTCATTTTATTTAAACCTGTGTTTTTTTCAAATTTCTTAATATACTATATATATATATATATATATATATATTATATATATATATATATATATATATATATATGCACACATACTTAGCTCAATCGGTAGAGGATCCGCCTAGGAAACCACCAGGTTCAAGGTTTGATACTGGTCCTCATGTTTTGACCGTTTTAACTTTAAAATATCAAACAATTTTCACCTGAAGAAGGCCGTTTTCTTTGTATACTTAAATATTTTATAATTTTCTATTATCATTATTTTATTTCATATTCAAAATAATAATAAATAGAATACAATGTAAACATGAAAAATCTCTCGGCCGAAACACGTGTTGGCACTTCATTAAACCAATTTTATCCATTCAAATTTTCTTTCCTTTATTTATGTATCTTTTCAACATGTGATTTTATGTGTATTAATAAACTATCAGACATAATGTTTATTAACTTCATTTGTATTTATTGGTAGGAATAATCAATATGCATTTTGACCATTTTAACTTCAAATATCAAACATTTTGCCCTGAAGAAGGCCTTTTTCTTTGTATACTTAAATATTTTCTTAATTTTTAGGAATAATTATAGCACCTTTAAGATAAAAAGGGTTGGGTGTTTGTTTGCCATGAGAGCAATTTGAATAATACAGTTTGTAACTTAATCATATAAGTGCTATAGCTTGACATGACCAGCAAATTGATTGGATCACGCCTCTTTGACCATTTAGCCCAAGTAGGGGTCAAAGTAGAGTGTTGCAGATCACATAACCACTTAGTACCTATCCTAAGAACTAACACAAGATGGACACAAGAAACAAGACCCAAGATGACAAGAAATCCAGAAAGGACTCTACCCAGATAGCAGAGATAGACCTAAGTAAGATAATAATTAAGAAGGGCTATTTAAAACCAAGTTCTCAAATGATCTTGGGGTCATCACCAGTCGATTAAACCAATTTGACACCAACTTATGGAACAACCATTTAAATCTTTTAAAATTATCAACATGACATCTCAAATTATAGATATAGTTAATCTATTATTTCGCAGTCATTTATAGATAAAACTGTCTTCTGCTTGAAGAGTACTAAAGTAGTAGTACTGAGGAGAGTGCTGAAAGTAGGCATTTTAAAACAATGACTTTTGCAGGTGATAATGTTGAAAATGCCCTGACATCTAGAGAGAGGATACAACAAAGATCTTTGAAATCTGGAGAGGAGTATTTTGAATCACATTGACATCTGGATGTAGGCATTTAAAAAAATCCTGTGGATAAAAAAAAATGAATTGAAGAGATTTTTTTAAAGGAATTTTAAGTGAACAGATCATAATGAATGCATTAGAGTGGATATAGCAAAAAAAACAACAACAGACTTTTGGGTACCATGGAGTACCACAGGGTACCCCCACCCTTTCAATGACAGAGCCAAGTAATGATCAAGTATTTTACACATCTTATCAAAATGGGGATTGTGTGCTTGTCTGTCTGTAACCGAAACTACTCAAGTTACAATTCCCTTAGTTATTAACGACACATTCTCCATGATTTTATTTTTGTTTAAACCTTAATTATTAATAAAATTGTTTTACATAATTAATACAGTTGACCATATCTACATACGAATAACATGCAATTGTATTTATATATAGAACAAAATGGCAGTTAACCGTGCGAACAGGAAGACTAATTTGCATATTGATTTTTAAAAAATTGATTTTAATAAATATGTGTTTGGTATTATTGATTTTTAATTGTTTGGTTTTATCTTAATGAATATGAGCAAAAATCTTATAAGCAATCCATTAACAAGAAGAAATAACTGTAATTTTATTCTTTACTTCCTATTTAAACTAAATAGTTAAATTAGGAAAATTTAGCAATGAAAGATGAGAATGATGGAAGAGTAAGTTTTAGTTGTTCTATTTTTCAATTATACCCCCCCTCTGTTTCAAATCTTTTTATCTGCATTCTTATTTAGTTTCATTAGCCTTTTTAATTCAATATAATATTTTATTACATTAAAACTTAGATACTTGCACCCGGAGGGTGCATATATTTTCTAGTTGGTTTAATTTATTTATTTCTTAATATGGGAAATCTGATCTCACTGACAAGTTAAAGCAACAATTCTTCCAGGCTGTGGTTGTATTACCGCTGCTATACGGCTGCACCACTTGGACCCTAACAAGGCGCCTTGAGAATAAGCTAGATGGGAGCTGCACAAGAATGTTGCGTGCTGTCTTGAACAAATCATGGAAACAACACCCCCACAAGGAAACAGCTGTATGGCCACCAGCCTCCCATCTCACAAGTGAGATGGACAAGGCATGATGGACACTGCTGGAGAAGCAAGGATGAGCTCATAAGTGACGTTCTCCTGTGGAAACCAACACATGGGCATGCTAGTGTGGGCTGCACCAACAAGAAACCTACAATGACCAACTCTGCGAGGATACTGGATGCTGCGTGGAGGACCTTCCTGGGTCTATAAATGATAGGGAGGGTTGGCGAGAGATTGTTATGGATATCTGTGCTGACTGCGCGACATGATGATGATGATGATGATGATGATGATTTCTTAATCTTCTTTTCACATGAGAGTTTCTTCTTTTCTTTCTAGCAATCACCTGTCCTTGTCTTTCTTTCAGCTAGGTATCTTCGTTCAAACACAAATCAATGTTTTTTTTTCTGACAAGTTAGTTTTCTTTCCTTAGACATACTGACATAAATTCCTGTGATAAATTTTCGTTTATAAATTTAACATAAGAGGAAAACAAAAATTACTTCTAATAAAACAGAACAATTGCAACAATGTATTATAATAAAAGTTATAGGAGAAATAAAAGATTCATTCTTCTTCCTATAAAAACCTCAGCATGTGACTTTCTCTTTCCTTATTAACTCAACAACTTTCACCTTTTCACTTAAAGGAAGCACTTTATGGCTTCTCTTAAACATAGCTAAATTGCAAGTATCACCATGCTGTACTGAAGTAAGTTTGATAAAAATAAAAACAATAAAATCTATTATTCGTCTGAACTTTTATAAAATCTATATATGACCGAGTTTATATATATATATATATATATATATATATATATATGTGTGTGTGTGTGTGTGTGTGTGTGTGTGTACATGTGTATATACACACACAATGAATAAAACCTCTCATATATAAACACGCACACAGTGTATGTATATATATATATATATATATATATATTGAGCAAAGTTTAATATATATAAAAATGTATACGATATATATAGAAAACTATGTGTGTGTATATATATATATTTATATATATATATGTATATATGTATACACACACAATAAATAAGACCTCTCATATATAAACACACACACAGTATATATATATATATATATATATTGAGCTAAGTTTAATATATATATAAATGTATACGTTATATATAGAAAACTGAATAGGGCCGGGTTAGCTCAGTCGGTAGAGCGTTCAGCTAGAAACCACAAGGTTCCTAGTTCGATACCGGTCCTCACCAACTCAGCATATGATTAGCACAGGGATCTGTGCAGTAAAGTCAGGAGCTGATGGTAGGTGTGGCGCTCCACCTCAGATGCTAAAACAATCTCCTTGGTCTAAAACAATCTCCTTGGATAGACTCCCTAGCTGAGTTGCTTGATACCGACTTTAGGGCACCCCGTCGACTTTACTTACTTTATATATATATATATATATATATATATATATATATATATATATATATCTGTGCATGTGTGTGTATTTGCTACTCAACAAATAGAACCTCTCATATATATAAACACTATAAACACACATAAATAAAACCCTCTCCCATATATAGACACACATGCAAGTTTATAAACACACAAATACATATATTAGTTAGCTCAGTATATATATATATATATATATATATATAATAAAGAATTCAGTGAGACATGTAAATAGTGTGAATGTTTCTGTTTCAACATTATTAATAAAATCAATTTTAGGAACCTATGAATAAAACTAACCAATAAGAATAATTATGGCAGAACTGTTTAGTTTATATTTGTTCAGCTTAAGTAGTTAAATTGTAATTTTTAACTTTGTCAGAAAGAACAAAGAGACAGAGAGAGTAGGATATAAAAAGACAAGAGAGAAAGTAAGAGAGAAACAATAGGAACAAAAAAAAGAAAGAGACTTATAGAAAAAAGAAAGAAAGAAAGAAAGAAAGAAATTATAGAGAGAAAGGTAGAATGAAAGAAAGCAACTAAAAAAGAAATGGAGAGACTTTTGAAAGAAAGAAAGAAAAAAAAAAGATAGAAAATAAAACTATAAGAGCAAAGGAAAAAATAGTGAAAGAGACTTTTGAAACAAACAAAGAAAGATAACAGGAATAATGAACAATACAATGAAAAGAAAGAAAGAAAGAAAGAAAGCTATCACAGAAAAAAGGGGGGAAAAAGAAACTCAAGGAACAAAAGGAAAGAAATTAAAGAAAAGAAAGAAAGGAACTTTTGGAAGAAAGAAAGAAAGAAAGAAGGAAAAAAAGATACAGCAGGGAAATGAAGAAAAAGAAGGAAAGAAAGAAAGAAACTATAAGAACAAAGGAAGAAATAGAAAAAGTTACTTTTGAAACAAACAAAGAAAGAGAAAAGAAAGAAATAAACAATACAATGAAAGAAAGAAAGAAAGAAAGAAAGAAAGCTATCACAGAAAAAAAGGGGGGAAAAAAGAAACTCAAGGAACAAAAGGAAAGAAATTAAAGAAAAGAAAGAAAGGAACTTTTGGAAGAAAGAAAGAAAGAAGGAAAAAAAGAAACAGCAGGGAAATGAAGAAAAAGAAGGAAAGAAAGAAACTATAAGAACAAAATAAGAAATAGAGAAAGAGACTTTTGAAACAAACAAAGAAAGATAAAAGGAATAAATAAACAATACAAAGAAAGAAAGAAAGAAAGTTACTACAGGAAAAAATGAAAAAAAGAAACTCATGCAAGAAAGTAAGAAAGAAACCAAAGAAAACAAAAGGAAGGAAGAAAAAAAGAAAGAAAGAAAGAAAAATACAACAGGAAAAAATGAAGAAAAAGAAGGAAAGAAATGAAATAAAGAAATTTTCAAAATCTTGAGGTTTCCTTTTCTTAATCATGTCCAGGTTTTCTCAAGTGCAATTTCTCCAATTTGTCGCTGGAAGTATCCATATAACTGTTTTTCTCTCCATTTCTGTTTTATAGTTTTTGTTGTTTTTAGGTTCATCCATATTTTAATGTTTACTTGAGCCTTAGTGACAGCGAGTCTCCCCAAATCTCCAGGACTCTTCTGAGTATCCTAGCCGATCTTAACAATGCTGTTGTCTGGATTGTCTCAATTCTTCCTCTGATTTTCCAATTTCTCTAGTCTAAACTTTTTGTGACCGTTTCAAGTGCACTGGAATAATTTTTATCCTCTTTTTCCATCACTATTATTATTATTATTATTTTATTATTATTATTATTATTAGTTTTTGTTGTTTTTCGCTTTGTCCATATTTCAATGTTTACTGGAACCTTAGGGACAGCAAGTATCCCCAAATCTCCAGGACTCTTCTGAGTATCCTTGCTGATCTCAAAAATGTTATTGCCTGGATTGTCTCTTCCTCTGATTTTACAATTCCTCTAGTCTAAACTTTTTGTGACCATTCTAAGTGCACTGGAATAATTTTTATTCTCTTTTTCCATTATTATTATCATTATTATGTGAGTTTTTCACACCAGCATTATTATTATTATTTGTAGTAGTAGTAGTAGTAGTAGTAGTACTCGTTCCTAAAACGTACGGACATTATCATCTTGCAACACCCTCTGGTTAAAAAGGAAACTTTTTCGAAATAAAAAGAAAGAAAGAAAGAAACTATAGAGAGGAAGGTAGAATGAAAGAAAGCAACTAAAAAAGAAATGGAGAGACTTTTGAAAGAAAGAAAGATTGAAAGAAAGAAAGAAAAAAAATGAACAAAGGAAGAAATAGACAAAAAGACTTTTGAAACAAACAAAGAAAGATAAAAGAAATAAATAAACAATACAATGAAAGAAAGAAAGAAAGAAAGAAAGAAAGTTACTACAGGAAAAAATGAAAAAAAGAAACTCATGCAAGAAAGTAAGAAAGAAACCAAAGAAAACAAAAGAAAGGAAAAAAGAATGAAAGAAAGAAAGAAAGAAAAAAAGAAAAAAAGAAAGAAAAATACAACAGGAAAAATGAAGAAAAAAGAAGGAAAGAAATGAAAGAAAGAAATTTTCAAAATAAAAAAGAAACAAACAAAGAAAGAAACTATAGAAATAAAGAATCAAAAAATAGAAAGAAAAATTATTCAAAGTTACCAAATATATAACTAAACCCGACAAATTTATTGAAATTATTAGAAAAGGCCTTCTGCCTCGTCCACTCTTCTGTTGACCTGAAAACTTAAAAATATTTTTGTGTCCTTTTTTAAATTTTTTTTTTTCAAGTATCATCTGGTTTCAGTTTCTATTTTGTGCATTTCCTAATCAAGATGTTTTCATTAATTCAAAGACTGATATTTTTTATTTTCTGTTACAATGAATAAAAGAAATTAAAAAAGAAATTTAGAAAAGAATAATAAAAAAAAATCAAAACCAATCTCTTTTAATTTACATGGAAGGAGGTAGTAATTAAAAAACTTAAAAAACAAGAAAGAAATTAATTAATTGATTATAAAAATAACATAAAACGTATAATGAAAATAATTTGTTTTCTTTTTATTATATTTATTTCTCATGAAAAAACCCCCAAAAAAACTTGGTTTTAGAAATTGTTTGTTTGCAGATTTATATGAAAACAAAACTATGTATTACTCTAAATTTGCTTTTGAGATTATGAAATGAAGTGCTTGTTGATTATTAGGAACATCTTATTTCATTATTAGGGGTGGTTTAGCTCAGTCGGTAGAGCACCCACCTTGGAATCGTGAGGTTCTGAGTTCGATACCGGTCCCCACCAACTCAGTGTATGAGTAGCACAAATTGGGTAATCTGATCTGTGCGGTAAAGTGGAGAGCTTAAGGTAGGTGTGGCGCTCCACCTCAACAAAAATAATCTCCCTCGTCTACCACTAGCGAAAAGGGTATATATATTTACCAACTCCTCCGCACGAGCAGGATACGACACAAGGTCAATTTCTTAAGCGGAGTTCAACAGGTTTGAATTCAGAGTTTTCCTTCTCCTAGACTGGTTACCTAGCCATGGTTAAAGAACCCAGTCTGCCCTGCTATTTACCCATAGCTGGAGGGAGAGTAGGATTCATACCTTTCCCAAGGGTATTAGCTCTAAGTGAAATGCAATTACCACGTCCAGGATTTGAACTCGGGGCGATGAGTCCATTTCCCATGACTTGTTGATTATTAAACCACGCGCTAGTGAAAAGGGTATAGACTCTCTTGCTGTATGGCTGATACTGACAAAATGTCTTCACAGAATCCATTCTTATGATAAACATTTGTACCATCAACAAATCCCATTTTACCATAAACAGTTGGATCTTTGATGAATCCATTTTCATGATAAACAGGGGAACTTTGACCTCTCCATTCCTACGATAAACAGTTGGATCTTCAATAAATCCATTTCTTATGATAAACGGTTTTATCTTCCATAACCTGTACTCCAAATAATTTATCAAATTCTTTCTATTGAAAAACTACATAATTGTGTGCTGTACTTTCCTTCTCACAAGTCATAAATGAATGAATTTAAATTACAAGAGAAAGACAGAAAGGTGTGCTTTTTGACAAGCCCTGTAGCGAGAATTATAAGGGGCCATTGTTTTCAGATCAGGGGATGTCAAATTACCAGGACGTTGGTGCCCTTGACCCCAAAGGCGATCATCTTGCACGTCACATGTTTTAGCTAGTTAAAAGGTCAGTTTTCAACCAGACGTTGGGCAGTGAGGTAATAACTCAGACCGTGTGGTGAATCAGGATGGGCAGTAATAAAATCTTTGATCAAAGAAAAACAAAGTCTTGTAGTTGATTAATGCATGACTTAAAAAGAAGCCCTTAGTTAGAAACAGCCAGACAAGAATTTAGAAAAAGAAGAGACAAGATGACGACCGGCCAAAGAAGTAAAGACTGGATGATCATAGGAAAAGAAAAAGATAGAAAGAAAAAAGAAGAAGATGAAACAACACTAGACAAAGAAGCAAGTAAGTCACAGTCTTAACTCTATCTGTCTGTCTGTCTCTCTCTCTCTATCACAATAGAACTTGATGTATATACCCAACGAAGATATACAACAAAGATACAAAATGCTAGGTATAAAGTAAATTAAAGTTGTCAGGCAGCTTAATGTCGGTATCAGCCAGACAGTGAGGAAGTCTATCCCCTTTTCACCAGTGCTAGACCAAGGAGTTTATTTTAGCGTCTGAGGTGGAGCGCCACATCTAACATCAGCTCCTCACTTTACTGCACAGATCCCTGTGCTACTCATACGCTGAGTTGGAGAGGGCTGGTATTGAACCAGGAACCTTGTGATTCCTAGCCGAACGCTCTACTAACTGAGCAAAACCAACCCTAAATGTTAGGAATAGGAATCTATAAATTGCCACATAAATTGTTTTTACCATTTTAGCTCAGTTGGTAGAGCATCCACCTAGGAATCTCAGCACATGAGTAGCACATCTTGGATCTGGGCAGTAAAGTGGAGAGCTGATGGTAGGTGTGGTGCTCGACCACGGACACAAAAAAACAATCTCCCTTGTCTAGCACTATTGAAAAGGTGAGAGACTCCCTCGCTGTCTAGCTGATACCAACAATAAGTAACTCTGCTGATTTTAATTTTAATTTTTTAAAAATCTATTATAATAGATCGATACTGGTCCCCGCCAACTCAGTGTATGGACAGCACAAAATGGGTAATCTGATCTGTGCGATATAATGGAGAGCTGGTGGTAGGTGTGGTGTGTATTATCCCTGGTCTAACGGTAAAACGGAGAGCTGATGGTAGGTGTGGTGTGTATTCTCCCTGGTCTAACGGTAAAACGGAGAGCTGATTGTAGGTGTGGTGTGTATTCTCCCTGGTCTAACAGTAAAATGGAGAGCTGATGGTAGGTGTGGTGTGTATTCTCCCTGGTCTAACAGTAAAATGGAGAGCTGATGGTAGGTGTGGTGTGTATTCTCCTTGTCTAACGGAAAAATGGAGAGCTGATGGTAGGTGTGGGTGTATTCTCCCTGGTCTCGCTGTATGGCTGATACCAACAATAGACCACTTCGCTAACTTTTTATTTCATTGACTAATGAAAGGTGAGAGACTCCTCGCTGTCTGCTGATATCAACAATAGGTGATGCTGATTTTAATTAGAAACATTTTTTTATCTATTATGCTTGCAATAAAAGTGGTTGCTTGATTAAATTTGTTAGTATGAAAATCTGATAGGAATGTAAGGATTGTTGTCTATAATAACAGAATCTGCATACATAGAAGATTAAAATATGGCTGACCCCATTTTGATTTCCATAATACAGAAAAGGGAAGATGGAAACTGTAGAGCATCAATAGTGTTTGGTGTGCCAAGTGCATGCAGAGTATTTGATTATCTGCCCTTTTTACAGAACTACAGCACCAGGGGGCATAATGAACTTGGTTGATATTGGAAACCAAGTCTAGGTAAAAAGAAAGGCTGCAAAAAAGCTGTTTCCTTTTCAGGTCTCATGGCATGGCAAGTAGACACCTAATGTCGCTGAATATTAATATAAAATATAGAGAAATATATTCACAGGTTGATTAATAAAGTAAGTAAGTAAAGTCGTCGGGGCGGCCTAAAGTCGGTATCAGCCAATCAGCGAGGGAGTCTATCCCCTTTTTAATAGAGCTAGACCAAGGAGATTGTTTTTTAGCATCTGATGTGGAGCGCCACACCTACCATCAGCTCCCTACTTTACCGCACAGATCCCTGTGCTACTCATACGCTGAGTTGGCAAGGACCGGTATCGAACTAGGAACCTTGTGGTTTCTAGCCGAACGCTCTACTGACTGAGCTAACCCGGTAATTTAGTAATAAAGAGTTTTAAATAATATTAGTTTTTCAACATAATTTCCTTCTTTATCAATCCAGTGTCTTTTTCAATTAATCAGCTAAGTCGAAGGTCATTCAATGAAAATTTTGGATCAAGATTCAGCTAATAACTGTTTTAGACTACAGATTGATCCAGCATTGTGTAAATATACATGGATAATTCCAAATAATGGTGCAGACCCCCTGATTATGGATAGAACTGATTATAATAACAATAGTTAAACAGATAAGCATACTAACCAATACAGCACGACAGTTAATTCCCCTCTCTCTCTCCTCTCTTTCTCTTTCTCTCTCTCTATCTCTCCTCTCTCTCCTCACTCCCTCTCTCCCCCTCTCTCTATCCTCTCCCCTCCTCTACCTCTCTATCTATCTCTCTATCCCTCTCTCTCTCTTCCCCTCTCCCTATCTCTGTCTCTCCCTCTGTCCTATCCCATCTCTCTCTTCCGACTCTCTATCCCCCTCTCTATCCCTCTCTCTCCCTCTCCCTCTATCTCTATCTATCTATCTCTCTCTCCCCTCTCTCCCTCTCCCTCTCTGTCCTCTCCTCTGTCTGTCTCTCCCCCCTCGTCTCTCTGTCCTCTCTCACCTCTCCTTCTCTCTGGTCTCCTCCCTCTTGTCTTGTCTCTCTTCCCCCTCTCTCTCCCCTCTCTCTCCCTTCCCTCTATCTATCTATCTCTCTCTCTCCCTCCTCCCCTCCCTCTCCCTCTCTCTGTACTCTGTCTCTCCCTCTGTCTGTCTGTCTCTCTCCCCTCTCTTTCTATATATCTCTCCCCCCCCTCTCTCTCTCTACAGAAACAGACACAAACACACACACATTTATAATAGACACTGCTCAAAGTGCTGTAGATTAATCAATTGATTCTAATGGCATGCAAACCCATCTAGGTTTATTCTTTGCCTAGAAGTTTGGGAACAAAAACAGCAATAGCATACAAAATGTTCAGATTAATTTGGATAATTTCAGAATGAATAGCAAGAAGAAGAATTCAAGATGACTCTTTTGGGAACAATTGGATAAATTACTTATCAGAATTTCATCTGTATATAGATATTGTATTAATATTGTACATATTCTTTTTTTATGTGAAAAGATAGAAAAGGGAGATGCCTAAGGAGATATAACAAACAAATGAATTGTATTACTGATTGTTTTATTTAAATTGTATTCCAATGAGGATTGAACTCACTATTCAGTAGTAATGGATCTATGAGTTTAGCTTGCTTACACCACTCTTGTATGCAAGTGATACAGTGCACTGGAATGATTGTTACTATATCCCAAGATAGTCAAAAACTTTTTCAAAATATCTACTACTCCCTAGCATGCACACACAAACTGTACCCAGGTTGAAATCAACATTATTCTTCAGGATGTTAAAATTTTATTTTTTATCAGTGCATATACAGTGTGTCTAAATAAGAGAAATTTATTAAAATACTTAAGATATTAACACTCATGGTATAGGAACTGGCTTACTGATTCTAGAGGCTTGTCATTTAATGATGAGATTGCAACATCTTCTTTCAAACAGATGGGTTGCGTAGAAACCAAGACCGCTCAATGTCATGCAGCAAAGATTCAGCTTGAAAAGCTGTATTTGCAAGAAGTGCTAGATCATTTGCATAGTTAACATCAGTAAAAGTGTCTGTGCGATATCTTTTGCTTCCTGTCTTTTTTACTGAGACTATTTTCTTTCATTAGATCTTATTGACGTTTGTAGTATGTAATCTAGGCAGATTATGAATAGAAAATGGTGTCAATCTCTTTCCAAAACTCCAATGACAATATCAAAGTAGTTATCAACTGAGCGGACCATGAATTTTGTGCCATTGTAAACCATCATTCTAACCATTTATTTATTGTAAAGAAATATTTTATTAAGTTTATTAAAGTGTTTTTTGTCAGTTAAGGTGTCAAAACTGATTGTCTTCTAGTCATGTGTCACCACTCCAAATACTTACTAGAAATTGTATACCTGTTTGATATATACCATGTGACTAGGTGTGCACACATAAAACAATTGTAAGTAGCAGTAATAAATTTATTTATTTGCTCATATTCACATTTTGTTTGCACACAGTTATGTGATATCAAGTATTACTATCTGTGTGGGTAGGTTAGAGTAACCTCCCTTTATTGATAGTTAACTTAGAGTGACCAATTGTGGTGTTATGCAAATATTAGTGGCAGGCTGTCGGTAAGTCTCTACTTAATGACTGGTGGACTTCGTACGTCGTATGAGATGGTTGATTTGTGTTACTCTTCTTACACTATCTAATACAAATAAACTCTGACTCGGAGTGGTAGTACCTGTTAGAGCCCCACTAATGGATCAAATAAATAAAAAAATGAGTTTAAAAATGTGTTTAAAAAAATGAGTTGAAAAGAAAATTGAGTACCCAACAAGAATGAATAAAAACAAAAACATCTTTGGCCTAAAATGACCCAAGAGTCAACATGCTGTAAGATCGAACCAACCAACAAAGCTCAGTCGGTAGAGCGTTCGGCTAGAAACCACAAGGTTCCTAGTTCGATACCGGTCCTCGCCAACTCAGCGTATGAGTAGCACAGGGATCTGTGCAGTAAAGTTAGGAGCTGATGGTAGGTGTGGCGCTCCACTTCAGATACTAAAACAATCTCCTTGGTCTAGCACTATTGAAAAGGGGATAGACGCCCTCGCTGATTGGCTGATACCGACTTTAGGCCGCCCCGACGACTTTACTTACTTTATATTGTTGCAGAGATTAATAACAATATTCCTTAGCAAATGATTGAACAGTTCTATTTGACCCATAGATGAGACCATAACTCTGAGTCAGAGTGGACCTGAGAGTAATGGCAATGAAGGGGTTATCTACACTCCCTAGATCTCTGAAACTGGACTCTTACACTCAGATACAGTTTAGTGCCATACCCAACAAGCCTTTTGTGGGGAGGAATTACTCTTCTAAAGGGTATACAGTCAGCGTATTCTAAGACCTGCCAAAGAGTTGTAGAGTTTCACTGATTCATTTCTGTTAAATAATCCAAAAAGCTTATTCTATTTTCCATGACACATTAGAATAGCACAGAACTGGAAATAGTCAAAAACAACCAAAAAATCCTATCAAGAACTAAAGATTGAAAAAAAATACTAAGTTTTACTCAGTATATCTGAATTATATGGCAATACACAGATTTCAAGATGGCAGCTTATTCTCACCTTTTCATACACAAATCCAAAATGGCCTATCTTTCTTTTTCACTGTTTTCCCACCAACACTAGGTATCTACTTTTGGTTGTCTTTTACTTCTTGCAAATTCAAGATATCGACTGCATCTTCATCTAAACCAGATTGCGATCACTTTTCCAGCTATTTTGCAAAACTTTTTACTGACAATTCTTTCGATCAGTGTGATTTTCATTATATAATCTAGTGATAAACATCATAAACTGATATGAATTCGAGAAAACACGACCAATTTAGAGCATTCTCATCAACAATACAAAAAATAGACAGATTTCTGGTAGATCTGTTTTCATCTGGAATGTTTCTAAGAGCAACCATAGTTGTTACGCCCCCTGGTGTGGTAATTCTGAAAAAGGGCAGATAATCATATATTCTGCATATATTGGGCACACTTTTAGCTCAGTTAGTAGAATGTGTTTAAGAACCACAAGTTTCCAGGTCCAATACTGGCTCTCGCCAAACCAGCGTATTGTTACATAATTATTGGATCCCTAATGCTTTTATAAGGTATTGTAGAAATCATAATGGCGATTAGTGCAGCTGATGGCCTTGAGGGTGAGTGACAGCGCTTGACCTCACTCCCACCTTCCGGGGATAAATCGTGAGAACCGGAAGGATAGAAAACCCTGTTCCGGTTTAAGGATATAGTAAGTTTAAGTCAGTTAGAAGTTAGAAGCAGAGCTCGTAACATGTAAGCCTCATCTGCGCAGATTATCTGGGCTGGGGATTTGGTAATAAAGTAACATCAACGTAAATCGAAGTCTTGTGTTTATTACCTAAAAACTAACAATGACACAGGGCTTCTGATAAAGAGCAATCTCCAACAGAAACCAGACCCGAAGTCCTCAGTGGAAGACCAGACCTTAGAAGATATACCAGACCAATATGTTAGAAGATAGAACCAAAGCCGGCCAGAAGAATAGATGACCAAGATATAGAAGAAGTAAAGAAGTAAAGAAAGGTATATAACATTGTATCGATTGGTACAGTGAAAACGTCAGTACGTAACAGTATGAGTAGCACAGGTCCAATACTGGCTCTCGCCAACTCAGCATATGAGTAGCACAGGGATCTGTGTGGTAAAGTAAGGAGCTGATAGTAGATGTAGTGCTCCATCTCAGACACCAAAAAATCTCCTTCGCATAGCACTAGTGAAAAGGGGATAGATTCCCTCACTGTGTGGCTGATACCGACTTTAGGTCACCCCGACAACTATACTTACTTTATAACCCTCTCTGATATATATATTTACTGACCCCTCCGCACGAGCGGGATATGACACAAGGTCAATTTCTTAAGCAGAGTTGAATTCAGAGTTTTCCTTCTCCTAGACCGGTTGCCTAACCAAGGTTAAAGAGCCCAGTCTGCCCTGCTATTTACCCATAGCTGGAGGGAGAGTAGAATTCATACCTTTCCCAAGGGTATTAGCGCTAAGTGAAATGCAATTACCACGTCCAGGATTTGAACTCGGGGCGACAAGTCCATTTCCTATGACTTTAACCATTACACCACGCGCTTTCTACATAAACCCTCTCTGATATAGTTCAGTTGGTAGAGCATCTGCCTAGGAACCACAAGATTCTGGGTTCGATACTGGCTTCACACACTCATTTCTTGATTACGACAAGAAGGTTCCCGAGTCCGAAAAGGTTACCGAGTTTGTGAAGGTTCTTGAGTCTGACACAAAATACCTGAAGAAGGCAGGAGGGCACATCAGCTGAAACATTGTAAAAAAACCCAATGAAGATGAGGACAATAGTCCGAATAATACAAATAATACTAATTAGTAAACTTGTTCAAATGAAATTTGGTGAAAAGACAATTCTGCATTATGTCTATAAATTGTGCGCATCTCATTGTGACACACTTTATGAAAAATATATAAAGTCCTATTTAATTTTCTTTTGAACACTGAGAAATTAAATTAGAGTCCACAAACAAATTAATCTATTTTGTTTGTTTTCTTTTTTGTATGGTATGAAGAGATCACAGAGAGAAATATTAAAAAATAGAGAAAGAAGGAAAGACAAAAAAAAAAAATGAAGACAGAAAGATAGTAAAAAATTTTTAAAAAGAAACAAAATAAAAAAAAAACAAGTATATTGAAGTAATAGAGGAGTAAAAGAAAAACGTTTGTTGAAAATAATTATTATATTAGATCTGAAGCATTTTTGATCTCACAACCCCCCCCCCAAAAAAAAACCCTCATATGCCTCTTATTTTTTAAAAGAAAAAAAAAAGGAATAAATAAACGTTAAGAAAAGCACATCATAAATTATCTCCCTTTGTCGTTCTTTTTTTGCTGGTTCTCCATTTTGATAAAAAAAAAAAAAGAAAAAAAGAAAGAAATTATATCAATAACAGAAAATAGCTTTAAAATAAAATTAAACCTTAAAATATAAAACTCATGGGGTTAAATCGAACTTAACAGACTTAAATTCCACCATCGTATGTCACCCCACCGAAAGAAAAAAAATACCAAAAACCCAGGGAATTAACCGAATTTAATGAAATTTTCAGTGTTGATATATTAATGAATAAAATATATAATGCATCAGTTATTTTATTTAAAAACTTTTACATTTGTTCAGGTCAGTTAACTTTGAACCAGGTATATTTGAGGCGTAAACACAGATTCTCAAAGACACGTGGTTCAAAGTTAACTGACCTGAAAAAATTTAAAAAATTTAAATAAAATAACTGGTGCATTATATCTTTTATTTGTTAATATATCAACACTGAAAATTTCAAATATTTTGTAAACAATATCTATTTTATCGGATTACTCAGTCAGTCATATTGGTTTGGTTTATGTAAGGGCATATAAAATCCTTATGGGTTATTTAATGTTAAAACTTGGTTAATTAATGTTTGATTATAATCATAACTATTTATATGTTCCAATGATTTATTTTTTTGAATTGCTCTATTTTTATTTGTCTATAATAATCATATATTTGCACACAGTTATATGTTTTCAGCTATTCAAATCTAATACAAATAATTTGCCTACAGTGATTTAATTTCAAATGTTATTATCTAATATTAATAATCTATGCACTATTATATGATTTCAAGTAACTTGTTATTTAATGATAATGTATTTTTTTCTTTTGGCGGGATGACATACGATTGGGGGAATTTAGGTCTGTTAAGTTTGATTTAACCACTCATGGATTCTCAGTCAATGACATTTTGGCTTGTGACTCATAGGTTTAGCAAAGATCTTTTTGGGTTTTTTTTTGTGATTCCTAACTTGGGCATTTTAGCGTAAACATCTACAGACTGACATTTTCATTGTCAATCATTATAGAAACAATATCACTGTTTACAAATTATGCAACAACCAATTATTTTTTAATTTAGCAAAGTGTAAAGAATGGAAAAGGGATTAACAAAATTTTTAAAAAAGAGATAATGATTAAATTTTAAGAAGAAAATTGAAAAGAAATAATTGAAAAAAAAAAAACATAATTGAAAAGACATAAAATGTCTTTATTCAGTTTTTTTAATTTTTAAAAATGTTTTTCTCTTATGTGTAAACAAAGAAATATGGTTGATTAAAAATGAACAGATGATTTTGATAAATTCTATAAAAACAATAAAATTGACCTTTTAGGGTCAGGTTAGCTCAGTTGGTAGAGCGTTCGGCTAGAAACCACAAGGTTCCTAGTTCAATACCGGCCCTCGTCAACTCAGCATATGAGTAGCACAGGGATCTACGGTAAAGTAAGGAGCTGATGGTAGGTGTGGCGCTCCACCTCAGATGCAAAAACAATCTATTTGGTCTAGCACTAGTGAAAAGGGGATAGACTCCCTCACTGATTGGCTGATACCGACGACAAGAGATACCCCAAAATGTAAACAACCATAATTAGTTGTGTATAATACACTGTAATGATAAACGATAACACCGATAGATTTTGGAAAGCTTTACACTTATTAAGAGTTTATATAGTCTAGTATTCCCTAGAGAGTTCTCCAAAGGGGAGGTAATCCTAAAGTAGGGAAGGTAACTCAATTACTTAATACACTCACATTTGTGTATAAGACACACACCTAGGTTTTAACTACACAATTCTAATAAAAAAAACAACTTAAATATAATACACATTGACTTTTTGGAATTTGTAGTAACCCCTAGCACCTATATGATTGTCCCAACACTATTGCTCTTTTGGCAAGACCCCACACTTTTTTATCATATATGAGCTAGGAGGCAGTGGCTGAGAGTTTCATTGTCCTGGGTATGACATTAAACTATCTGATGGTGAGGTTCCAATTCTGGAGCTTGGGGAATCTGGAGTACCTCTTCATCACTCTTACTCCCACGTCCACTCTGACTCAGAGTGGTAGTACCTGTTAGGGTCCCATCCATGGGTTAAATAGAACAAACTGAGGTCTAAAAATGTGTTCAAAATTACCCATCAGGAATGAATGGAATAAAACGTCTTTGGCATAAAATGACCCAATAAGGGTTGACATGCCATAAAATCCAACCAATCAAACAAACTATTGCAGCAAAAGTTTTTATCCAGTTTGTATCGACAAAAATAATAATTTATCTAGTTTATATTATATTTTTGAAAAACAAAACTTAAACAAAATTTACATAGTATCTAGAGCAAAGGCAACAATATGTTCACATGAAAATGTAACAAACTATCACTGAAAATAAGTTCCCAATAGAAAAACAAAAACAAAATATAAACAAACAATGTTTCAGCTGATGTGCCCTCCGGCCTTCTTCAGGTATTTCTTGTCAGACTCTGGAACTTTCTCTGACTCTGGAACCTTCTTTTCAGACTATGGTTAGCGGAATGAGAACAGGATAACTCCATGGACTGAATAAAGGGTTAGGTTCAAAGTTTCGTGATGGCTCCCGATTACGACAAGAAGGTTCCTGAGTTCGATTAGAAAGATCCAGAATCTGAAAAGAAGGTTCCCGAGTCCAACAAGAAATACCTGAAGAAGACCGGAGGGCTGAAACGTTGTACAGATAACAGTGAAGATGAGGACAATAGTCCGAATAATCCAAATAATACTTAGTATTATTTGGATTATTTGGACTATTGTCAAGCCTCATCTCAGAAATTCCGAAAAATAATAAACAAACACACATTCCAGTGGCTACTTCACTGTAAGTAAAAGTAAAGTCAGTGGAATGGCCTATTGACTGTATCAGATGAACAGTAAGAGAGTCTATCCCCTTTTCACTAGTGCTAGACCAGAGTGATTGTTTTTGCATCTGAAGTGAAGCGCCACACCTAACACCTTTACTGCAGATATTCAAACTGTACTACTCATGCACAGAGTTGGCAAAGGCCGGTATCAAACCCAGAACCTCGTGGTTCCAAGGTGGATTGTCTACCGATTGAGCTAAACTAGACCAGAGAGAGAGAGAGAGACAGACAGACAGAGAGAGAGAGAGAGAGAGAGAGAGAGAGAGAGAGAGAGAGAAGAGAGAGAGAGAGGGGGTAGAGACAAAGACAGAGAGATATGAAAATTTATTGTAGACCCAACAAGGGAAAAGTAAATATTTTTTGATAAAAAAGATCCAAAAAGTGTTTTTTATTTTATTGGGTGACACATGTTTCAGGTTGTTTAAAATCCTTTTCAAGCTAATATGACCTGTGTTTGGGTTCATATATATATATAATATATATATATATATATATATATATATATAGGCAATTTATGGGTGTGTGTGTTGTCATAAAAGTGTCACACAGGCTAATCTCAGTTGATTGATATCCAATCAGTCTATATTTATTTCAGCAGATTTCTTTGATCTGTTTTCTCCCTCCTTTCTCATAATATTTCACTCTAATGAAGGTCGAATTTTCTCTGTGTACGGAATATTTTCACATTTTTCTATTATTATTGTTTCATTTCATTTGTTTATTTAATGATAATAATAGTTTGAACCGTGTACACAGAGATGAACTGACCGAAACACATGTGTAAGTGATATTGATTAAATTCATCTTTTATTATCCATTCTGTTCTTTCTTTTCTCTATTCATTCTTGCTCATATATATATATATATATACAGCATACAGTGTTATGAACATAATCCAACATACAGTGTTATTAGAAGAGTGCTCAATATCTGTGATAGAGCATTAATAGATAAATACATAAATAAATGTTTTAGTTTATATTTATATACATTGGAACTATTTTGCTACCGTTGGTTTCTTGCTGTGTAGCGGTCATCAGGCAATGAAAGTGTTTTGAAAATCAAGCATTTCCTAAACACTTTCGTTGCCTGATGACTATATATATAACAGCTTTATACTATTATAACGTAGGTGCAAAGTTATACATGCTTTGGATACAAATAACTCCGACGAAGGTTAATAGACAAAACATTTAATACATACAGCACATGGATAACAGTTGATACAACGTTCATAGTAAAGAGTACACATAAAAAGGGGTACACAAATCAAGATAAGACACATTCATGAATGATACAGATATACATATATGAGTACAGACATGAGACTAGGAATAGTCCATGCTGTGAGGACTTACAGTAATGTAAGGGGGGCGGAGCCCCGACGAGAGGGTTTAGATAGAATCTACTCCATGTGGCTCGTAGTTGGTGAAACCGGCAAAGAGATCAAAAGGATTTGAAACCGGCGCTTAAATACTATGGTGCCCCTGGTGGGCATCATCAAACTAAAAAGGGCAGACAACTCCACCAGGCGAATACAAACTAACGCTACACTATCATTATTATTGTCTCGGTTAGTTAGCAATTTTCTCCAGTGTGTACTCCCCCGGGTCCTAGTATTTTCTCTATCACAACATGCAAGAGATGAGACATTTTTATCAAGATACTGAGTTGTGGGACAGAGCACATAGATGAGGATTTCTATCTTTCTCAACACCCTAAGTGTTAAATGAGTGAAAAGAGAGTCAATAAAATTTTAATCTAGTTTCTATGCTAATAACTAATGCATTTTATTGGCTTGAAAAGCAGCAAAATGACCATCTGCACACAAACGCTTTTTCCTCATCGCCAATGAATAATTACATTAGGTTCAACTGAAAAGGGTGATAATTTATGTTAAATTTTAAACAAAAAAGGGATGAAGCCCTCAGATAACAAAAGCAGGCAAAAACTTTTCAGACTCTAAATTTGACATAAGATTAGATATTTATTTAATGAAATTAAAGAAAAAAAAGTTTAATTTATCAAAATCGCGTGCTATTCACAGAATTCCGTCCCAGCCTCCTGCCTAAAAAACGCTAGGCGGTGATAGCTGAAAAAAAACCCAGCCCTCCCTATGAATGAAGTCCCTAGCTGAAGCGGTGTCTGCTGAAGCACTTAAGGCATTTTTCCCTAAATGTTAATGTGATATTTTACCCCCTCCAGTCGTTTTTCAACAAGTAAATGTAAATATTTTAACCCTCCCCCTCTTTAAAATATTTCAAGGGAGGGGGCTGAATATTTACATTTACTTGTCAATAAAAATATGACTTACTTTTAATGCCTTCAAACCACTAAAGAAAAAAATAATTTGTCGATTAAAACGCCTTCATTCCGCTAGAAAAATTATTTTTTTTTTTGTATTTTCATTTTATTTTAATTATTTTTTTCGACAATCAATTACAAATAAAAAATCAAAACATTTTTTTCGGTATTTTTATTTTATTTAGGGAGGGTTGTTTTTTAAGTTATCACCACCTAGCGTTTTTTTTTCTGTGAATAGCACACAAAATAGAAAAATAATCCCAAAAGTAAGGTTTCCAAAGCACTGATGACACAGGAAATGTGTTTGTGTGTCTATTGGCAACACTGTTGTGTTTGTTGTTCAGGTGTCTGCCTTTGCACACACCTTGCTGCTACACTCAGTCTTGGCTTGGCAATCATTTCTGATGGAGCTCCGAAATGACGCTACCACCAAGTGTGAAGTTCATGCACTTATGTAAACATCATTGGCAATCAAGAATTACTGTTTCTATGATTTCTAAATATTTTTGTAATCATACCTTTGTGATTTCCAAGGTAAAATTTTTATTTAAAATGTCAAATCTGCTCATAATTCATCTTGGAGGCATGTAGTGTAATGGTTATCATCATAGGAAATGGGCTCGACTACCCAAGTTCAAATCTTGGATGAGGCTGTTTGCCTTTCACATATCACTAATAACCTTAGGAAAGGTAGGCATCCAACTGTTCTCTCTCTAGCTATGGGTAAATAGTAAGGCAGACTGGGCTCTTTAACATCGGTTAGGCAACCAGTATAGGAGATGTAAACTCTGAATCTAAACCTGTTAATTTTAGAAATATGCAATGGTTGTTAATATTATACAAAAAATGGGAAAGGTATGAATCCAATTATTCTCCCTCAAGCTATGGGTAAATAGTAGAGCAGACATAGGAGATGTAAACTGAATCTAAACCTGTTAAACTCCATTTAATTTTAGAAATATGCAGTGGTTGTTAATATTATACAAAAAATGGGAAAGGTATGAATCCAATTATTATCCCTCTAGCTATGGGTAAATAGTAGAGCAGACTGGGCTCTTTAACCTCGGTTAGACAACCAGTATAGAAAAATTCTGAATTCAAACCTCCATTTAAGAAATTGATCCTTGCTTATGGTAGAGGGATTGGTAAATATATATAAACAGAGTCGGATCTTAGCAAAACTAAAGAGCACTAAGCAAAACTTTTAGTAGGTTTATCTGACTCATTAGGTTTATCTTTATTATTTGCTCTACTTAGGTATTGAGCACTCTTTACTTATTAGCTTTAGTATATCCTAGCGGGTTTTGTATGAATATATATATATCTTATATATACATATTATATATATATATATATACATATAAATTGTTTTTTCTTTTGGTCAAGTATTATATCAATAGATTATTTTTGGTTGGTACGATTATCTTGGTCTTTTCTTTTTTTCAACATTTTTTTCCCAGGTGATGTGTGGTAGTATATTTTTACAATCAAACTATTTGCCGGGTTTTTTTCTCATTGCGAGGATTTACCAACAAGTTTGGTATATTAAACAGATTTATATGTAAAAGTTAGAGTTTTAAACAGGCAGCCATTTTTTGGTTTCTTCTTGAAAAAAATTAAAGTATGAGCAATAATTTTGTTCTTCAAAGAGAATCAACCAGTCTAGGAAAACTCTGAATTCAGGGAATTTCTTTATCCGATTTCCAGTCGGTTTAATAATGGCCGTTGGGTAAGTGAAAGGAAAGATGGTTGTAACGGTTTGCGATACGACATCTCTCTCTTT
>CM042147.1:115326711-115331996 GCA_023376005.1 Doryteuthis pealeii | reverse complement strand
TTCCAATATTATGTTATGCTGATTTTCATGGCAGGTCAGCTAAACTTTCTTGAAAGCACCAATTTCCTTTCTAACAAAATTTTAATAATGATTGGACCAAATTAAGCTTTATCACGTGTCTCTCTTTTAATAGTTTATCTTGGTTTTATGATATATATTTATACCCAACAGAGGATTGAGGTCATATTCAGAAATAATAATATTGGAAGTGCATGGTGTAATGGTTAAAGTTATGGTTTTATGATTCATAAATTTCATAAATTTGACCTTTATTTTTTTCTGTAAATCTTTTTGTAATTATTCCCAATAACAATATTACAAAATCTCAGTTTTGATTCTCATTTAAGAAAATTTTTTTAATAGAAATTTCACTTTTTTTTTTTATCTTACAAATAATATTGGTTATTTTCTTTTAACTCATTAAATTTAAAATTTAAAATTTATTCTATTCATTTATTTGAGAATTCTTATTTTGTGTTTTTTGGGTTTTTTTTTTTTTTTTTTTTTTTGTGAAATAACTTTTTTAAATTTCTTTTTTTTTTTTCTTGCTTTCTTTCTATTTTATACAAAAATTTTGCATACTTTTTTTTTTTCTAAAACTTTGAATTTGTTCCCTTAACAAATATATCTTTTCTATATTTTTATTCTATATAAATTTAAATATTTGTTTTCTTTTCTTTGGAAATTTTATTTTTTTCTTTTCTTTTAATATTTCTTCTGAGTTCCTTTTCTCCAAGAAGAAAAAAAAAAAAATACTTTATTCAAACATTCTTTCTTGTCTGCTTATAAATTTGTTCAATTTGCTTATTCATAACCAAAATTAGGCTTTAGAATGAAAGAAAAAAAAAAAAAAGAAAAAGAAAAAAAAAAAAAAAGAAAAAAGAAAAAGAAAAGTTATTTATAATTCTGTAAACCTGCTTATAAAAATTGTGAATCATTCATTCATGTGCCGGGGCCTGTGGTCATTAGTATTTCTTTTTACTGCTTTTTTAAAAAAAAATGTTCTGCCCATGAATGTGTATATAATACTTGAATGTTATATCTATGGATATCTTAAAGAAAGACAGGTGGCTTATCATAAAGCAGGTGTTTGAGTCTGACTTGGGTGGATATGTATATTTAGATGAACTAAGATGAGGAATAAGAGAGAGGGGGAATGAAAGAGAGAGAGAGGGGGATGAAAGAGAGAGAGGGGAATGAAAGAGAGAGAAAGGAGTGTTCAAAGACTTAAAAAGAACAGAAATTTGAGAAAGATAAGAGAGAGAGAGAGAGAGAGAGGAGAGAGAGAGAGAGAGAGAGAGAGAGAAGGGGTGATGGATAGGGAGGTGATAAGCTTTTCATTCCTTTTGTAAAGAATATAAAAGACTATTGAAAATTTTAAAGAATAGAATTGGAAACAAAAAAACATGGTTTTTAATGTTGTTTATAGTGTAACTTATGATGTATTGAAAGAGAAGAGAAAAAAAAAAGAACTTATTAAAATTCATGAGATGAAAAATTGCAAAAAAATTATGATGTTAGTTTTTGAGAGTGAGGAAAGAGGAAGAAATATAAAAAATTTTAAGAAGAGACAGAATGAGAAATAAATAAAGAGAGAAGAAATATAAATGTAGAGATTGGGAAAGAGAGAGATAGAGAAGAAAAGGGAGCAAGAGAAAGATAGAGAAAGAAAAAGGGAGCAGTAGATGGAGAAAGAAAAACACAGAGAGAGAGAGAGAGAGAGAGAGAGAGAGAGAGAGAGAGAGAGAGGGGGGGAGAGAAAGAGAGAGAGATTGGGGAAGAAAACAAGAGAGATGAAGAGATGGAGGAGGAAAAAGAGGGAGAAAGATGTAGGAGAAAATAGTGAGAGAAAGATGGAGGAGAAAAAAGAGAGAGAGTGATAGAGGAGAAAAAGAGGAGAGAGAGAGGAGGAGAGAAAAAAAAGAGAGAGATGGAGGAGAAAAACATGAGAAGAGAGGATGGAGGAGCAAAGAGAGAGAGATGGATGAGAAAAAGAGAAAGAGATGGAGGAGAAAAAAAGAGAAAGAGAGAAAGAGATGGGGTAGAAAAAGAGAGAGAGATGGAGTAGAAAAAAGAGAGAGGGACGGAGGAGAAAAAAGAGAGGGAGGAGAAAAGAGAGAGAGAGAGAGAGAGAAAGAGAAAGAGGTGGCGGAGGAAAGAGGAAAAAAGAAAAGAGAGAGATATTGTAATATTTTAAAAAGAAAGTGTAAGAAAATAAAGAGATTAGAAATGTAAAAAGTAGGGGTTGAGAGAGAAAGAGAGAGAGAGAGAGAGAGAGAGAGAGAGAGAGAGAGATGAAGGAGAAAGAGAGTGAGGGAGATGGAGGAGGAAAAAAAGTGTGTGAGAAACTGTGGAAGAAAGAGAGGAAAAGAGAAAAAGTAGGAAAAAGTGAGGAAGATAAATACATCATCACATAAAAGAGGGTGAATCAATCAGAGAGAGAGAGAGAGAGAGAGAGAGAGAGAGAGAGAGAGAGAGAGAGAGAGAGAGGGGGGTAACAGAAATAAAACTGTAGAGAAAAATAAAAAAGTGAGAAGAGAACAGAGAGCCATTTCTAGAAAGAATGATTGAAAAATAAAAGTAAAGGAAGAGTTAAAAAAATTAAAGATAGATAAATGAAGGGACATTTTGAGAGAGAGAGAGAGAGAGAGAGAGAGAGAGAGAGAGAGAGGGGGGGAGAGAGAGGGGAGTGGGAGGGAGAGAGAGAGAGAGGGAGAGACAGAGACAGAGAGAGTTGATGCAAAATTTCCAACAAATCTGTTAACTTTTATACAATGTTAGAGATATCACAGAAGTGTCCTTTAAGATTACTCAAATTTCACTATTTTTCTTATGGCAAACCCCTTTTTTATTATATGGGTGCTAGAAGGCGGTGGCTGCGGGTCTACATGTCCTGGGAATGACGTTAAACTCTATCTGATGGTGAGGTTCCAGTTTTGTAGGTTTGGGGAATGTGGAGCACCCCTTTATCACCATTGCTCCCTGTTCCACTCTGACCCAGAGTGGTAGTACCTGTTAGGGTCCCATCTATGGGTTAAATAGAAAACATGAGTTTATAAACAAAATTGTATTATCCATTAAAAATGAAATTATTTCAAAACTTTGTTAGCATTAAATTTTTTTTTTACCAATAGAAGTATTCAGCATAAAATAACCCAAGGGGTTGACATGCCGTAAAACCAAACCAACCAATCAAATTTCACACACAGTTTTTTCAGTTCTCTGGCAAGGTCCAAGTATTTGTCTATCTTTTTTTTTTCTTTCATTTTCATTCTTTTCGATTGGAGTTTGAAATGATTACTACAATTTCATAATCCATTATGTTAGCCATTACTCCACATTTCACACACATGTCCCACAGTTTTTTCAGTTCTCGGGCAAGGTCCAAGTATTTGTCTATCTTTTTTTTTTCTTTCATTTTCATTCATTTCGATTGGAGTTTGAACTTGCTTACTACAATTTCATAATCCATTATGTTAGCCATTACACCACATTTCACACACATGACCCACAGTTTTTTCAGTTCTCGGGCAAGGTCCAAGTATTTGTCTATCTTTTTTTTTTCTTTCATTTTCATTCTTTTCGATTGGAGTTTGAAATGCTTACTACAATTTCATAATCCATTATGTTAGCCATTACACCACATTTCACACACATGTCCCACAGTTTTTTCAGTTCTCGGGCAAGGTCCAAGTATTTGTCTATCTTTTTGTTTTCTTTCATTTTCATTCTTTTCGATTGGAGTTTGAACTTGCTTACTACAATTTCATAATCCATTATGTTAGCCATTACACCACGGCGATGACTCTCTTCATGATTGGAATTAGTTGCAATAAAAAATAAAGTAACTAAAATTTAATCCAAAAGAAAATGCTACTCAAAATTAATGGTTGATATTTTCAGTTAATTTCAAAGATTATTGTTGCTTTGTTGCTACTTTTCTTTTCAAAAAAATTTGGTCTGATCATTTTTTTAAATTTATTTTTTTTACATTATTCAGATGTAATTTGTCAGATGCTATGTCCATTGTTAGTCTGTTTAGTACATTGCATTCTGGGAAGTTTTAGAAGAACCATGTAGTTTATTTCTGAATCATGTCTCCTGACTCATTTTTTTTTCTTTTTCTTTTCAATTAAAGAAGGATCTAGCTAAAAAGAAAATTTTTGAAAAATATAAAATAAAAATAAACAAAGGTAATTAAAAATGAATATTAACATCTAAGATAAAAAAAAATTATGTATAAGATTCAAATTAAATTCACTTTTTAATAAATAGCAGCCATTTTTAAAATTGATATATCACTAATACCAAAATCAAACTTCACTATCACTCACCTAAGTCAATATTTAAAATAAATGAGTCAAAATGAATTAATCAAAGCAGTGTGTATTATTAAAAAAAAGTTATCAGAACTTTTACAACAAAAAGATGCTTTAGGCTATCTTTCTTGATTCATTTTTTTTTCTTGTTTTTTTTTTTTTAATTTTTTTTTTAGATAAAATCTTCTCAGTAAAAACTGATCGTTTCCTTTCAAAAGATTATAAGTTGATGAAAAGCGGAAAACTTATTCTTAATTTCATTTCTTGATTCATGAAAACTTATTCATTGAAAATAAAAGCTGATTCTCTTGTGTTCAAGATTTCCGAGACACATTCAAGATGAAAAGTAGTTAGGCAATATTTGAAAATCTTTTAAACTATGCAGAAGTTTATATTTCTCTAAGCTCACACCTATTTCTGAATATGACCTCAATCCTCTGTTGGGTATAATCTTGTGAATCGTTGAAGGTCTTACAGTATTGGACGAAAAAAAAAATCTCAGACAGCTGACATAACTGAACCATTTTTTTTATTATTGCCACAATTTTAATGAAACTTCAATGCCTAAGACCCATATAAGAAGTGATTATTTTCCTTAAACAGACATAATTATCATACCAAATTAACAGATAAAATTCCTTTAAAATATGAAACGCCTAATTTTGAGTTTCAAATTTCATATTTGTAGATTCTAAGAACAAATCTTTATTTAATAAAGAGTGTTATATAATCTATGCATAGATTATTGTCAACCCCCTGTATTTCTGAGGGGATGGCCCTTTTTGATATCACAGGCAGGACTTTCCATGGAATATTACAGAAAGCTTGCGAAATACGTGAAGTCATGTGGAACCTGGTTGGCTCTCAGTTTCAGCTTGGATGTCAGGCAGATAAGGCCTTGGCTGAGACTCACTGCACACGCGTGCTGTGATTAGTTAAAGAAATATGTTTAGTTAAGTAAATAAA
>CM042147.1:115276711-115321711 GCA_023376005.1 Doryteuthis pealeii | reverse complement strand
TAATAAATAGAATACAATGTAAACATGAAAAAACTCTCGGCCGAAACCCTTGTTGGCACTTCATTAAACCAATTTTATCCATTCAACATTTTCTTTCCTTTATTTATGTATCTTTTCAACATGTGATTTTATGTGTATTAATAAACTATCAGACATAATGTTTATTAACTTCATTTGTATTTATTGGTAGGAATAATCAATATGTATTTTGACCATTTTAACTTCAAATATCAAACATTTTGCCCTGAAGAAGGCCTTTTTCTTTGTATACTTAAATATTTTCTTAATTTTTAGGAATAATTATAGCACCTTTAAGATAAAAAGGGTTGGGTGTTTGTTTGCCATAAGAGCAATTTGAATAATACAGTTTGTAACTTAATCATATAAGTGCTATAGCTTGACATGACCAGCAAATTGATTGGATCTTTTACCATTTAGCCCAAGTAAGGGTCAAAGTAGAGTGTTGCAGATCACATAACCACTTAGTACCTATCCTAATAACTAACACAAGATGGACACAAGAAACAAGACCCAAGATGACAAGAAGTCCAGAAAGGACTCTACCCAGATAGCAGAGATAGACCTAAGTAAGATAATAATTAAGAAGGGCTATTTAACACCAAGTTCTCAAATGATCTTGGGGTCATCACCAGTCGATTAAACCAATTTGACACCTACTTATGGAACAACTCTAAATCTTTTAAAATTATCAACATGACATCTCAAATTATAGATATAGTTAATCTATTATTTCGCAGTCATTTATAGATGCAACCGTCTTGTGCTTGAAGAGTACTAAAGTAGGAGTACTGAGGAGAGTGCTGAAAGTAGGCATTTTAAAACAATGACTTTTGCAGGTGATAATGTTGAAAATGCCCTGACACCTAGAGAGAGGATACAACAAAGATCTTTGATATCTGGAGAGGAGTATTTTGAATCACATTGACATCTGGATGTAGGCATTTTAAAAAATCCTGTGGATAAAAAAAATGAATTGAAGAGATTTTTTTAAAGGAATTTTAAGTGAACAGATCATAATGAATGCATTAGGGTGGATATAGCAACAAAAAAAAAAAACAACAGATTTTTGGGTACCATGGAATACCACAGGGTACCCCAACCCTTTTATTGACAGAGCCAAGTAATGATCGTGTTTTACACATCTTTTCAACATGGGGATTGTGTGCTTGTCTTTCTGTAACCGAAACTACTCAAGTCACAATTCCCTTAGTTATTAACGTCACATTCTCAATTATTTTATTTGTATTTAAACCTCAATTATTAATAAAATTGTTTTACATAATTAATACAGTTGACTATATCTACATACGAATAACATGCAATTGTATTTATATATAGAACAAAATGGCAGTTAACCGTGTGAACAGGAAGACTAATTTGCATATTGATTAAAAAAAATTGATTTTAATAAATATGTGTTTGGTATTATTGATTTTTAATTGTTTGTTTTTATATGGATATGAGCAAAAATCTTATGAGCAATTGATTAACAAGAAGAAATAGCTGTAATTTTATTCTTTACTTCCTATTTAAACTAAATAGTTAAATTAGGAAAATTTAGCAATGAAAGATGAGAATGATGGAAGAGTAAGTTTTAGTTGTTCTATTTTTCAATTATACTCCCCCCCCCCTCTGTTTCAAATCTTTTTATCTGCATTCTTATTTAGTTTCATTAGCCTTTTTAATTTAATATAATATCTTATTACATTAAAACTTAGATACTTGCATATATTTCAAGTTGGTTTAATTTCTTTATTTCCTAATATGGAAAATCCGATCTCACTGACAAGTTAAAGCAACAATTCTTCCAGGCTGTGGTTGTATCAGTGCTGCTGTATGGCTGCACCACTTGGACCCTAACAAGGTGCCTTGAGAATAAGCTAGATGGGAGCTGCACGAGAATGTTGCGTGCTGTCTTGAACAAATCATGGAAACAACACCCCCACAAGGAAACAGCTGTATGGCCACCTGCCTCCCATCTCACAAACCATCTGAGTGATGCTGGACACTGCTGGAGAAACAAGGATGAGCTCATAAACAACGTTCTCCTGTGGAAACCAACACATGGGCATGCTAGTGTGGGCCGCACCAACAAGAAACCTACAATGACCAACTCTGCAAGGATGCTGGATGCTGCGTGGGGGACCTTCCTGGGTCTATGATTGATAGGGAGGGTTGGCGAGAGATTGTTATGGATATCCGTGCTGACTGCGCGACATGATGATGATGATGATGATGATGATGATTTCTTAATCTTCTTTTCACATTGGAGTTTCTTCTTTTCTTTTCTTTCCAGCAATCACCTGTCCTTGTCTTTCTTTCAGCTAGGTATCTTCGTTCAAACACAAATCAATATTTTTTTTTCTGACAAGTTAGTTTTCTTTCCTTAGACATACTGACATAAATTCCTGTGATAAATTTTCGTTTATAAATTTAACATAAGAGGAAAACAAAAATTACTTCTAATAAAACAGAACAATTGCAACAATGTATTATAATAAAAGTTATAGGAGAAATAAAAGATTCATTCTTCTTCCTATAAAAACCTCAGCATGTGACTTTCTCTTTCCTTATTAACTCAACAACTTTCACCTTTTCACTTAAAGGAAGCACTTTATGGCTTCTCTTAAACATAGCTAAATTGCAAGTATCACCATGCTGTACTGAAGTAAGTTTGATAAGAATAAAAACAATAAAATCTATTATTCGTCTGAAACTTTTATAAAAATCTATATATGACCGAGTTTATATATATATATATATATATATATATGTGTGTGTGTGTGTGTGTGTGTGTGTGTACATGTGTATATACACACACAATGAATAAAACCTCTCATATATAAACACGCACACAGTGTATATATATATATAATATATATAATATATATATATATATATATATATATATATATTGAGCAAAGTTTAATATATATAAAAAAATGTATACAATATATATAGTATATATATATATATATATATATATATATATATATATTGAGCAAAGTTTAATATATAAAAAATGTATACGATATATATAGAAAACTATGTGTGTATATATATATATATTTATATATATATATGTATATATGTATACACACACAATAAATAAGACCTCTCATATATAAACACACACACAGTATATATATATATATATATATATATATTGAGCTAAGTTTAATATATATATAAATGTATACGTTATATATAGAAAACTGAATAGGGCCGTATTAGATCAGTCGGTAGAGCATTCAGCTAGAAACCACAAGGTTCCTAGTTCGATACCGGTCCTCACCAACTCAGCATATGATTAGCACAGGGATCTGTGCGGTAAAGTAAGGAGATGATGGTAGGTGTGGCGCTCCACCTCAGATGCTAAAACAATCTCCTTGGTCTAAAACAATCTCCTTGGATAGACTCCCTAGCTGAGTTGCTTGATACCAACTTTAGGGCGCCCCGTCGACTTTACTTACTTTATATATATATATATATATATATATATATATATATATATATATATATATATATATTATACTGTGCATGTCTGTGTATTTGCTACTCAAAAAATAAAACCTTTCATATATATAAAACACTATACACAGACATAAATAAACCCTCTCACATACATAGACACACATGCATGTTTATAAACACACACATACATATATTAGTTAGCTCAGTATATATATATATATATAAAATAATAAAATTCGAAGGCAATACAATGCGTAAAAAATAAAGACAAAAAGATGTTTTATATGTCTAATCGATTTCAAAGCTAGAGCTTCATCCTCAGAGTTTATTTTCAGAAAAAAAATTTCTGAAAATAAACTCTGAGGATGAAGCTCTAGCTTTTGTCTTTATTTTTTACGCATTGTATTGCCTTCGAATTTTATTATTTTATAACATACTTAACAATGCTTCAAGTAAATTTACCAATTACTTTTATATATATATATATATATATATATATATATATATATATATATATATATAAAAAATAAAGAATTCAGTGAGACATGTAAATAGTGTGAATGTTTCTGTTTCAACATTATTAATAAAATCAATTTTAGGAACCTATGAATAAAACTAACCAATAAGAATAATTATGGCAGAATTGTTTAGTTTATATTTGTTCAGCTTAAGTAGTTAAATTGTAATTTTTAACTTTGTCAGAAAGAACAAAGAGACAGAGAGAGTAGGATATAAAAAGAGAAGAGAGAAAGTAAGAGAGAAACAATAGGAACAAAAAAAAAAGAAAGAGACATATAGAAAAAAGAAGAAAAGAAAGAAATTATAGAGAGAAAGGTAGAATGAAAGAAAGCAACTAAAAAAGAAATGGAGAGACTTTTGAAAGAAAGAAAGAAAAAAAGATAGAAAAAAAAAAACTATAAGAGCAAAGGAAAAAATAGTGAAAGAGACTTTTGAAACAAACAAAGAAAGATAACAGGAATAAATAAACAATACAATGAAAGAAAGAAAGAAAGAAAGAAAGAAAGAAAGAAAGAAAGAAAGAAAGAAAGCTATCACAGAAAAAAAGGGGGGGAAAAAGAAACTCAAGGAACAAAAGGAAAGAAATTAAAGAAAAGAAAGAAAGGAACTTTTGGAAGAAAGAAAGAAAGAAGGAAAAAAAGAAACAGCAGGGAAATGAAGAAAAAGAAGGAAAGAAAGAAAGAAACTATAAGAACAAAGGAAGAAATAGAAAAAGTTACTTTTGAAACAAACAAAGAAAGATTAAAGAAAGAAATAAACAATACAATGAAAGAAAGAAAGAAAGAAAGTTACAATAGGAAAAAATGAAAAAAAGAAACTCATGCAAGAAAGTAAGAAAGAAACCAAAGAAAACAAAAGAAAGGAAGAAAAAAAGAAAGAAAGAAAGAAAAATACAACAGGAAAAAATGAAGAAAAAGAAGGAAAGAAATGAAAGAAAGAAATTTTCAAAATCTTGAGGTTTCCTTTTCTTAATCATGTCCAGGTTTTCTCAAGTGCAATTTCTCCAATTTGTCGCTGGAAGTATCCATATAACTGTTTTTCTCTCCATTTCTGTTTTATAGTTTTTGTTGTTTTTAGGTTCATCCATATTTTAATGTTTACTGGAGCCTTAGTGACAGCAAGTCTGCTCAAATCTCCAGGACTCTTCTGAGTATCCTAGCTGATCTTAACAATGCTGTTGTCTGGATTGTCTCAATTCTCCCTCTGATTTTCCAATTTCTCTAGTCTAAACTTTTTGTGACCGTTTCAAGTGCACTGGAATAATTTTTATCCTCTTTTTCCATCACTATTATTATTATTATTATTATTATTATTATTATTATTATTATTAGTTTTTGTTGTTTTTCGCTTTGTCCATATTTCAATGTTTACTGGAACCTTAGGGACAGCAAGTATCCCCAAATCTCCAGGACTCTTCTGAGTATCCTTGCTGATCTCAAAAATGTTATTGCCTGGATTGTCTCTTCCTCTGATTTTACAATTCCTCTAGTCTAAACTTTTTGTGACCATTCTAAGTGCACTGGAATAATTTTTATTCTCTTTTTCCATTATTATTATCATAATTATGTGAGTTTTTCACACCAGCATTATTATTATTATTATTATTATTATTATTATTATTATTAGTAGTAGTAGTAGTAGTAGTAATAGTAGTAGTAGTAGTAGTAGTTGTAGTAGTAGTACTCGTGTTCCTAAAACGTACGGCCATTATCATCTTGCAACACCCTCTGGTTAAAAAGGAAACTTTTTCGAAATAAAAAGAAAGAAAGAAAGAAAGAAACTATAGAGAGAAAGGTAGAATGAAAGAAAACAACTAAAAAAGAAATGGAGAGACTTTTGAAAGAAAGAAAGATTGAAAGAACGAAAGAAAAAAAATGAACAAAGGAAGAAATAGAGAAAAAGACTTTTGAAACAAACAAAGAAAGATAAAAGAAATAAATAAACAATACAATGAAAGAAAGAAAGAAAGAAAGAAAGAAAGAAAGTTACTACAGGAAAAAATGAAAAAAAGAAACTCATGCAAGAAAGTAAGAAAGAAACCAAAGAAAACAAAAGAAAGGAAAAAAGAAAGAAAGAAAGAAAGAAAGAAAAAAAGAAAAAAAGAAAGAAAGAAAGAAATAAAAAAAGAAAAAAGAAAGAAAAATACAACAGGAAAAATGAAGAAAAAAGAAGGAAAGAAATGAAAGAAAGAAATTTTCAAAATAAAAAAGAAACAAACAAAGAAAGAAACTATAGAAATAAAGAATCAAAAAATAGAAAGAAAAATTATTCAAAGTTACCAAATATATAACTAAACCCAACAAATTTATTGAAATTATTAGAAAAGGCCTTCTGCCTCGTCCACTCTTCTGTTGACCTGAAAACTTTAAAATATTTTTGTGTCCTTCTTTTTACATTTTTTTTTTTAAGCATCATTTGGTTTCAGTTTCTATTTTGTGCATTTCCTAATCAAGATGTTTTCATTAATTCAAAGACTGATATTTTTTTATTTTCTGTTACAATGAATAAAAGAAATTAAAAAAGAAATTTAGAAAAGAATAATAAAAAAAAAAATCAAAACCAATCTCTTTTAATTTACATGGAAGGAGGTAGTAATTAAAAACTTAAAAAACAAGAAAGAAATTAATTAATTGATTATAAAAATAACATAAAACGTATAATGAAAATAATTTGTTTTCTTTTTATTATATTCATTTCTCAAGAAAAAAAATCCAAAGAAATTGTTTGTTTGCAGATTTATATGAAAACAAAACTATGTATTACTCTAAATTCGCTTTTGAGATTACGAAATGAAGTGCTTGTTGATTATTAGGAACATCTTATTTCATTATTAGGGGTGGTTTAGCTCAGTCGGTAGAGCACCCACCTTGGAATCGTGAGGTTCTGAGTTCGATACCGATCCCCACCTACTCAGTGTATGTATTACTCTAAATATTACTCTACCGGTCCCCACCTACTCAGTGTATGTATTACTCTAAATATTACTCTACCGGTCCCCACCTACTCAGTGTATGTATTACTCTAAATATTACTCTACCGGTCCCCACCTACTCAGTGTATGTATTACTCTGAATATTACTCTACCGGTCCCCACCTACTCAGTGTATGTATTACTCTGAATATTACTCTACCGGTCTTCACCTACTCAGTGTATGTATTACTCTAAATTTGCTTTTGAGATTATGAAATGAAGTGCTTGTTGATTATTAGGAACATCTTATTTCATTATTGGAATCGTGAGGTTCTGAGTTCGATACCAGTCCCCACCAACTCAGTGTATGAGTAGCACAAATTGGGTAATCTGATCTGTGCGGTAAAGTGGAGAGTTTAACGTAGGTGTGGCGCTCCACTTCAACAAAAATAATTTCCCTGGTCTAGCACTAGCGAAAAGGGTATATATATTTACTAACTCCTCCGCACGAGCAGGATACGACACAAGGTCAATTTTTAAGCGGAGTTCAACAGGTTTGAATTCAGAGTTTTCCTTCTCCTAGACTGGTTACCTAGCCATGGTTAAAAAACCCAGTCTTCCCTGCTATTTACCCATAGCTGGAGGGAGAGTAGGATTCATACCTTTCCCAAGGATATTAGCTCTAAGTGAAATGCAATTACCACGTCCAGGATTTGAACTCGGGGCAACGAATCCATTTCCCATGACTTTAACCATTACACCACGCACTTCCTACTAGCGAAAAGGGTATAGACTCCCTTGCTGTATGGCTGATACTGACAAAATGTCTTCACAGAATCCATTCTTCTGATAAACATTTGTACCATCAACAAATCTCATTTTACCATAAACAGTTGGATCTTTGATGAATCCATTTTCATGATAAACAGGGGAACTTTGACCTCTCCATTCGTACGATAAACAGTTGGATCTTCAATAAATCCATTTCTTATGATAAACGGTTTTATCTTCCATAACCTGTACTCCAAATGATTCATCAAATTTTTTCTATTGAAAAACTACATAATTGTATGCTGTACTTCCCTTCTCACAAGTCATAAATGAATGAATTTAAATTACAAGAGAAAGACAGAAAGGTGTGCTTTTTGACAAGCCCTGTAGCGAGAATTATAAGGGGACCATTGTTTTCAGATCAGGGGATAGAAAAATACCAGGATGTTGGTACCCTTGACCCCAAAGGCGAGCATCTTGCATGTCACATGTTTTAGCTAGTTAAAAGGTCAGTTTTCAACCAGACGTTGGGCAGTGAGGTAATAACTCAGACCGTGTGGTGAATCAGGATGGGCAGTAATAAACTCTTTGATCAAAGAAAAACAAAGTCTTGTAGTTGATTAATGCATGACTTAAAAAGAAGCCCTTAGTTAGAAACAGCCAGACAAGAATTTAGAAAAAGAAGAGACAAGATGACGACCGGCCAAAGAAGTAAAGACTAGATGATCATAGGAAAAGAAAAAGATAGAAAGAAAAAGAAAGAAGATGAAACAACCACTAGACAAAGAAGCAAGTAAGTCACAGTCTTAACTCTATCTGTCTGTCTGTCTCTCTCTCTCTATCACAATAGAACTTGATGTATATACCCAATGAAGATATACAACAAAGATACAAAATGCTAGGTATAAAGTAAATTAAAGTTGTCAGGCAGCTTAATGTCGGTATCAGCCAGACAGTGAGGAAGTCTATCCCCTTTTCACCAGTGCTAGACCAAGGAGTTTATTTTAGCATCTGAGGTCGAGCGCCACATCTAACATCAGCTCCTCACTTTACTGCAGAGATCCCTGTGCTACTCATACGCTGAGTTGGCGAGGGCCAGTATTGAACCAGGAACCTTGTTATTCCTAGCCGAACGCTCTACTGACTGAACTAAACCAACCCTAAATGCTAGGAATAGGAATCTATAAATTGCCACATAAATTGTTTTTACCAGTTTAGCTCAGTCGGTAGATCATCCACCTAGGAATCATAAGATTCCATGTTCTATACTGGCTCTTGCCAACTCAACACATGAGTAGCATATCTTGGATCTGGGCAGTAAAGTGGAGAGCTGATGGTAGGTGTGGTGCTCTACCTCGGACACAAAAAAATATCTCCCTTGTCTAGCACTATTGAAAAGGTAAGAGACTCCCTCACTATCTGACTGACACCAATAATAGGCGACTGCTGATTTTAATTTTAATTTTTTTTTTGAATCTATTATAATAGTTTGATACCGGTCCTCGCCAACTCAGTGTATGGGTAGCACAAATTGGGTAATCTGATCTGTGCGGTAAAATGGAGAGCTGATGGTAGGTGTGGTGTGTATTCTCCCTGGTCTAACAGTAAAATGGAGAGCTGATAGTAGGTGTGGTGTGTATTCTCCCTGGTCTAACGGTAAAATGGAGAGCTGATGGTAGGTGTGGTGTGTATTCTCCCTGGTCTAACGGTAAAATGGAGAGATGATGGTAGGTGTGGTGTGTATTCTCCCTGGTCTCGCTGTATGGCTGATACCAACAATAGGCCACTTCGCTAAATTTTATTTCATTGACTAATGAAAAGGTGAGAGACTCCCTCGCTGTCTGGCTGATATCAACAATAGGTGATGCTGATTTTAATTAGAAACATTTTTTTATCTATTATGCTTGCAATAAAAGTGGTTGCTTGATTAAATTTGTTAGTATGAAAATCTGATAGGAATGTAGGAAATTGTTGTCTATAATAACAGAATCTGCATACATAGAAGATTAAAATATGGCTGACCCCATTTTGATTTCCATAATACAGAAAAAGGGAAGATGGAAACTGTAGAGCATCAATAGCGTTGGTGTGCCAAGTGCATGCAGAGTATTTGATTATCTGCCCCTTTTTACAGAACTACAGCACCAGGGGGCATAATGAACTTGGTTGATATTGGAAACCAAGTCTAGATAAAAAGAAAGGCTGCAAAAAAGCTGTTTCCTTTTCAGGTCTCATGGCATGGCAAGTAGACACCTAATATCGCTGAATATTAATATAAAATATAAAGAAATATATTCACAGGTTGATTAATAAAGTAAGTAAGTAAAGTCGATGGGGCGGCCTAAAGTCGGTATCAGCCAATCAGCGAGGGAGTCTATCCCCTTTTTAATAGAGCTAGACCAAGCAGATTGTTTTTTAGCATCTGAGGTGGAGCGCCACACCTACCATCAGCTCCCTACTTTACCGCTCAGATCCCTGTGCTACTCATACGCTGAGTTGGCAAGGACCGGTATCGAACTAGGAACCTTGTGGTTTCTAGCCGAACGCTCTACTGACTGAGCTAACCCGGTAATTTAGTAATAAAGAGTTTTAAATAATATTAGTTTTTCAACATAATTTCCTTCTTTATCAATCAATCCAGTGTCTTTTTCAATCAATCAGCTAAGTCGAAGGTCATTCAATGAAAATTTTGGATCAAGATTCAGCTAACTGTTTTAGACTACAGATTGATCCAGCGTCGTGTAAATATACATGGATAATTCCAAATAATGGTGCAGACCCCCCTGATTATGGATAGAACTGATTATAGTAACAATAGTTAAACAGATAAGCATACTAACCGATACAGCACGACAGTTAATTCCCCCTCTCTCTCTCTCTCTCTCTCTCTCTCTCCCTCTCTTTCTCTTTCTCTCTCTCTATCTATCTCACTCTCTCTCTCACTCCCACTCTCTCTCCCCCTCTCTCTATCCCTCTCCCCTCCCTCTACCTCTCTATCCTATCTCTCTATCTCCTCTCTCTCTCTCCCCTCTCCTATCTCTGTCTCTCCCTCTGTCTCTCTCCCTCTGTCTCTCCCACTCTCTCTCCACTCTCTCTCCCCTCTCTCTCCCTCTCCCTCTATCTATATCTATCTCTCTCTCCTCCCTCTCTCTCCCTCTCCTCTCTGTATCTCTGTCTCTCCTCTGTCTGTCTCTCTCCCCCCTCTCTCTCCTTCTCTCCTCTCTCCCTCTCTCTCTCTCCTGTCTCTCTCTCCCCTCTCTGTATCTCTGACTCCCCCTCTCTCTCTCTGTCTCTCCCTCTCTCTATATCTCTCTCCCTTTCCCTCTCTTACAGAAACAGACACAAACACACACACATTTATAATAGACACTGCTCAAAGTGCTGTAGATTAATTAATTGATTCTAATGGCATGTAAACCCATCTAGGTTTATTCTTTACCTAGAAGTTTGGGAACAAAAACAACAATAGCATACAAAATGTTCAGATTAATTTGGATGATTTCAGAAAGAATAGTAAGAAGAATAATTCAAGATGGCTCTTTTGGGAACGATTGGATAAATTACTTATCAGAATTTCATCTGTATATAGATATTGTATTAATATTGTATATATTCTTTTTTTATGTGAAAAGATAGATGCCCAAGGTGATATAACAAACAAATGAATTGTATTACTGATTGTTTTATTTAAATTGTATTCCAATGAGGATTGAACTCACTATTCAGTAGTAATGGATCTATGAGTTTAACTTGCTTATACCACTCTTGTATGCATGTGATACAGTGCACTGGAATGATTGTTACTATATCCCAAGATAGTCAAAGACTTTTTCAAAATATCTACTACTCCCTAGCATGTACACACACACTGTAGCCAGGTTGAAATCAGCATTATTCTTCAGGATGTTAAGATATAATTTTTTATCAGTGCATATACAATGTGTCTAAATAAAAGAAATTTATTAAAATACTTAAGATATTAACACTCATGGTATAGGAACTGGCTTACTGATTCTAGAGGCTTGCCATTTAATGATGAGATTGCAACATCTTCTTTCAAACAGATGGGTTGCGTAGAAACCAAGACCGCTCGATGTCATGCAGCAAAGATTCAGCTTGAAAAGCTGTATTTGAAAGAAGTGCTAGATCATTTGCATAGTTAACATCAGTAAAAGTGTCGTTTGCTTCCTGTCTTTTTTAATGAGACTATTTTCTTTCATTAGATCTTATTGACGTTTGTAGTACGTAATCTAGGCAGAGAGAGAGAGAGAGAGAGAGAGAGAGAGAGAACAAAAGAAAGAAAGAAAGAAAACTAATAATGACAAAGAGTAAATATGAGAGAGAGCGAAAGATAGATAGATAGATAGATAGAGAGGGATAGAGAGAGAGAATGAGAAAGAGAGACTATGCGCAAGGAGGTGAAAGGACGAAGGTAAGAAAGAAACAAAGATAGAGATAGATAGATAGATAGAGAGAGAGAGAGAGAGAGAGAGAGAGGAGAGAGAGAGAGAGAGAGAGACTATGCGCAAGGAGGTGAAAGGACGAAGGTAAGAAAGAAACAAAGATAGAGAGATAGAGATAGATAGATAGAGAGAGAGAGAGAGAGAAAGAGAGAGAGAGAGACAGAGTTACTCTTTTGCAGTCAGCGTATTCTAAGACCTGCCAATGAGCTGTAGAGTTTCACTGATTCATTTCTGTTAAATAATCCAAAAAGCTTATTCTATTTTCCATGACACATTAGAATAGCACAGAACTGGAAATAGTCAAAAACAACCAAAAAATCCTATCAAGAACTAAAGATTGAAAAAACATACTAAGTTTACTCAGTTATCTGAATTATATGGCAATACACAGATTTCAAGATGGCAGCTTATTCTCACCTTTTCATACACAAATCCAAAATGGCTATCTTTCTTTTTCACTGTTTTCCCGCCACACTAGGTATCTACTTTGGTTGTCTTTACTTCTTGCAAATTCAAGATATCGACTGCATCTTCATCTAAACCAGATTGCGATCACTTTTCCAGCTATTTTTGCAAAAACTTTTTACTGACAATTCTTTCGATCAGTGTGATTTTCATTTATAATCTAGTGATAAACATCATAAACTGTATGAATTCGAGAAAAACACGACCAATTTTAGAGCATTCTCATCAACAATACAAAAAATAGACAGATTTCTGGTAGATCTGTTTTCATCTGGAATGTTTCTAAGAGCAACCATAGTCGTTACGCCCCCCCCTGGTGTGGTAATTCTGAAAAAGGGCGATAATCATATATTCTGCATATATTGGGGCACACTTTTAGCTCAGTTAGTAGATGTGTTTAAGAACCACAAGTTTCCAGGTCCAATACTGGCTCTCGCCAAATCAGCGTATTGTTACATTAATTATTGGATCCCTAATGCTTTTATAAGGTATTGTAGAAATCATAATGGCGATGTGCAGCTGATGGCCTTGAGGGGTGAGTGACAGCGCTTGACCTCACTCCCACCTTCCGGGGATAAATCGTGAGAACGGAAGGGATAGAAAACCGTTCCGGTTTAAGGATTATAGTAAGTTTAAGTCAGTTAGAAGTTAGAAGCCGAGCTCGTAACATGTAAGCCTCATCTGCGCAGATTATCTGGGTTGGGGATTTGGAAATAAAGTAACATCAACCGTAAATCGAAGTCTTGTGTTTATTTACATAAAAACTACAATGACACAGGGCTTCTGATAAGAGCAATCTCCAACAGAAACCAGACCCGAAGTTCTCAGTGGAAGACCAGACCTTAGAAAAATATACCAGACCAATATGTTAGAAGATAGAACCAAAGCCGGCCAGAAGAATAGATGACCAAGATATAGAAGAAGTAAGGAAGTAAAGAAAGGTATATAACATTGTATCGATTGGTACGGTGAAAACGTCAGTACGTAACAGTATGAGTAGCACAGGTCCAATACTGGCTCTCGCCAAATCAGCGTATGAGTAGCACAGGGATCTGTATGGTAAAGTAAGGAGCTGATAGTAGATGTAGTGCTCCATCTCAGATACCAAAACAATCTCCTTCGCATAGCACTAGTGAAAAGGGGATAGATTCCCTCACTGTGTGGCTGATACCGACTTTAGGTCACCCCGACAACTATACTTACTTTATAACCCTCTCTGATATATATATTTACCGACCCCCTCCGCACGAGCGGGATATGACACAAGGTCAATTTCTTAAGCGGAGTTTAACAGGTTTGAATTCAGAGTTTTCCTTCTCCTAGACCGGTTGCCTAACCAAGGTTAAAGAGCCCAGTCTGCCCTACTATTTACCCATAGCTGGAGGGAGAGTAGAATTCATACCTTTCCCAAGGGTATTAGCGCTAAGTGAAATGCAATTACCACGTCCAGGATTTGAACTCGGGGCGACGAGTCCATTTCCTATGACTTTAACCATTACACCACGCGCTTTCTACATAAACCCTCTCTGATATAGTTCAGTTGGTAGAGCATCTGCCTAGGAACCACAAGATTTTGGGTTCGATACTGGCCTCACACACTCATTTCCTGATTACGACAAGAAGGTTCCCGAGTCCGAAAATGTTACCGAGTTCGAGAAGGTTCTTGAGTCTGACACAAAATACCTGAAGAAGGCCGGAGGGCACATCGGCCGAAACATTGTACAAATAACAATGAAGATGAGGACAATAGTCTGAATAATACAAATAATACTAATTAGTAAACTTGTTCAAATGAAATTTGGTGAAAAGACAGCTCTGCATTATGTCTATAAATTGTGCACATCTCATTGTGACACACTTTATGAAAAATATATAAAGTCCTATTTAATTTTCTTTTGAACACTGAGAAATTAAATTAGAGTCCACAAACAAATTAATCTATTTTGTTTGTTTTCTTTTTTTGTATGGTATCAAGAGATCACAGAGAGAAATATTAAAAAATAGAGAAAGAAGGAAAGACAAAAAAAAAAAATGAAGACAGAAAGATAGTAACATTTTTTTTAAAAAGAAACAAAAGAAAAAAAAAAAAACCCAAATATATTGAAGTAATAGAGGAGTAAAAGGAAACGTTTGTTGAAAATAATTATTATATTAGATCTGAAGCATTTTTGATCTCACAAAAAAAAAAAATAAAAAAAAACCTCATATGCCTCTTATTTTTTAAAAGAAAAAAAAGGAATAAATAAACGTTAAGAAAAGCACATCATAAATTATCTCCCTTTGTCGTTCTTTCTTTTGCTGGTTCTCCATTTTGATAAAAAAAGAAAAAAAAAAAGAAAGAAATTATATCAATAAAAGAAAATAGCTTTAAAATAAAATGAAACCTTGAAATATAAAACTCATGGGGTTAAATCGAACTTAACGGACTTAAATTCAACCATCGTATGTCACCCCACCGAAAGAAAAAAAATACCAAAAAAATCAGGGAATTAACCGAATTTAATGAAATTTTCAGTGTTGATATATTAATGAATAAAATATATAATGCATCAGTTATTTTATTTAAAAACTTTTACATTTGTTCAGGTCAGTTAACTTTGAACCAGGTATATTTGAGGCTTAACACAGATTCTCAAAGACACGTGGTTCAAAGTTAACTGACCTGAAAAAATGTAAAACATTTAAATAAAATAACTGTGCATTATATCTTTATTTGTTAATATATCAACACTGAAAATTTCAAATATTTTGTAAACAATATCTATTTTATCGGATTACTCAGTCAGTCATATTGGTTTGGTATGTAAGGGCATATAAAATCCTTATGGGTTATTTAATGTTAAAACTGGTTAATTAATGTTTGATTATAAACATAATATTTATATGTTCCAATGATTTATTTTCTTAAATTGCTCTATTTTATTTGTCTTTTTAATCATCATATTGCACACAGTTATATGTTTTCAGCTATTCAAATCTAATACAAATAATTTTGCCTACAGTGATTTTTATTCAAATGTATTATCTAATATTAATAATCTATGCACTATTATGATTTTCAAGTAACTTGTTATTAATGATAATGTATTTTTTTTCTTTCGGCGGGATGACATACGATGGGAGAATTTAGGTCCGTTAAGTTTGATTTACACTCATGGATACTCTCAGTCAATGACATTTTGGCTTGTGACTCATAGGTTTTAGCAAAGATCTTTTCTGTTTTTTTGTGATTCCTAACTGGGCATTTTAGCGTAAACATCTACAGACTGACATTTTCATTGTCAATCATTATAGAAACAATATCACTGTTTACAAATTATGCAACAACCAATTATTTTAATTTAGCAAAGTGTAGAATGGAAAAGGGATTAACAAATTTAAAAAAAAGAGATAATGATTAAATTTTAAGAAGAAAATTGAAAAGAAATAATTGAAAAAAAAAATATAATTGAAAAGAAATAAAATGTCTTCATTCATTTTTTTTTAATTTTTAAAAATGTTTTTCTCTTATGTGTAAACAAAGGAATATGGTTGATTAAAAATGAACAGATGATTTTGATAAATTCTATAAAAACAATAAAATTGACCTTTTAGGGTCAGGTTAGCTCAGTTGGTAGAGCGTTCGGCTAGAAACCACAAGGTTCCTAGTTCGATACCGGCCCTCGTCAACTAGCACAGGGATCTGTGCAGTTAAAGTAAGGAGCTGATGGTAGGTGTGGCGCTCCACCTCAGATGCAAAAACAATCTATTTGGTCTAGCACTAGTGAAAAGGGGATAGACTCCCTCACTGATTGGCTGATACCGACGACAAGAGATACCCCAAAATGTAAACAACCATAATTAGTTGTGATAATACACTGTAATGATAAACGATAACACCGATAGATTTTGGAAAGCTTTACACTTATTAAGAGTTTATATAGTCTAGTATTCCTAGAGAGTTCTCCAAAGGGGAAGTAATCTAAAGTCGGGAAGGTAACTCTCAATTACTTAATACACTACATTGTGTATAAGACACACACCTAAGTTTTAACTACACAATTCTAATAAAAAAACAACAACTTAAAATATAAATATTGACTTTTTGGAATTTTTAGCAACCCTAGCACCTATATGATTGTCCCAACACTAGCTCTTTTGGCAAGACCCCACACTTTTTTATCATATATGAGCTAGGAGGCAGTGGCTGAGAGTCTCATTGTCCTGGGTATGACATTAAACTCTATCTGATGGTGAGGTTCCAGTTCTGGAGCTTGGGGAATTCTGGAGTACCTCTTCATCACTCTTACTCCACGTCCACTCTAACCAGAGTGGTAGTACCTGTTAGGGGTCCCATTCATGGGTTAATAGAACAAATTGAGGTCTAAAAATGTGTTCAAAATTACCCATCAGGAATGAATGGAATAAAAGGTCTTTGGCAATAAAATGACAATAACGGTTGACATGCCATAAAATCCAACCAATCAAACAAACTATTGCAGCAAAAGTTTTTATCCAGTTTGTATCGACAAAAATAATAATTTATCTAGTTTATATTATATTTTTGAAAAACAAAACTTACACAAAATTTACACAGTATCTAGAGCAAAGGCAACAATACGTTCACATGAAAATGTAACAAACTATCGTTGAAAATAAGTTCTCAATAGAAAAAAACAAAAACAAAATATAAACAAACAATGTTTCATCTGATGTGCCCTCCGGTCTTTTTCAGGTATTTCTTGTCAGACTCTGGAACTTTCTCTGACTCTGGAACCTACTTTTCAGACTATGGTTAGCGGAATGAGAACAGGATAACTGTTACGTTGTAATACTCCCGGTACTAAAACGATACAAGCACCGTAGTCCTCTTTTCTTTCTTTGGTACTAAAACTCCGATAAAAAATCATAACACGAGAAACATGTCGTCACAACTCCCAGCCTTTATTAACGTGCTCGTCTAGGGCTTCTACCAGGGAGGAAGGGAGGCAGATGAGAACGAGAGAGAGAGAACACTACTAGATTACTGGGCTCTCATGGGGGACCCAATGTCATGTCCGTACCCTACGACATCCGCAGGCAAAAAGAGGACGAACCCTTTCTTTCTTCCCCCACGTCACCACGTGACTTCCGGTCAACACCCGACTTCCGCTTGCCCCTCAATTCTTCGTTCGGGGTCACGCTACGGTCAAAACCATCGCTCTCCTCTTTTGGGTCATCACTATTTTTTAAGCCTTTGTTATTTATTCCTCCTCCTTCCATTAGCAGTTCCAGCTCACAAAAGTCAGGAATATACCTATATTGCAACATAACTCCATGGACTGAATAAAGGGTTAGGTTCAAAGTTTCGTGATGGCTCCCGATTACGACAAGAAGGTTCCTGAGTTCGAATAGAAAGATCCAGAATCTGAAAAGAAGGTTCCCGAGTCCAACAAGAAATACCTGAAGAAGACCGGAGGGCTGAAACGTTGTACCGTGTACGTGATAACAGTGAAGATGAGGACAATAGTCCGAATAATCCAAATAATACTTAGTATTATTTGGATTATTTGGACTATTGTCAAGCCTCATCTCAAAAATTCCGAGAAATAATAAACAAACAAACATTCCAGTGGCTACTTCTCTGTAAGTCAGTGGAATGGCCTATTGTCTGTATCAGATGAACAGTAAGAGAGTCTATCCCCTTTTCACTAGTGCTAGACCAGAGTGATTGTTTTCGCATCTGAGGTAAAGCGCCACACCTAACATCAGTTCACTTTACTGCACAGATTCAAACAGTACTACTCATGCATAGAGTTGGCAAAGGCCGGTATCAAACCGAACTTTGTGGTTCCAAGGTGGATTCTCTACCGATTGAGCTAAACTAGACCAGAGAGAGAGAGAGAGAGAGAGAGAGAGAGGAGAGAGAGAAGAGAGAGAGAGAGAGAGGGGGGGGTATAGACAGAGACAGAGAAATATGAAATTTTATTGTAGACCCAACAAGGGAAAAGTAAATATTTTTGATAAAAAAGATCCAAAAAGTGTTTTTTATTTCATTGGGTGACACATGTTTCAGGTTGTTTAAAATCCTTTTCAAGCTAATATGACCTGTGTTTGGTTCATAATATATATATATATATATATATATAATATATATATATAGCAATTTATGGGTGTTGTGTGTTGTCATAAAAGTGTCACACAGGCTAATCTCAGTTGATTGATATCCAATCAGTCTATATTTATTTCAGCAGATTTCTTTGATCTGTTTTCTCCCTCCTTTCTCATAAAATTTCACTCTGATGAAGGTCAAATTTTCTCTGTGTACGGAATATTTTTCACATTTTTCTATTATTATTGTTTCATTTCATTTTGTTATTTTAATGATAATATAATTTGAACCTTGTACACAGAGATGAACTGACCGAAACACATGTGTAGTGATATTGATTAAATTCATCTTTATTATCCATTCTGTTCTTTTCTTTTCTTTATTCATTCTTCCTCATATATATTATATACAGCATACAGTGTTATGAAATAATCCAACATACAGTGTTATTAGAAGAGTGCTCAATATCTGTGATAGAGCATTAATAGATGAATACATAAATAAATGTTTTAGTTTATATTTAATTGGACCAATTTTGCTACCATTGGTTTCTTGCTGTGTAGCGGTCATCAGGCAATGAAAGTGTTTTGAAAATCAAGCGTTTCCAAAATACTTTTGTTGCCTGATGACTATATATATATAACAGCTTTATACTATCATTATTATTGTCTGGGTTAGTTAGCAATTTTCTCCAGTGTGTACTCCTCCGGGTCCTGGTATTTTCTCTATCACAACATGCAAGAGATGAGACGTTTTTATCAAGATACTGAGTTGTGGGACAGAGCACATAGATGAGGATTTCTATCTTTCTCAACACCCTAAGTGTTAAATGAGTGAAAAGAGAGTCAATAAAATTTTAATCTAGTTTCTATGCTAATAACTAATGCATTTTATTGGCTTGAAAAGCAGCAAAATGACCATCTGCACACAAAAGCGTTTTTCCTCATCGCCAATGAATAATTACATTAGGTTCAACTGAAAAGGGTGATAATTTATGTTAAATTTTAAACAAAAAAGGGATGAAGCCCTCAGATAACAAAAGCAGGCAAAAACTTTTCAGACTTTAAATTTGACATAAGATTAGATATTTATTTAATGAAATTAAAGAAAAAAAAGTTTAATTTATCAAAATCGCGTGCTATTCACAGAATTCCGTCCCAGCCTCCTGCCTAAAAAACGCTAGGCAGTGATAGCTGAAAAAAAACCCAACCCTCCCTATGAATGAAGTCCCTAGCTGAAGCGGTGTCTGCTGAAGCACTTAAGGCATTTTTCCCGAAATGTTAATGTGATATTTTACCCCCTCCAGTCGTTTTTCAACAAGTAAATGTAAATATTTTAACCCTCCCCCTCTTTAAAATATTTTAAGGGAGGGGGCTGAATATTTACATTTACTTGTCAATAAAAATATGACTTACTTTTAATGCCTTCAAACCACTAAAGAAAAAAATAATTTGTCGATTAAAACGCCTTCATTCCGCTAGAAAAATTTATTTTTTTTTGGTATTTTCATTTTATTTTAATTATTTTTTTCGACAATCAATTACAAATAAAAAATCAAAACATTTTTTCGGTATTTTTATTTTATTTAGGGAGGGTTGTTTATTCAGCTATCACCGCCTTGCGTTTTTTAAAGGCAGAAGGCCGGGACGGAATTCTGCAAATAGCAGCCAAAATAGAAAAATAATCCCAAAAGTAAGGTTTCCAAAGCACTGATGACACAGGGAATGTGTTTGTGTGTCTATTGGCAACACTGTTGTGTTTGTTGTTCATGTGTTTGCCTTTGCACACACCTTGCTGCTACACTCAGTCTTGGCTTGGCAATCATTTCTGATGGAGCACCGAAATGACGCTACCACCAAGTGTGAAGTTCATGCACTTATGTAAACATCATTGGCAATCAAGAATTACTGTTTCTATGATTTCTAAATATTTTTGTAACCATACCTTTGTGATTTCCAAGGTAAAATTTTCATTTAAAATGTCAAATCTGCTCACAATTCATCTTGGAGGCATGTGGTGTAATGGTTATCATCATAGGAAATGGGCTCGACTACCCAAGTTCAAATCTTGGATGAGGCTGTTTGCCTTTCACATAGCACTAATAACCTTAGGAAAGGTAGGCACCCAACTGTTCTCTCTGAATCTAAACCAGTTAAACTAATTTTAGAAATATGTAATGGTTGTTAATATTATACAAAAATGGGAAAGGTATGAATCCAATTATTCTCCCTCAAGCTATGGGTAAATAGTAGAGCAGACTGGGCTCTTTAACCTCGGTTAGGCAACCAGTCTAGGAAAACTCTGAATTCAAACCTCCATTTAAGAAATTGATCATATGTCACATCTTGATTGTGGTTGGAGGGGTTGGTAAATATATATAAATAGATTTATATGTAAAAGAGTTTTAAATAGGCAGCAATTTTTCGGTTTCTTCTTGAAAAAAATTGAAGCTTGAGCAATAATTTTGTTCTTCAAAGAGAATCAACTAGTCTAGCAAAATTCTCAATTCAAATCTCTATTTAAGAAATTGATCACGTCACATCCAACATGTGAAAAGGGGTTCGTAAATATATGATCCATCTATGACTATGACTCTGCCATCTATGACGCTTTCATCTACAATATGAAAGATCAATTTGAAAAGGTCAACATGGAGGACATTCTGTCCTTTTTGAGGGAAATAAAATTACCATAGAATATAGACATGAACTTAATCAATATCATACAACATAATCCCCAATGGTGCTAACACATTGTTAAAACAAATTCCTAAAAAAGTATAAATATAAATACACAACATATATTACTTCCTAACCATTAGGCATGACATAACCCTGGTCGAGTTGATATGCCATTAATATCAATCAACCAACCAACCAACCAACCATCAAGGGTTGATATACCATTAAACAAATAAACCTAATCCTAAGCAAAAACAGTACCAAAATATGGGAGCGTGTGTCTATGTGTCTGTCTGTCTGTCTGTCTGTCTATGTGAGGTTAAAATTGCAAATCGTCGTCAAAATTTAAAACGGAAAAATTTGGCTTGGGCATAGATTTTAATGAATTTAATTATTACTAAGGACATGATTTATATCATACAACATAATCCCCAATGGTGCTAACACATTGTTAAAACCAATTACTAAAAAAAGTATAAATATAAATACACAACATATATTACTTCCTAACCATTAGGCATGACATAACCCCAGACGGGTTGATATGTCATTAAAATCAGTTATGCACTCAAGTTTTAACTTTTTTTTTTTCACTGAAGCCTGAGTGGCAGCAACTCTGTTCAAGACTCCAGAATTCTTATCATTATTCAAGCTGACTTTAATAGTGCTGTGGTCTGAATGGTGTTGATTCTTCTTCCCCACTCTCTTTTCCAGACTTTAATAGTGCTGTGGTATGAATGGTCTTGATTCTTCTTCCCCACTCTCTTTTCCAGACTTTAATAGTGCTGTGTCTGAATGGTCTTGATTCTTCTTCCCCACTCTCTTCCAGACTTTAATAGTGCTGTGGTCTGAATGGTCTTGATTCTTCTTCTCACTCTCTTTTCCAGACTTTAATAGTGCTGTGGTCTGAATGGTGTTGATTCTTCCTCTGATCTCCACTCTCTTTTCCAGACTTTTGAGAACCGTTCCAAAAGTACCAACTGTTCTACTACTCATCATTAGTTTCACTTGAAGAGCCATTTTGAGAGGTAGAATAATTTAGTTAAAATAGTCTATTTTCACCAAAGTTAAAATAGATTGCCACAACAACATTTGAAAAGTAGAGGCTACCAAGAGAAAGAGAAAGAGGGAGAGAGAAAAAGAGAGAGAGAGGAAGAGAAAAAAAGAGAAAAAGAGAGAGAGAAAGAGAGAGAAATAGAGAGAGAACGAGAAAGAAAGAGAGAATGAGAGAGAGTGAGAGAGAGAAAGAAATAGAGAGAATGATAGAAAGAGAAAGAGAGAGAGAGAAAGAAAGAGAGAGAGAGAAAGAGAGAGAGGGACACAAAGAGGAAACAAGACAGAGCATGAGAGAGAGAGAGAGAAAGAGAGAGAGAGAGAAAGAAAGAAAAAAGACAGAGAAAGAAAGAGAGAAAGAGAGAGAGAAAAATAGAGAGAGAATGAGAGAGAAAGAAAGAAAGAGAAAGAGAGAGAGAGAGAGAGAGAGAGAGAGAGAAATAGAAGAGAAAGAGAGAGAGATAGAGAAAAAGAGAGAGAGAGAGGGATACAAAGAGAAAAAGACAGAGAATGAGAGAGAAAAGAGAGAAGAGAGAGAAAGAGAAAGAGAGAGAAAAGAAGAAAGAAAAAGAGAGAAAGAGTGAGAAAGAAAAACAGAGAGAGAATGAGAAAGAAAAAGAGAGAGAGAGAGTGAGAGAAAGAGAGAGAAAGATAGAAAGAGAAAGACAGAGAAAGAGACAGAGAAAAGAGAGAAAAAATAGAAAGAGAAAGAGAGAGAGATAGAGAAAAAGAGAAAGAGTGGGATACAAAGACGGAACAAGAGAGAGAATGAGAGAGAGAGAGAAATAGAAAGAGGGACCAATTATGGCATTCAGTAATAAAATAACTAACTTAATTGTCTTTATTCATTCTTTAGAAATAAATGGTCAACTTACCAATAGCCATGGATATGAATTATTTTTTAAATGTCTGAGCCACGCGAAGCTGTTTTTAACACCTACTCTGAACGCAGATTGGTTTTAGCATTAACCAACCGGATGTACAGAGGCTGAGGTCTGCATTGGCAAAATTCTATTTAAAGCCATTTGTTCATTTAGCATTGGACAAACAGTTAGCACATTATGGTTTGATCATCTCTAATGGGGTCTAACTGGCAAGGGGGGTATTATGTTGGAAGACCCAAAACCCCCCAATGAACCAGTAAATAATAACATAACTAACAATGCTACCCTGCACTGTTTAGTAGCACAGTCGTATCTCAAGCATTTTGATTAATTTTCAGAGTTTAAAACAAGATTGATAACTAATATTTTTAGATGAAGTATTTTTAAAGCTTAGCTTAACTTCTTCAATTGCAAACTATTGAAATAAAAAGAAACAAGACATTCTCAATATACTAGGAAACCTGTTGGGTTCCCACTTTAACAGCTGTCCATGATGATATTGATCCTCCTGTAGGCAGCATCCCACAAGAAAACAGCTGTAAAATCACCTGCCTTCTATTACACAAACCATCTACATGAGATGAACACTGTTGGAGAAGCAAGAATTAACTCATAAATGATGTTCACCTACACATGGATACGCTAGTGTAGGCCAACCAGCAAAGACCAACATCAATCAGCTCTGTGCGAATTCTGAATGTCATGCAGAAGACCTGTCAGGGGTTTTAACTGATAGGGATGGATGGTGGGAGAGGGTCAGGGAGTCTGTGCTGACAGCATGACTTGATGATGATTTAGGAAGGAGTGAAAAATTTTCATGTGCTGAGTTGCTGAAGGCCAGTATCAAACTTGGAACCTTTCAGTTTCTAGGTGGATGCTCTACTGACTGAGCTAAACTGTAGCTGTTCTACTCATGTGTTCAGTTGCTGAATGCCAGTATCAAACTTGTAACCTTTCAGTTTCAAGGTGGATGCTCTACTGACTGAGCTAAACTGTAGCTGTGCTACTCATGTACTCAGTTGCTGAAGGCCAGTATCAAACTTGGAACCTCTCAGTTTCCAGGTGGATACTCTACTGACTGAGCTAAACTTTAGCTGTGCTACTCATGTACTGAGTTGCTGAAGGCCAGTATCAAACTTGGAACCTTTCAGTTTCAAGGTGGATGCTCTACTGACTGAGCTAAACTGTAGCTGTTCTACTCATGTGCTCAGTTGCTGAAGGCCAGTATCAAACTTGCAACCTTTCAGTTTCAAGGTGGATGCTCTACTGACTGAGCTAAACTGTTGCTGTTCTACTCATGTGCTCAGTTGCTGAAGGCCAGTATCAAACTTGGAACCTTTCAGTTTCAAGGTGGATGCTCTACTGACTGAGCTAAACTGTAGCTGTTCTACTCATGTGCTCAGTTGCTGAAGGCCAGTATCAAACTTGCAACCTTTCAGTTTCAAGGTGGATGCTCTACTGACTGAGCTAAACTGTTGCTGTTCTACTCATGTGCTCAGTTGCTGAAGGCCAGTATCAAACTTGCAACCTTTCAGTTTCAAGGTGGATGCTCTACTGACTGAGCTAAACTGTTGCTGTTCTACTCATGTGCTCAGTTGCTGAAGGCCAGTATCAAACTTGCAACCTTTCAGTTTCAAGGTGGATGCTCTACTGACTGAGCTAAACTGTTGCTGTTCTACTCATGTGCTCAGTTGCTGAAGGCCAGTATCAAACTTGGAACCTTTCAGTTTTAAGGTGGATGCTCTACTGACTGAGCTAAACTGTAGCTGTTCTACTCATGTGCTCAGTTGCTGAAGGCCAGTATCAAACTTGGAACCTTTCAGTTTCAAGGTGGATGCTCTACTGACTGAGCTAAACTGTTGCTGTTCTACTCATGTGCTCAGTTGCTGAAGGCCAGTATCAAACTTGGAACCTTTCAGTTTCAAGGTGGATGCTCTACTGACTGAGCTAAACTGTTGCTGTTCTACTCATGTGCTCAGTTGCTGAAGGCCAGTATCAAACTTGCAACCTTTCAGTTTCAAGGTGGATGCTCTACTGACTGAGCTAAACTGTTGCTGTTCTACTCATGTGCTCAGTTGCTGAAGGCCAGTATCAAACTTGGAACCTTTCAGTTTTAAGGTGGATGCTCTACTGACTGAGCTAAACTGTTGCTGTTCTACTCATGTGCTCAGTTGCTGAAGGCCAGTATCAAACTTGGAACCTTTCAGTTTCAAGGTGGATGCTCTACTGACTGAGCTAAACTATTGCTGTTCTACTCATGTGCTCAGTTGCTGAAGGCCAGTATCAAACTTGGAACCTTTCAGTTTCAAGGTGGATGCTCTACTGACTGAGCTAAACTGTTGCTGTTCTACTCATGTGCTCAGTTGCTGAAGGCCAGTATCAAACTTGCAACCTTTCAGTTTCAAGGTGGATGCTCTACTGACTGAGCTAAACTGTAGCTGTTCTACTCATGTGCTCAGTTGCTGAAGGCCAGTATCAAACTTGGAACCTTTCAGTTTTAAGGTGGATGCTCTACTGACTGAGCTAAACTGTAGCTGTTCTACTCATGTGCTCAGTTGCTGAAGGCCAGTATCAAACTTGAACCTTTCAGTTTCAAGGTGGATGCTCTACTGACTGAGCTAAACTGTTGCTGTTCTACTCATGTGCTCAGTTGCTGAAGGCCAGTATCAATCTTGGAACCTTTCAGTTTTAAGGTGGATGCTCTACTGACTGAGCTAAACTGTAGCTGTGCTACCCATGTGTTCAGTTGCTGAAGGCCAGTATCAAACTTGCAACCTTTCAGTTTCTAGGTGGATGCTCTACTGACTGAGATAAACTGTAGCTGTTCCACTCATGTGCTCAGTTGCTGAAGGCCAGTATCAAACATGGAACCTTTCAGTTTCAAGGTGGATGCTCTACTGACTGAGCTAAACTGCAGCTGTGCTACTCATGTGCTCAGTTGCTGAAGGCCAGTATCAAACTTGGAACCTTTCAGTTTCTAGGTGGATGCTCTACTGACTGAGCTAAACCGGACCCTTAGAGAGAAAAAACTCATGAGATTATTATCATTATTTTTATTATTATAAAGTTATTTGAAAAATTAAGATTAAAGATGAATAACAATATTTCATTATTGATTTTGAATTTTCTTTTTTTTAATAACCGGTTTCCTTTTTTTCTTTTTTCAATAAGCGATTGTTTTTTTTTTTTTTTTGTTTTTTTTGATGACTTTTATAAATGTTCTCAGCTTTGATAATGTTGTTATTAACCTTGACTTTCATAAAAGCATATCTTCCATTTTTCAATTCAATTTTTTCATTAGTTTTTACAAGATTATATCTTATCTAATTTCTTTTTTTAAAAAGCCAGATGATAGAGCATCCGCCTAGGAACCACAAAGTTCCAGGTTTGATACTAGCCCTCACCAACTCAGCACATGAGTAGTACAGCTTGGATCTGTGTGGTAAAGTGGGGAGTTGATGGTAGGTGTGGCACTTCACCTCAGATGCAAAAACAAACTCCCTGATCTAGTGCTAGTGAAATGGGTACATACTCCCTCACTGTCTGGCTGATACTGACAATAGGCCACTGCTGACTTTACTTATTTGAAGGCATTAGCACAAATTAAAACACAAACAGCCTCGTCCAGGATTTGTTTTCAGGTTGCCAATTCCACGATAAATGCAACAGGCCTTTTAATGGGGGTGTTGGGTCAGTAAAATGTTTATTCCTGTGTGTGGGGTTAAGTGAGGGAGTGGCTTTCGGTGATTGGATATACCAATCACGTGATGAGCCCAGAAGTTTTGGCGCAAAATACCAAAATCAACAGATACATTCCGGACCAGCTCCTTGACCGGAATGTCGACCAAAAATTATCTCCAAAAAATCACTGTCAGATGATACCAGCTATCCTCTCCACCACACTGGAAGGTCTCTCAAACTTGATTCTATACATAGGAAGGACTTTATATTGTTTTATTTGTTCTTTAATAAATTGTTAGAATTAAACTAAGTTTTAATTCATTAATCTGTTGCTGTTAGTCTTAGAATTAAATACTATACTAACACCAATAGGGGTTTGTTAGGTAGATTTAATCCTGAGTGCCCAATACTAGTGGCCTTGCACCAGACTAGTTTGGTAATTTCTTTTTAAAAAGTGCCTTCTCTGCTTAATAATAAGGCATTAAACATATTCTCAAAATGCCTATGGTTAATTATTTAGATTTATTTTACCATTGTCTTCATCTTTATTTTTAGATACACGTTTTAGCCAATGTGCTCTCTGGCCTTCTTCAGGTATTTCTTGTTCTAATTGGGAGTCTTCATGAAACTTCAAACTAAAACCTTTATCTAATCCACTGGGGTAGATTTTTCTTATTATGTTAACCATGTATTAAGCTATGTTAAGTATTCTATGCTATTATCACCTATGGTCAGGATCGAACCTGCAACCTCCAGATGATTGTCACTTAGAACTGTATTAACTCAACCCTTATATCCATTACGCCATGTGTCCAATTGAAATGTTATGTATATAACAATAAAGATACTGGAGTTATGCGAAATGGACACATCAAACTGAGTTCAATTCCTGGATGAGGCTGTTTGCATTTTCATATAGCACTAATACCCTTGGGAAAGGTATGAATCCAGTTCTCCCTCCAGCTATGGATAAATAGCAGGGTAGACTGGACTCTTTAACCATGGCTATGTAACCAGTCTAGGAGAAGGAAAACTTTGAATTTAAACCTGATAAACTTCGCTTTACCGCACAGATACCTGTGCTACTCATACACTGAGTTGGCGAGGGCTGGTATCGAACCAAAAACAGTTGGACACTCTACCAACTGAGCTAAACCAGCCCTATGTTAAACAAACATACAAATACACAATTACAAACGTGCAAAATACAACAGAATGGACTAATTCAGGCAGCAGTCAATATTTTCTCCGAAACTTTTCAGAAGGAAAAAGGGATTTTTCATCCGAAATATTAAGAAAACAAATTACAGGTAAATGAACAGCATCCTAGTAAACTCGTTTTTCTTTGCACTTGCATTGTGATAGCCTTCAAAACTAACCGCAAAAACCAATATACACACAATGCTTCAAGCAAATTATAAAACTCTGTGAATGCCTACATGGATTCCTGAGATACATTTGAGATTTTGGACTTGACAAATACTGTCAAATGTTCTGTCAAATTCTTTGAAAAGAAGAAGAACAAGAACAAGAACAAGAACAAAGTCAAGAAGAAGAAGAAGAAGAAGAAGAAGAAGAAGAAGAAGGTGGAGGAGAGAACAAAAACAAGAACAAGAAGAAGAAGAAGAAGAAGAAGAAGAAGAAGAAGAAGAAGAGAAGAAGAGAAGAAGAAGAAGAAGAAGAAGAAGAAGAAGAAGAAGAAGAAGAAGAAGAAGAAGAAGAAGAAGAAGAAGAGAGAAGAGAACAAGATCAAGAAGAAGAAGAAGAAGAAGAAGAAGAGAAGAAGAAGAAGAATGAGAAACAAGATCAAAGAAGAAGAAGAAGAAGAAGAAAGAAGAAGAAGAAGAGAAGAAGATGAACAAGATCAAGAAGAAGAAGAAGAAGAAGAAGGTAAAGAAGAAGAAGAAGAAGAAGAATGAGAACAAGATCAAGAAGAAGAAGAAGAAGAAGAAGAAGAAGAAGAAGAAGAAGAGAAGAATGAGAACAAGATCAAGAAGAAGAAGAAGAAGAAGAAGAAGAAGAAGAAGAGAAGAAGAAGAAAATAATTAATGAAATTCCAAACCTTAAAAATAGAAGGAATTAAATCAATTTCATTTGTGTTTCAAATTGATTCTCTCTACTCAATGACTGACAATTTTTAGGGGATAAAATCTTTCTACTCAATCCCTAGAGTCTGTCATTTAAAATACGTGGCTTTCTCCTTTTTTGACAGAACAATTTATGGCGAGTGGTAAATGCTCAGCCCACTTTAATCTAAGATTCCTAACTAGACAAATAACTCTTTTGAGACCTAAAAGTCCCAATCCTGAAAAAAAAAAAAGAAATCCTGAAAAAAATAAATTAAAGAAATAAAAATAAATCAATTGGCTCATGGGATTATAATAAAATATCCCGTGGGATCCATTTTTGCAACTATTTTCATGATACATGAGTTGAAGTGAATCTGCATGCGTATATATCTATATACACTATACTGCAGAAGCACTTCAACTCATGTATCATGAAAATAGTTGCAAAAATGGATCCACGGATATTTTATTATAATCCCATGAGCCAATTGATTATTTTTATTCTTTAATTATTTTTTTCAGATTTCTTTTTTCTTTTCAGGATTGGGACTTTTAGGTCTCAAAAGATGATTTGTCTAGTTAGGAATCTTAGATTAAAGTGGCTGAGCATTTACCACTCGCCATAAATTGTTCTGTCAAAAAAGGAGAAAGCCACGTATTTTAAATGACAGACTCTAGGGATTGAGTAGAAAGATTTTTATCCCCCTAAAAATTGTCAGTCATTGAGTAAGAGAATCAATTGAAACACAAAATGAAATTGAATTCCTTCTATTTTTAAAGGTTTGGAATTTCTAAATTGTTCTTCTTCTCTTTCTTCTTCTTTTCTCTTCTTCTTCTTCTTGATCTTGTTCTCATTCTCTTCTTCTTCTTCTTCTTTCTTCTTCTCTTCTCTTCTTCTTGATCTTTTCTCATTCTTCTTCTTCTTCTTCTTCTTTACCTTCTTCTTCTTCTTCTTCTTTCTGATCTTGTTCTCATTCTTCTTCTTCTTCTTCTTCTTACCTTCTCTCTTCTTCTTCTTCTGATCTTGTTCTCATTCTTCTTCTTCTTCTTCTTCTACCTTTTCTTCTTCTTTTCTTCTTGATCTGGTTCTCATCTCTTCTCTTCTTCTTCTTTAATCTTGTTCTCATCTTCTTCTTCTTCTTCTTACCTTCTTCTTCTTCTTCTTCTTCTTGACTTTTCTCCTTCTTCTTCTTCTTTACCTTCTTCTTCTTCTTCTTCTTGTTCTGTTCTTGTTCTTCTCCTCCTCCACCTTTTCTTCTTCTTCTTCTCTCTTCTTTCTTCTTCTTGACTTGTTCTTGTTCTTGTTCTTGTTCTTCTTCTTTTCAAAGAATTTGACAGACATTTGACAGTATTGTTCAAGTCCAAATCTCAAATGTATCTCAGGAATCCATGTAGGCATTCACAGAGTTTTATAATTTGCTTGAAGCATTGTGTGTATATTGGTTTTTCGGGTTTAGTTGAAGGCTATCACAATGCAAGTGCAAGAAAAACGAGTTTACTAGGATGCTGTTCATTTACCTGTAATTTGTTTCTTAATATTTCGGATGAAAAATCCCTTTTTCCTTCTGAAAGTTTCGGAGAAAATATTGACTGCTGCCTGAATTAGTCCATTCTGTTGTATTTTGCACGTTTGTAATTGTGTATTTGTATGTTTGTTTAACATAGGGCTGGTTTAGCTCAGTTGGTAGAGTGTCCAACTGTTTTTGGTTCGATACCAGCCTCGCCAACTCAGTGTATGAGTAGCACAGGTATCTGTGCGGTAAAGCGAAGTTTATCAGGTTTAAATTCAAAGTTTTTCCTTCCTGACTGGTTACATAGCCATGGTTAAGAGTCCAGTCTACCCTGCTATTTATCCATAGCTGGAGGAGAACTGGATTCATACCTTTCCAAGGGTATTAGTGCTATATGAAAATGCAAACAGCCTCATCCAGGAATTGAACTCAGTTTGATGTGTCCATTCGCATAACTCCAGTATCTTTATTGTTATATACATAACATTTCAATTGGACACATGGCGTAATGGATATAAGGGTTGAGTAATACAGTTCTAAGTGACAATCATCTGGAGTTGCAGGTTCGATCCTGACCATAGGGATAATAGCATAGAATACTTAACATAGCTTAATACATGGTTAACATAATAAGAAAAAATCTACCCAGTGGATTAGATAAAGTTTTAGTTTGAAGTTTCATGAAGACTCCCAATTAGAACAGAAATACCTGAAGAAGGCCAGAGAGCACATTGGCTAAAACGTGTATCTAATAAAGATGAAGACAATGTAAAATAAATGCTATTTTTGAGAATATGTTTAATGCCTTATTATTAAGCAGAGAAGGCACTTTTTTAAAAGAAATTACCAAACTAGTCTGGTGCAAGCCACTAGTATTGGGCACTCAGGATTAAGCTACCTAACAAACCCTATTGTGTTAGTATAGTATTTAATTCTAAGACTAACAGCAACAGATTAATGAATTAAAACTTAGTTTAATTCTAACAATTATTAAAGAACAAATAAAACAATATAAGTCCTTCCTATGTATAGAATCAAGTTGAGAGACCTTCCAGTGTGGTGGAGAGGATAGCTGGTATCATCTGACAGTGATTTTTTGAGATAATTTTTGGTCGACATTCCGGTCAAGGAGCTGGTCCGGAATGTATCTGTTGATTTTGGTATTTTGCCGGCCAAAACTTCTGGGCTCATCACGTGATTGGTATATCCAATCACCGAAAGCCACTCCTCACTTAACCCACACACAGGAATAAACATTTTACTGACCCAACACCCCCATTAAAAGGCCTGTTGCATTTATCGTGGAATTGGCAACCTGAAAACAAATCCTGACGAGGCTGTTGTGTTTTAATTTGTGCTAATGCCTTCAAATAAGTAAAGTCAGCAGTGGCCTATTGTCAGTATCAGCCAGACAGTGAGGGAGTATTACCCATTTCACTAGCACTAGATCAGGGAGTTTGTTTTGCATCTGAGGTGAAGTGCCACACTACCATCAACTCCCCACTTTACCACACAGATCCAAGCTGTACTACTCATGTGCTGAGTTGGTGAGGGCTAGTATCAAACCTGGAACTTTGGTTCCTAGCGGATGCTTCTATCATCTGGCTTTTTAAAAAAAGAAATTAGATAAGATATAATCTTGTAAAAACTAATGAAAAAATTGAATTGAAAAATGGAAGATATGCTTTNGAAAAGAGAGAGAATCTTCGCAATGGGTAACACTTGACGCCTTCTTCCTCTAAGTAGGGGTCTTTGCTCCCAACGAGCTATCATACAGTGAACATTCCTATGAACTCAAGTCTTACACTTACTTTCTTTATACATGTTTATATATTTGTCGCTGAATGTATTTCTGTGTGCTCACAGAATAAAGTCTGTTATCATCTTATAATTTGTCGAGTATTTTCATTTGCTGTTTATTTTCTCTTTCCATTCCTCATGAGAGAATTGAGTAGTGATTTTTTTATTGTTATCCCAATATGAGATTAAGGAATACACATGCTTTATTGGATAGTAAAATATATATCATTATTGAAAGTAAACTATTTTTTTTTCTTTTCATGGTATTTATAAAAAAACACAAAAAACAGGTAAATGTGACAGATAGAATTAGATCTCATGATTCTAAAGCAGAGTAAATGAGATTTTTAATTGACCGTACTTATAAAGTATACCATATATGATCGGTTTTTGCTTTTACTTATATGAACTCTAAATATTCAATAGAACATTGGAAGTAGATAATTTATTTTAAAATGTGATACAATCATTACTTTCTTCTAATAGTTTTTTCATCCACCACAGAGTAAATAGGTTAAATTTTCTCTCTTTGATTATACATGTACATATGTTATGTGACATAAAGCCTGCTTTAGTCTGGCACAAGGACGAATGTGAGTAGTTAAATCTACTATCATCCATATGCAAATCAAATTTTTCCTTGGATTTGAACTCTAAACATCAGTATCAATGGAGAAATGTACAACTATCTGACAAAAAAAAAGCATGTACCCATGTTGGAGGTTACTTCTGAGCCTTCCAACTTAATATAGAACGTAATTTCTTATAAATGCATTACTGTGAAGAAGTGTGGATAGAGAAGTTTCAAGTGGCAGACAAGCATGATGCATGAGGAGGGAGAAGGACACCCATCAACCTCCATCACTGATGGGAAGATTCGCAAGCTTGAGAGATGGTATGGCACCTGTAAGTTATCATAGATGAGGTAGCTTGTTCTCTACAAGTAACATTATTAGGGGCTTGGATAATAAGGGTTGAAAAGGATAGGTTTTAGTAAAAATAAGTTTTAGTAAAATAAGTTTTAGTAAAAATAAGTTTTGATGAAAGAAGAAGGAAAGAATGTTTTGAAAAAAATTTTGAAAGAAAGAAGTTATTTGAAATGTGTTTTGTTTAGAATGTTTGTTGAAATTCCATTAGAGATTTGCTGGGGTTAAATATTTTCGGGAGAATTGTAAACACTGGCAGATGAATATCAAAGGGTTACCACGGAGGAAGGATGTTTCACAAGGAAGGAAGTGAGCCCACACTTAAGAAGATGAAAGACCGTAATGTAACATACAGATTAGTCAAGGTTCTGCTATCAAATCATCCACAATGCCTTGGCTTCCATAAAACAAGAGTGCTGATAATTTGTTAATCTTCCTCATAATTTGCTACATGTACAGGGAGAGGCAAAATTAATAATTATGTCATTAACAATAGAAAGTAAACCTTGATTATTAAAGATTCTGCCTGGTACTTCTGCTCAATCTGGTATATGCAAAAAAAAAAAAAAAACAAACAACAAAAAACCCTTTTAAATTGAGATTTGCAACAAACTGCCAAAATATTTGAAATAGAGTTTAGAACAGGGGTAGACAGACAAATGAACAATGCCCAGGGCTCAAAACCTCAAGAATCCCTGGAGCAAAAGTTTGTTTTTGAAGAATCCTATAGGAAATCAATTGGGCTGGTTTAGCTCAGTCGGTAGAGCATCCACCTAGGAATCACAAGGTTACAGGTTCAATACCAGCCCTCAACAGCTTAGCGTATGTGTATTAGATGGATATGTGGTGGTAAAGTAAGGAGCTGATGGTATGTGTGTCACTCCACCTCAAATGCTTAATTAATCTCCTTGGTTTAGTGCTAGTGCAAAGAGGTTCGACTCCTCTCTGTCTGGATGATATCGACATTAGGCGCCCTGCTGACTTTACTTTATAATAAATCAATATGTGAGGGCAAAATATTTTAATTATTTTAAAACTATTATATATATAAAGTAGGGGAAAATGAAGGGGACAAAGAGTAAACAACGGTTATTATTAGAACTCGGTTTTTTTGTTGTATTTATATTTCAATGTTTCCAATATTCCGTGAACCGTCACAATAACAATATATTGATACATAACACGAAATGTCGGCCTGTACGTGAACTCTGATAAAACTGAGTTCATGTCTTTCAAAAACAAAAGCGACATCTCAACCATCGATGGCAAACTCCTGAACTCTGTAAGAACAATTTAGATACTTAGGTAGTACATCTCCTCCACAGAAAACGACGTTAATGCACACATAGGAAAAGCATGGGCCGCTATAAATAAACTATCGATCATATGGAGGTCCAATCTCACAGACAAGTTAAGAAGACAGTTCTTCCAGGCCGTTGTCGTGTCATGCTGTATGGCTGCACCACCTGGACCCTAATAAGCGACTAGAGAATAAACTAGATGGGAGCTGCACGAGAATGCTGCGGGTGATCATGAACAAAACGTGGAAACAGCACCCTACCAGAAAGCAGCTGTACGGCACCTACCACATATCACCCAACCATCCGAGTGAGACGGACAAGACATGCGGGACACTGCTGGAGAAGCAAGGACGACTTATAAGTGACGTCCTCTGTGGAAGCCAGACCATGGACAAGCCAACGTGGGCCGACGCAGCAAAACGTACGTTGATCAGCTCTGTGCAGATGCAGGATGCTGCATAGAGGACCTCCTGAGAATGATGAGCGATAGGGACGGGTGGAGAGAGATTGTCATGGATATCCACGCTGAAAGCGCGACATGATGATGATGATGATGATGATATATATATATATATGCATTTGAGAAATTAAAATGAAGTGGTCGATTACAGATGTAAGTGCTATGTTATGGTGTACTTTACAATTAAAAGGCATTTGTTACATTGCTTTCAAAGCATATTGTTTCTCTATATAATATATTATATATATTATATATATATTTCAGAGTTGAAATAAAGAAATTAAAGTGCTCAATTACGAATGTAAGAGCTGTATTTATTAAAATAAGTTTTTATACAGAGGTTTTAGAAAAACATTTACTTTTAATGCCATCATTGTTTCATCTCGTGTTGGTAAACAAACAGTTCATTACGGTTAGCAAGTAAAGATATTATAAAAAAAATAAACCTGGAAAAGATGAATTGTTGTTTACCTACACGAGAGGTATAACATTCTGATGATGGCATTAGCCAGAAACCTAGGTAAATATTTAAACCTTGTATCATGTTGTTTGCTACTGGGGTGATAATGAGAAAAAAAAAAACGTGACAGATGAAAAGGGAAAATTAATTTGTATAAAGTGTGGTGGGGGGAACTATTTAAACTCTTAAAAGAATCCCAAATATTTTTAATCTTAAGTTGGGACAAACTTGGAATTATGTTTTATTTTTTGGTTCTTAATTTCCAGAATTTTTTCTTTTTTTTATTTGATTATATGAAGGAAGACAACTTTGATACATTGCCTAATATAACAATAAGAATCAATAATGTTAACCCAATTTCCCTGTGTAAATTGTAAGGTAAAATTGATTGCTGTCATTATAATAGAAAGTAAATATTTAGTATCAAACAAAATAAGTTTTTTTATAATGTAATATCATCAGCTGCCCTGTTAAAAGTAAATAAAGTCGAGGAGTGGCTTATTGTTGGTATCAGCCAGACAGCGAGGGAGTCTATCCCTTTTCATTAGTGCTAGACCAGAGAGATTGTTTTTGTATCTGAGTTGGAGCGCCACACCTACATACATATATACCAACAGCTGGCTTGTCTTTAAGTACAAGCTAGTGAATGTTAGATTCTAAAATGCAATACATTTTTGTAAAATTGACCTTGTGTCACCTCCTGCTCATATGAAAGTGTTGAGGTGGCGTGGCATAATGGTTAGAGTTATAGAAAATGGACTCGTTGACCTGAGTTCAAATCCTAGACAGGCTGTCTGCATTTCACATAGCACTAATACCCTTGGGAAAGGTATTAATCCATACATTCTCCCTCCAGCTATGGGTAAATAGTAGGGCAGACTGGTCACTTTAACTTTGAATAGACAACCAGTCTAGGAGAAGGAAAACTCTGAATTTAAAAACACTGAGGTCAGTTATTGATTGGTTTGTGGCATTCCTTGTGCACCAATTGTTACATAATTATTAGAAACCTAATATTTATGTGCAATAGTGTAGAAATAAAAATGGCTGTTTATAAGTTACAACCACGGCCTTGAAGGATGAGTGACAAGGCTTGACCTCAGTCCTAACCTTCCGGTGGATACCGTGAGAATCGGTGGAGGAGACCCTCTTCCAGTTTAGATTAGAAATAGATTTTAGTCAGTTAGCGAGAAACCACAACAGTGGTGAGTCATGTTATACACACGTCCAACTCGATCTGCACAGGTAGTCTGGTGGGGGATTTAAAAATAAAGTAAGATCAAAGCAAATCGGAGTCTTGTGTTATTACCTCTAAACCTAACAATGACACAGGGTTCTGATAAAGAGAAATCCCCAATGGAAGACCAGACCGAAGTCTCCAAGAAAGTCCAGACCTTAGAAGATTCCCGACCAAGACAAGATGTTATAAGATTCCAAAGACAGCCAGAAGAATAGAGTAAGAAAGAAGTAGTAAAGAAGAGAAGGGTATGCAACACAATTCTTTCTATCGACTGTGCCCAAAAAGTGTGGATGGTCCAACACAAGCCTTCACCACTATAAACAAAATACTGTGTAGGTTGTTCATTGGATGAACACTCATGCGTCGAAAATCAATGAGAGAGTCCATTTTAACATTTTCATGAAGGGGTTGGGTAAATACATACTTTGCATTTAATCATTGATTCTTATAATTCTCCCAATTTGTTTCATTTTCAAAAATTCTACCACAATGTTCGTTTGGTTTGGTTTGTTTTGTTTTACGGCATATCAACCTCAGTGGGTCATTTAATGCCGATAAAGTTTTGAAATAAATCAATCTTAATGGGTAATACAATTTTTTATAAATACATTTTTCTATTTAACCCATAGATGGGACCCAACAGGTACTACCATCCGGGTCAGAGGGGACCAGGGAGTAATGGTGATGAAGGGGTGCTCCACATTCCCCAAACCTCCAGAACTGGAACCTCACAATCAGATAGAGTTTAACGTCATTCCCAGGAATGTAGACACGCAGCCACCACCTTCTAGCACCCTATGATAAAAAGGGATTGGGGCTTGCCATAAGGGCAATAGGGTTTGGAAAATCAATAGGTGCTAGGGCTTGATGTGACCAGCCGATTGATTGGAGGGGCCTCTCCGACTGCCCGTCTAGCCCAAGATAGGGCCAAAGTGGAGTATTGCATGTCATAAACTGCTCATCCACCTGGGCTCTATCCTTAAGCATCACGGGTCGAACAGGTGGCCCCATTGGGGGAGTCTTACCCCTCTGCAGAGGTGCAGTCGGTGCATTCAAATGCCCCAGCGGCGGGACAATGTTCGTGTGTATTGACAAAATATGAGTAAATAACAAATAAGTCTATCAAGAGGAGGATTAAGAAAATAAATAATATGAAGAAATTTAATCTCAACTGGGATTAGGCACAACCTAACAAACACCATGGGATCTGTTGGATAAAATTAAAGAAAAAAATGATGAGGAAATAGTCTATTTAAAATTCTTTTTTTCATTTTTTATTAAGTTTTCAATGAAATCCATATACTGAATGTATTGGCTGATATGTGAGGGTAATCCTAAAGGTAAGGTCTCCAAAATATTTAGAAATCACAGAAACGTTTATAATTTATTATCAATATAAAAAAGAGAAAGAGCGAGAAAATGAGAAAACTAACTCATTTCATCATTGCAAAACCTTTTCTTGGAATTCAAATAATGTTGAAATATTTGATTTCTTTTTCGAAAATTTTTCACTGCAATATATCATTGCTAATAATTCTAGTCATTATAATCTAAGTTATTTATTTATTTATCAATAAAAATATTTGATTTTAAATGTTTTTGTTAATTTTCTGTAATCTTTTTAAAGATTTTACATTAATGTTACATTTTACAAATAAAAAGGGCCGGGTTAGCTCAGTCGTTAGTGCGTTCGGCTAGAAACCACAAGGTTCCTAGTTCGATACCCGCCCTTGCCAACTCAGCGTATGAGTAGCACAGTGATCTGTACGGTAATGTAAGGAGCTGATGGTAGGTGTGTCGCTCCATCTCAGATGCTAAAATAATCTCCTTGGTCTAGCGCTAGTGAAAAGGGGATAGATTCCCTCGTTGCATGACTCATACCGACATTAGGCCTCCCTGACGAATTTACTTTTACTTTTTACAAATAAAAAACAAATTTTAGAAGTTCTAAAAAGTTTCTGCAGTGCCCAGAGTCATTGCTGTGGTGCTCTCAATTTTTAAGAGATCTACCAAAGCAATTTTTGCATGCCCCTGTCTTAGACTCAATTCATCCCTGATTGGTATGCTTGGTTTTAGGAAAGATATTTTTGTTACATAATTATTAGATTCCTAATACTTGTGTACAGTAGTGTAGAAACCAAAATGGCTGTTATAAGTTGCAGCCCACGGCTTTGAAGGATTGAATGACAAGGCTTGACCTCATCCTGATCCTTCCGGTGGATACTGTGAGAATCGGTGGAGAAGACCCTCTTCTGGTTTAGATTAGAGAGAGTTTTAGTTAGGTTGGCCAAAGCCACGATGGTGGTAAGTCATGTTATGCATGGTGCCGACTCAATCTGTGCAGGTAGTCTGGTGGGGATTTTAGAATAAAATATTATCTAAGTTAAATCGAAGTAATAAGATACTAAAATGAGATTAGTAGAATAATAAAAACAATACGAAAATAAAGTAAACCAATTTATTTGAAAATAATTATTCAAATTAATTAAGTGACAAAAAAAACTAAAAAAAAAAAAAAAAAAAACAACCTTATCCCAATGGTAGAAATCTGATGAAATAACAAATTTCAGGGTTTAAAAGATAACTACCAAATATCTTTCCATAAACCTTTTCCTTTTTTGAAACTGATGTAATGAATATGTAAATAACTAGGTACCCCCTCACTATAATCTGATTGGATAGTGTCCTCTATAAATATTCGACACTGTGGTGGTACAAGAGCCTACTAGCCTACTAGCAAGACTACAACCACCACGATTGCTCGGAAGACGTGCTACTACTCGACGCACCAGCTACTACTGCGATAATATACCTTACTACCAACTTCATAATATATCCCTTAACCCGGATATATCAGAAACATTTTTTAAATTCAATTAAAAAATTTTAATTCAATTAAAACTTTTTCAATTCAATTACAACTACTTTCAATACAGCTACCATTAAAGAACTTCAATTGTAATTCTATGTATTATATCAAAATAGAGTTCTCAAATGTTTTTGTTTTTTAATTATTGGGTTCACGTTACAATGAAGGAGAAAAAAACAAACAATGTCCTTTCAATGATTGAAAGATTCTTGGTTTATGCATGTCCTGGATTGAAATGAATTTTCCCCTGGCAACTAAGAAGCTAATAATAATGTAATAATGTGTGGAATTGATTTAATTATCATTGCTTCAAGGTAAATATATTGTGATGTATGAGTTGAGAATAATTGATAAAGACACACAGAAGTCATAAAAGTCAGTGTATTTATATATATACATATATATAATATATATATATATATATATATATATATATATATGGGAAAAATGTGAGGAGGTTAATTCGACAGTATGTGGAGAAAGGTAGACAAACACGGGATGTTATGGAAACTGGATGTTTATCGTCGACGATGCAATGTTTCGTTCTATTAGACCGTCTTCAGGACTTGGATATAGTTCTTGCTTCAATGATGGACATTCTCAAAATGCTGAAACAGAAGGTCGTCAGTAGGGGGAGGGGTGGTTGGGGGTGGTTAGTGGATTTTCTTCTCTCTAGATGGGGAGTGTCTGAATGGTGGATGGTGGTACCACAGGTGTCAGTCTAGAAAATTGGATTGTGAGGATTGGTTAAGATAACTGTATATGTGTATGTGTATGTGTGTGTCTGTTTAATTGTTCTTTTGTTTATATGTGTTGTGGAACTGGATTTGTCGTTAAGTTATATGTGTATGGTTGGTATATATATATATATATTATATATATATATATATATATATATGTTGTCATCCTTCCGTCTACGAGAGATGATGGAGTAGTGTCCAATTTTTTTTCGGAACTATGTAGCGTGGGCAGGTTCATATGGAGGATGAACTGTTGACCAAGCAGCAAATCCACTCCCTTCACACTGTCACTGTGTTTCAAATGAAAGGTAAGGAACCAATGCAGTTTGGCAGCAGTAGTGAAGCAGAAGTCGCTGGGTAGCACTGGTTTTCAGCATCACACCACTTTAGGGACTCCGGCTCCTGATTTGTCTTGGGGGTTTACTCCCCTAGTCTTTCATTGGGATAAGGTACAGCTACTAGGCAGCGGAGGTTTTGTATCAAACTTTTCATTGACTAAAATAATTGACTAAAAAAGAGGGGTTGGGTAGATATATGTATAAGCCAAACCAGCGAATATAATATTATATGTTGTACTGTATATATATACTAGACAAAATTTGACATGTTGGGTCACCCATTCAGCTCTAGGTAGATAATTGAGATTAGGGAAAAGTGAGTTAGCAAAGTGAATAAAATTTATGAAATAAATAAATATGGCCGGACAAAACATTAAAATCATTTTGTAAGCTTTCTAAAAAAGGGAATGTTTGACCTTATCTAAGCTACGGGTTACTGCTTGTGAAATTTAACATAGAAATACATTTTAAATTCTCCTGTTTCTCTCTCCCAGAGAAACTAACATTATATAATGTATCTAAGTGTGAATTGTAAAAACCTCCAATTTACCTTTTTTTTTATGTAAAGATTTTTTTGTTTATGTAAGGGTTTGCTTCGTCCATTGTTGGCTTCACTATTTTGTGACTTAATGATGGCAGTGAGGGAGTCTATCCCTTTCTCACTAGTGCTAGACCAGGGAGATTGATTTTGTATGTGAGGTGGAGCACCACACTTATCATCAGCTCTCCACTGTATCACACAGATCCAAGCTGTGCTATTCATGTGCTGAATTGGTGAGGGCAGGTATTGAACCCATAATTGTGGTTCCCTGGTAGATGCTCTACCGACTAATCTAAACTGGCCCATTTATTATTAGTAACAAATCATTTATTCAATGATTTTAAATTTTTCGCTAGTGCTAAACCAGGGAGATTGATTTTGTGTCTGAGGTGGAGCACCACATCTACCATCAGCATATCTACCATCAGGTGGATGCTCTACCAACTAAGCTAAACTGGCCCATTTATTATTAGTAACAAATCATTTATTCAATGATTTAAAATTTTCGCTAGTGCTAAACCAGGGAGATTGATTTTGTGTCTGAGGTGGAGCACCACATCTACCATCAGCATATCTACCATCAGGTGGATGCTCTACCAACTAAGCTAAACTGGCCCATTTATTATTAGTAACAAATCATTTATTCAATGATTTAAAATTTTCGCTAGTGCTAAACCAGGGAGATTGATTTTTTGTCTGAGGTGGAGCACCACATCTACCATTATCAAAAATTTTTTTTAAGTTACCATAGTAATAAGATACTAAAATGAGATTAGTAGAATAATAAAAACAATATGAAAATAAAGTAAACCAATTTATTTGAAAATAATTATTATTATGGCACCACATCTACCATCCCACTTTACCACAAAGATCCAAGCTGTGCTATTCATGTGCTGAGTTGGTGAGGATAGGTATTGAAGCTGTAACACTGTGGTCTCCAGGTTCTAGCAACTGAGATGAACCAACCGTTTTATTATCAGTAACAAATCATTAATTCAATGATTTTAAATTGCGCTAGTCCTAGACCAGGAAGAATTGATTTTGTGTCCGAGGTGGAGCACCACATCTACCATCAGCTTTCCAATTGAATTAATTAACAACAGTGAATTCAATTAAGCAGTTGAATCGTCATTCTACATTGTTTGTGAGGTGGAGCACCATATCTACCATCAGCATATCTACCATCGGGTGGATGCTCTACCAAATGAGCTAAACCAACCCTTTTATTATTAGTAACAAATCATTAATTCAATGATTTTAAATTTCGCTAATCCTAGACCAGGAAGATTTGATTTTCTGTCTGAAGTGGAGCACCATATCTACCATCAGCTTCCCACTTTACCACACAGATCCAAGCTGTGCTATTCATGTGCAGAGTTGGTGAGGGTAGGTATTGAACCTGTAACACTATGCAACTGAGCTAAACCAAACCTTTTATTATTAGTAAGTAAAGTAAATTGTTGGGGTGACCTAAAGTTGGTATCAGCCAATCAGCAAGGGAGTCTGTCCCCCTTTTCACTAGACCAAGGAGATTGTTTTTGTGCCTGAGATGGAGCGCCACACCTACCATCAGTTCCTTACTTTACCGCACAGATCCCTGTGCTACTCATATGCTGAATTGGTGAGGGCCGGTATCGAACTAGGAACCTTGTGGTTTCTAGCTGAATGCTTTACTGACTGAGCTAACCCAGCCACATTTGATTTTGTTTCTGAGGTGGAACACCACATATACCATCAGCTTCCCACTTTACCGCACAGATCCCAACTGTGCTATTCGTTAATTCAATGACTTTAAATTTGAATTAATTGACAACAGTGAATTCTATTAGGCAGTTGAATCGTCATCCTACACAAGATATGAACCGCCCTGTCGGCTGGGGCGTTAGAATGCACCGACTGCACCTCTGCAGAGGGGGTAAGACTCCCCCAATGGGGCCACCTGTTGACCGTGGGTGGTGAGCCATGATGCTTAAGGATAGAGCCCAGGTGGATGAGCAGTTCATGACATGCAATACTCCACATTGGCCTTATCTTGGGCTAGACGGGCGGTCGGAGAGGCACCCTCCGATCAATCGGCTGGTCACGTCAAGCCCTAGCTCCTATATGATTTCCCCAACCCTATTGCCCTTATGGCAAGCTCCAACCCCTTTTTATCATATGGGTGCTAGAAGGCGGTGGCTGCGGGTCTACATGTCCTGGGAATGATGTTAAACTCTATCTGATGGTGAGGTTCCAGTTTTGGAGGTTTGGGGAATGTGGAGCACCCCTTCATCACTATTGCTCCCTGGTCCACTCTGACCCGGAGTGGTAGTACCTGTTAGGGTCCCATCTATGGGTTAAATAGAAAAATGTATTTATAAAAAAATTGTATTATCCATTAAGAATTGATTTATTTCAAAACTTTATTGGCATTACATGACCCACTGAGGTTGATATGCTGTAAAACAAAACAAACCAAACAAACAAACAAGATATGAAAGTTGGCAATGAATTCCTTCAAAGACTTCAAGAATTTTTGGTACTGGCAGCTATATAGGAACTTTACAACTTTCAAATATCATAGTTTATTACAGGATTCTTATGCTGTCCCATATAATAAGAGACATAGAGACAGGCAGACAAAGACAATTTGATAAGAATGGACACAGGGAAAACCAAGGCCCCCTACAAATTTTTCCATGGCCTTGTGAGAAACTGAAGAAATAGATTGTAGATTTTTCTTTTACTTTTGAAAAAATAATTGATATAAAAACAGTTTTTATAAAACAAGGGTAAGAGCAAGAGCAAAATGACTATTGCTTCCTTTTACATTTAGTTTTATTGTTTAACGTTTTTCTTTATTTTATCTTTTCGTCTTGAAGTTTTGAATTTAAATGGTCACTTTTTAACTGAAGATGCAGAATTCTTAACACTGTTTATGACTTCATTGTCTTAAGTTTTGTATGAAAATTAAAGTAGCCTTTAAATTTAACTCCATAGCTCTTTACATTAGAGAAACCTTTAAAAATAACTACTTATAAATTCATCTTTTTTTTAACAATTTGTTTTTCCTATTTCTATATATTGTTGGATTCATATTCATATTTTATCCCCAAATCTAACTACATAGCTCTTGACATTTCTTGTGAGTTAGGATGAACTTTTTCTTATACATTTCTTTTACAAAAGAAGTTATGCATTTATAAAACAATCTGGGTTTACATTATTAATTCCTCTGTTCATTACATTACATTAGTGTATGAAATTTATAAATGTAACAATTATTACAGGACAGAAATAGTTCATTACATTACATTATAAGTATGAAATTTATAAATGTAACAATTATTACAGGACAGAAATAGTTCATTACATTACATTATAAGTATGAAATTTATAAATGTAACAATTATTACAGGACAGAAATAGTTCAATACATTACATTATAAGTATGAAATTTATAAATGTAACAATTATTACAGGACAAAATAGTTCATTACATTACATTATAAGTATGAAATTTATAAATGTAACAATTATTACAGGACAGAAATAGTTCATTACATTACATTATAAGTATGAAATTTATAAATGTAACAATTATTACAGGACAGAAATAATTCATTACATTACATTATAAGTATGAAATTTATAAATGTAACAATTATTACAGGACAGAAATAGTTCAATACATTACATTATAAGTATGAAATTTATAAATGTAACAATTATTACAGGACAGAAATAGTTCATTACATTACATTATAAGT
>CM042147.1:115236711-115271711 GCA_023376005.1 Doryteuthis pealeii | reverse complement strand
AATCACTGGCAGTACTCTGAGGTTGATACAATACTTAACCGACCATACTGGTCATAATTATGCAGGCATTCTTTGAGGATTAAATCACAGGACCTTTACCAATACGTAGGATAGGACTTATATGCTTACCAAAGGATTCCATAACACAGGACTTTCTCTAAGCCCTTTTCAACTGGCCAAGGATGGCATTTAAAAACTTTACAAGGTCTAGGTATTTTTCTATCTTTTTGTTTTCTTTCTTCTTCCCCCTGGAACAGCAAGCTTTCTTTTTTTTATTATTATTTTTTGAGTTTTCACATCAGTGTTAGCTGATGGTCTTTCACTGGAGTGAGTGACAGCAAGTCTCCTCAGGTCTCCAGGACTCTTCTGAGTATTCTGGCAGATTGCAGCAGTGCAGTGTTCTGAATGGTTTCAATCCTTCCTCTGATATCCAAACTTTCCAAACCCTTTTCTAATCCTTTTGGGACTGTTCCAAGTGCACCAACTACAATTGGTATAACTTTCACTTTCATATTCCATAACTTTTTCAGTTCTCTGGCAAGGTCCAGATATTTGTCAATTTTTTCATTTTCCTTTAACTTCACCCTGTGATCCGCTGGCACTGCAAAATTATTATTATTAACATTATTATTATTATTATTATTATTATTATTATTAACATTATTATTATTATTATTATTATTATTTTTTGAGTTTTCACATCAGTGTTAGCTGATGGTCTTTCACTGGAGTCTGAGTGACAGCAAGTCTCCTCAGGTCTCCAGGACTCTTCTGAGTATTCTGGCAGATTGCAGCAGTGCAGTGTTCTGAATGGTTTCAATCCTTCCTCTGATATCCAAACTTTCCAAACCCTTTTCTAATGCTTTTGGGACTGTTCCAAGTGCACCAACTACAATTGGTATAACTTTCACTTTCATATTCCATAACTTTTTCAGTTCTCTGGCAAGGTCCAGATATTTGTCAATTTTTTCATTTTCCTTTAACTTCACCCTGTGATCCGCTGGCACTGCAAAATCCACCAGTTGACAAGTTCTTTCTTTTTTGTTAATCAACACTAGGTCTGGTCTTCTTGCTGGGATAAGGTGATCCGTTTTAATTTCAAAGTCCCAGAGAATTTTGTGCGTTTCGTTCTCAAGAACAGATTCTGGTTTATGCATATACCATTTTGTTGTGTGGTCAAAATTTAATTTCTTGCATAATTCCCAGTGGATCACCTTCCCAACCCAGTCGTGTCTAGTTTTGTATTCTCGTTGTGCTAGTTTGCTACATTCGCAGAGTATATGGTTAACAGTCTCATCTCTATTACCGCAAAGTCTACATTTACTATTTTGTTGGGTCTTATCAATTTTCGCTTTGATGTAGTTTGTCCTTATGGCATTATTTTGTGCAGCAATTATAAGTGATTCTGTTTCTCTTTTGAGGTTTCCCTTTCTTAACCATGTCCAAGTCTTTTGATGTGCAACCTCATCTATTTGTCGTTTGAAGCGTCCATATAATTGTTTTTCTTCCCATTTTTGTTTTCTAGTCTTTGTCGTTCTTCTGTTTGTCCATCTGCCGTTTCTACTATTGTTGGTCGCCATAAGTAATTTGTCTTTGCTCTTCCTTGTGTAATCTTCAAGTTGTTGGATTGTGGTTTCTACACATTCCTCTATGTTGGCAAGACCTCTTCCCCCTTCCTTTCTTGACACATACAATCTATCTCTATCATCTCTAGGGTGGAGAGCCTTATTATTATTATTATTATTATTATTATTATCAAATTTTAAATTAACTAGCAGGAGGTGTGTGGTGTAATGGTTATATTCTATATCTGCCAATATATCAATGAATCTAATTTATTTCCCCCATTTTTTTATAGGGGGGATTCCTCTATTGAACCCCCTCCAGCCACATCAAATCTTTATCACAATTGCCATATCTGCGTTCATGTATCAAAAAGAGCCGACGCACAATTTTATATCTTTCCATTTGTTTTGTTCATAGATATAATCCTGTTGAACATATAAAAAGGGCGGGCAGTTAAAGCTGATATGCCGTGGCTGGACACTGACCGCCATAATTAGAAATGACCAATCAGCAATATCATAGAATAACTGCAACTCAACTCTCTCTCCCTCTCTCTCTCTCTCTCTCTCTCTCTCTCTCTCTATATATATAATATATATATATATATATTTCAGCCAATCAGTAATCAATCCTGTTCTTCACCATTTTTGTTCTTGTTCCTGATCTCACCTTCCAGCATAAGTTTATTCAGAGGATCCAGCTGAAGGTAATCACTCAGAACCACAATTATTTACCTCCTCTGGCAAAAGAGCTCCATTTTTTTGTTGCAATTTTTTTTATAGCTTTGATTAGCACAGAATTGAATTTGAGAAAGAAATATGTATTTTTTCTACAAAAATGGATAATGAAACTCAAAATATTTAGCAATGTCTATGCAAGGTCCTTTATGATTGGTTGATTTTGCAGCATGTCAATCCTTCGGTTATTTTCGGCTCAAGACATTTTTGTTTTATTCATTCTTGTTATGTATTCAATTTAAAAAAAAAAATTAAAAACTATTTCTCTGAATTTTTTAGATGAGGCTTGATAATTAGTATTATTTGGATTATTCAGACTATTGTCCTCAGCTTCATTGTTATCTGTACAACGTTTCGGCTGATATGCCCCCCGGCCTTCTTCAGGTAATTCTTGTCAGACTCAGGAACTTTCTTGGACTCAGGAACCTTCTTTTTGAACTTGGGGATCTTCTTGTCATAATCGAGAACCTTCTTGTTGTAATCGAGAGCCATCACAGAACTTTGAACCTAACCCTTTATTCAGTCCATGCGGGTATCCTGTTCTCATTCTGCTAACTTAGTCAGGGGCAGCAGTAACATAGAATAATAATTAACACAGTTTAATACCAGTACCCCAGCAGGATTCAGCCCCCTGCCACACATCTGGGAAAAGTCAAAAATGGTTGTCGGTGAATTTTTACAAGTACACCAGTCCCACTGTTTGGACTCCGAACTCCCTAGATCTTAACCCCATGGATTATTATGTATGGGGCGCTGTTGAGAAAGACACCAATCTTTGCCAGTACTGTACAAGTTCAGTTAATTGACAAAATTAAGGTAGTTTTTGAGACCCTTCCCAGGGAAACAGTAAAATCAGCTTGTTCCAGGTTCCGAAGCAGGATTGAGGCTGTGATCGACGGTAATGGTGGTTATTTTGAGTGAAACTTTTTGACAGCAGTGTAATTTCCATGCCTGTTGAATTTCTTTACAATCCATTAAAATTTTGTAGTTACCAAGCACTTTTTCTTTTTCCTTATGAAACTGTCAAATTTCTCCTGAACACCCTGTATATATACACACACACATTATATATATAGATATACACACACATTATATATATATATATCAATGATTATCCATCATGGTTTATAAACATGCCTACATATGCGTATGAATAATTGTGTGTGCATATATATTTGTATTGATAAATGCATGCCAGAGACTAACTGCTTAAGGCCAAATCTCTTCAGGACTTTTTCTTTCCAATTTATTATTTTCCCAACTCCTGATATCCATCAACCAATGTATTTTATTCCCTTATAACTATCAAAAGGTTTCTTTGAAAAATCCATGAAAACAATAAAGCGGATAAAAACATGGGGTGTGTTGGATTGCTTTTAACAGAACTTGGCTGCCTGGCCAACCAAAAAACACACTGGATGGCAGATCACATGCATGGCTTCATGGTACAACAGTTGCAGGCACCTGTTTGAGGTTTCTTTAGAATTCAGACAATTCATCTTTCTGACTGCATATTTCCACCACCATCATCATCCTTATCATCATCATTTTATTCATCCCATCTTCATACCAATTTTTATCCAGTGGTTATTGCTGGAGATCAAGTGAGAGCAAGCCTCCCTAAATATCAACTTCAGATGTTTCATAATTCATAGGTAGCTTATGAATTATGTATGTACTTGTAGTAAGAATATTTGAATCAGGGTCCGTTAGATTCAGATTAGTGGGGCCCAGCGGAAAGTTCTTGATAGTTATTGATGGGTAATAACCTTTTTGCTTGATCCCTTGGAAAGCACATGATTAGACGCATGAGAATTAGTTTTAGGCAGATGCGTCCAGAGATTCAGAGTGAATGCACATGAAAGTTGCTCGCCCTGAGGGTTGCTTCTCTTGTGCTGCTTTATAAGAAAAACAACCAGGTCTTGTTGTGTTAATTAAAACAAGAGATGACAGCCCAGAAAAGAAAGAAGTAGAATCAACCCGAGAAATCAGCCTGAGAATTCACACTGAGAAGAATATAGTGGCCAACTTCAATTTTTTTGAATTTTTTTCCAGGTGTGGACTATGTTAACATTAGAGGATCCCCATAACTTGAGCTACCAATTCCAAAAATTGGCAGAGTTATGTCGATTTTTAGCTCTCCAAATTTGGTGGGGTTGGTGAAAAATAGCGACTTTTTGTAATCTATTTTTGTCTGTATAATGAGTTCTAGAGCTTCCCTACTACTATGAATTGGTTTATTAAAACATTTTTGTCCAAGGAATCCATAAATGCTATGAAAAACGTTTTAAAGTAAACCAATTTTAAGTTATTGATGATTTTTGATTTTTTCATAGCAAGATCAATATCCCAATGTGGCACTGGATCTATAACAATTTTTTTTTCTATTATTATTTCACATATATTGAACATTATTTGTACCAAAAAGATAGTTTGATATTTTTCTATAATTATTTCACATATATTGAACATTATTTGTACGAAAAAGATAGTTTGATATTTTTCTATAATTATTTCACATATATTGAACATTATTTGTACCAAAAAGATAGTTTGATATTTGTTCAGAACCAAAGCTACCTGAGTAAAGGGTTATATCACACAGAGATATATTGTTTCATCTCTTTTCTGCTCTATGCATTTGTTTTTTTATAATAGCAATTATCATCTGTACCCGTTTAGGATAAATTTTCACCCTATCAAGGTCGGGAAGGGTGTCTTTGGGATCCTTTAGGTAAGTGATTTCCCTTTAAAATGTTTGCTGTTGCATTATTTTGAAAAGATGAATCCTTGCACAGTGATCAGGATCTGAAGCATTCAGGTGCCTAGCCTTGTGCATGAATCCGAAAACAAATGCTGTAGCTTTTATCAGCTTTGTCAACTTGGAGAATGGATTGAAGTGTATGATGGGTTTTATCTTTGCATCGGAAACCGTGTTGTGAAATACTGTTGATTTTACTAAGTCTTTGTTTTTTGGGACGCAAGCATTCCAGGCTGCTATTAGGCCAATCTATTGGGATTTCCACAGTCCACTTTGGACCATATGTCCAGTATTGCAAAATCTGTCAGAATTATATGCTGACTGTATCCTCTGGAGAAGAGTAGGACCTCCTCCAAAGGAATGTCCTAGGTATTTATTTACCAACCCCTCCACACAAGCAGGATGTGACACCAGGTCAAATTTTTAAGCATAGTTTAACTGGTTTGAATTCAGTTTTTCCTTCTCCTGGACTGGTTGCCATACTAAGGTTAAAGAACCCAGTCTACCATACTATTTACCCATAGCTAATGTTGTGAGGGAAAACATTGGACTTGTCCGACAAAAGGCATAAATAACAAAATACGAGAGGACTAATACCGAGCCTTTGCTGAAAACATATTAGTGGAAATAAATGATAAATGATATAAATGATAAATTATATATAAATGATAGTGGAAATGAAACTGTGGGTGGACTGCTATAGAAAGAGAGGAAGAAGAAATAAGAGAAAGTAAAGGTAAAAAATAAAAGGAGTAGTGGACACATAATGGGTTGCCAGTAATTTGACCGAGGTATGACCCCCGGATGAGAAACTGAAAGCTGACCGGACGTCGGGTGTCAACTGGAAGTGGAAGTCACGTGTGAATGAGGAACAAGGAACAACAAGATCGGTATCTTTTTGCTTTCTGGCGGCGTAGAGTTCATACGTGGGTTTGATCCCTAGTTTGGGATGGCGAGATAGTTAGTACTATGTTAAAAGGTATAGGAATTTAACAGTGTCCTCCCTCTCTTTCTCTCTCCTTTCCTTCTCTCCGAAACAGCTCACGACACAAGCCCGAAAATAAATGCTAAGCCCTTATGACCATATATCTCACGTGTTGTACCTCTTTTATCAACAATGACGACCGCCTTTTTAGTGCCCTGAATTTTGAGGCATGTTGACAAGACCCACTACGTTACATTAGCCATTACTATGTAAGAATTGTATACATTCAGTGAGCCAGAGACTGTCACTTAAGAATTGGCCTGCAGAGTCACTTGCACAGATGTAGATTTTTTTTTTTTGTTGACAGTATGCCATCGTCCTTAGTGAGCGGAAAGGTGCCAACAACAACAACAACAACACAAGTGCCCTGGAGTTCTGGGGTGTGTGGAGTATCCCTTCATCGCCATTACTCCCAAGTCCACTCTGACCCCCTGGAGTGGTATCACCTGTTAGGGTCCCATCTATAGATTATATAGAAATAAAATGAGTTTAAAAAAATGTTTCCAATTCTGGAGTTGAATTGGGGAAGTTTGGTGTACCCCTTCATTGACATTACACCTTTTAGTAGAGAAAGTGTTTAAGTCTTTGATATAGTAGCTAGTAGAAAGGAAAACGTAGACTTAAATATTGAGCATATCCTCACATGTCATATTAGATGAGGTTGCTGGGGGCACAAAGCCCCCTTGTTCTGTCGATGGAAGGCATGCTGTGACCTCTGTCATGGTTAGAAGGAGAAAATTAATTTTGATTTTGCCACTTTCACTTTTATTAAGCTACTTGAGATGCCACTAGCACCTACTGGCAGACACAGTGGGTAATTAACTCTCATGTCCCCTAGTGTCAAATAGAAGAACTGAGGCAATAAAAAAAGATAGATTTTGTGTTTGTTCAAATACTTTTTGATTTTGCCACTTTCACTTTTATTAAGCTACTTGAAATGCCACCTAGCACCTACTGGCAGACACAGTAGGTAATTACCTCTCATGTCCCCTAGTTTCAAAAAGAAGAACTGAGGCTATAAAAAAATAGATTTTGTATTTGTTCAAATACTTTTTGATTTTGCCACTTTCACTTTTATTAAGCTACTTGAAATCCCACCTAGCACCTACTGGCAGACACAGTAGGTAATTACCTCTCATGTCCCCTAGTGTCAAATAGAAGAACTGAGGCAATAAAGAAATAGATTTTGTGTTTGTTCAAATACTTTTTGATTTTGCCACTTTCACTTTTATTAAGCTACTTGAGATGCCACCTAGCACCTACTGGCAGACACAGTAGGTAATTACCTCTCATGTCCCCTAGTGTCAAATAGAAGAACTGAGGCAATAAAAAAAGATAGATTTTGTATTTGTTCAAATACTTTTTGATTTTGCCACTTTCACTTTTATTAAGCTACTTGAAATGCCACCTAGCACCTACTGGCAGACACAGTAGGTAATTACCTCTCATGTCCCCTAGTGTCAAATAGAAGAACTGAGGCAATAAAAAAAGATAGATTTTGTATTTGTTCAAATACTTTTTGATTTTGCCACTTTCACTTTTATTAAGCTACTTGAAATGCCACCTAGCACCTACTGGCAGACACAGTAGGTAATTACCTCTCATGTCCCCTAGTTTCAAAAAGAAGAACTGAGGCTATAAAAAAATAGATTTTGTATTTGTTCAAATACTTTTTTATTTTGCCACTTTCACTTTTATTAAGCTACTTGAAATCCCACCTAGCACCTACTGGCAGACACAGTAGGTAATTACCTCTCATGTCCCCTAGTGTCAAATAGAAGAACTGAGGCAATAAAGAAATAGATTTTGTGTTTGTTCAAATACTTTTTGATTTTGCCACTTTCACTTTTATTAAGCTACTTGAGATGCCACCTAGCACCTACTGGCAGACACAGTGGGTAATTAACTCTCATGTCCCCTAGTGTCAAATAGAAGAACTGAGGCAATAAAAAAAGATAGATTTTGTGTTTGTTCAAATACTTTTTGATTTTGCCACTTTCACTTTTATTAAGCTACTTGAAATGCCACCTAGCACCTACTGGCAGACACAGTAGGTAATTACCTCTCATGTCCCCTAGTTTCAAAAAGAAGAACTGAGGCTATAAAAAAATAGATTTTGTATTTGTTCAAATACTTTTTGATTTTGCCACTTTCACTTTTATTAAGCTACTTGAAATCCCACCTAGCACCTACTGGCAGACACAGTAGGTAATTACCTCTCATGTCCCCTAGTGTCAAATAGAAGAACTGAGGCAATAAAGAAATAGATTTTGTGTTTGTTCAAATACTTTTTGATTTTGCCACTTTCACTTTTATTAAGCTACTTGAGATGCCACCTAGCACCTACTGGCAGACACAGTAGGTAATTACCTCTCATGTCCCCTAGTGTCAAATAGAAGAACTGAGGCAATAAAAAAGATAGATTTTGTGTTTGTTCAAATGCTTTTTGATTTTGCCACTTTCACTTTTATTAAGCTACTTGAAATGCCACCTAGCACCTACTGGCAGACACAGTAGGTAATTACCTCTCATGTCCCCTAGTGTCAAATAGAAGAACTGAGGCAATAAAAAAAGATAGATTTTGTATTTGTTCAAATACTTTTTGATTTTGCCACTTTCACTTTTATTAAGCTACTTGAAATGCCACCTAGCACCTACTGGCAGACACAGTAGGTAATTACCTCTCATGTCCCCTAGTGTCAAATAGAAGAATTGAGGCAATAAAAAGATAGATTTTGTGTTTGTTCAAATACTTTTTATTTTGCCACTTTCACTTTTATTAAGCTACTTGAGGTGCCACCTAGCACCTACTGGCAGACACAGTGGGTAATTACCTCTCATGTCCCCTAGTGTCAAATAGAAGAACTGAGGCAATAAAAAAATAGATTTTGTGTTTGTTCAAATACTTTTTGATTTTGCCACTTTCACTTTTATTAAGCTACTTGAAATGCCACCTAGCACCTACTGGCAGACACAGTAGGTAATTACCTCTCATGTCCCCTAGTGTCAAATAGAAGAACTGAGGCAATAGATTTTGTATTTGTTCAGATACTTTTAAGCAGTACTTTCTAGAGAGTAATGTTCATAAAAGTTATACAATGAGTGAGCATTGTAGACATCGACTGCCACTTTCCTCAGATGTAAATGGCGGGCGGTGGGGTAAGAACTTCCAACCTAGTTACCTGTGGAGAAAGTGCTGCACTCATATACATTTGCAGTGTAATCAAGTATGACTATCTAAAAGAACCCTTAATGTCAGTGTGAAATTCTTGGGGGTGGAGGGTAAATGACCTGATATCCCAACTTCCAGCCTATGATTATTCCAGATTTTATCTAAGAGCCCTTAGGATCTGCTGTCCTGAATACCAACCAGAAAAAAAAGAAGTTGCATTGAAAACATATTTAAAACTCTACATTATCCTAATCACTTAACAGAACATGCTAAAAGGCAGACAAAATAACAGAGATAAAAGATATAGAAAACAAAGTTAGAATGAGGAGTGCAAACACAAACATTTCCTACAAACACCATAAACAACAAAAGCAATGTAACAAATTTCCATAGAAATATATACAACAAACACCATTTATATATATATAAAGGGCAGTTGTGTGTATGTATGTCCGGATGAAACACAAAAATAATACAATTAATGACAAAGTATATATATATCTATATCTCTCTCTATATATATATATAAATGGAATTGGAAATGAATCCGACAATATGAGGAAGAATGAATAAAGAAAAGAAAAACAGAATGGATAATAAAAGATGAATTTAATCAATATCACTTACACATGTGTTTCGGTCAGTTCATCTCTGTGAAAATATTCCGCACGCAGAGAAGATTCGACCTTCATCAGAGTGAAATTTTATTTTGAATGAAAAAAATTGTTAGGGAAAAACGGAGAATTTTTAGAAATGTTCGAAGAGAATTTTTAAAAAATCACTTTTGGAACGCTGAAATAGAACCGTTAGAATTTGAATATTTGATTTTCATGGGGGTTATGGTAGATACAATTTTTTATTGCAAAATAAAGTGTTATTATTTATCCCTAACATGTTGAAAAGTCCCGGAACCTAGTGTATGTTATTCTTTTGCAAAAAATGGTGAAATCATTAAAAAAATCTTATATATATATATATATATATATATATATATATATATATAATGATAATGGTACACAGTAATAACCTAATCGAGTTTCACTATAAGGATCTTCAGGGTTAAATAAAATACCATATATATATATATATATATATATATATATATATATATAATTATATTAAGAAATTTGAAAACCGAAGTGTTCCAAATATAAGATGAATTTATTTACTTAAACGTTTCGGTTTATCTAAACCTTTATCAGGATAGAATATGGGGTGAAGAAATTGATGGATGTTTTGTAGATGACAGGAGTTAGAAAAATATTTATAAAAGTTTGTAACTGTATTTGTTCAGTGTTTCCATATTTACATTCATATATATATATATATATATATATATATATATATATAATAAAATAAATATATAAAGGTTTTACATATCTATTTATTTGGTGACAAAGGAACATTCACAACCATTTTGGTTTCATGCGACAACAATCGTCAGGTGAAGATGTTACAAATGCATTTGTAACATCTTCACCTCTGTTGTCGCATGAAACCAAAATGGTTGTGACTGTTCCTTTGTCACCAAATAAATAGATATGTAAAACCTTTATATATTTATTTTATTATATCATATAACAGCTCTATTTTATATTGAGCACTCTTCCAATAATACTGCGTTTTGGCACACCGTTCCAGTAAAAGCTGAAACAGTGACAATCCCACACTATATATATATATATGGTTGGTTTATTTGAAATTGTTGATGAAAATGCTTTTTTAAAATCAACAATTTCAAATAGACCAAATGACCACCAAACAAAAGGCTCTTAAAGATTTCTTATTTTTCTGTGATATTTTTATATTTTTCCCTCAAACTAACGAAAGCCCTGATGAAGATCTATTGAAACAGATTGAAACACTGCTGCGTAGGCAAAATAAACATTACACGTTTATGAACTTGTGTTTTTCATTTCTTCATAATATTACCTACTGTCGGATTCACTTCCACTTTTTCCTCACACACACACACACACACATATATATATATATATATATATATATATATATTTATATATATATATATATACATTAAATACCGGTTCTTCTCAAAAATAAAGAAACCAATACACCAGGGTTTTTTTACACCCCCCCTTTACCCAAGTGATGCTGGGTAGTCGCTTCTAGTACATATATAAAAGGCAGTTTGTGTGTATGTATGTCCGGAGGAAACTATGAAAATAAAATAATTAATGACAAAGTAAATATATGTACACAATCACTATCACCAGATCTTGCTTTTTGAGAAAAAATAATGAAGATTTGATTTATATTCATGAAGATAATTGAAAAAAAAATTTAAATGTTAACAAGATGGAATTTTTTTTTTGCATTTTATATTTTAAATGGGAGATATATTCATTTTTCTTTTCAGAATGTCTGGATCAACACAAGGTCTTTTTTACGTTGAGATTTTAATGGGGCATCCTGCGAGGATCCAACTCACGATTCAACAATAATGGATCTGCGAGACTACCTTTTTTTTTATCCCCCTACCCAGAAGACACCTGGTAGCTGCTTCTAGTGACCACATAATGGTAAGCCTCTAAATTAGTAGAATAGTTCACATACCTAGGTTGTAATATCTCATCTACAGAAAGAGATGCCCATATAAGCATTTTAAATGTATGGCCCAAATACACAAATGCCCTCCGGTCTCCGGCCCAAACGCACAAATGCCCTCCGGTCTCCGGCCCAAACGCACAAATGCCCTCCGGTCTCCGGCCCAAACGCACAAATGCCCTCTGGTCTCCAGCCCAATCGCAAAATGCACTCCGGTCTAGAAGGTCTCGTTCGATTATTTGCTACTACCACCTCCATCATCACAATCTTCTTTGTGTAAGTTGGTCTCTTGATTCAGCTCTGAAATTTCTTTGAAAAGTCGCTGTGTCCACCTCCGAAATAAAAGGCCAACCTTCCGTGTACAACGACATGTTGATCCAGTTTCGACTTTTAAATTGCCTGGGGAGAGTTCGGTGAAGATATATCGCCCATTTCTGTTCACAAACGTCTGACAGGGCGTACCTTAGACTTGTTTGCCATTATCCAAAGCGAATATCTCTTGAAGACTCAAGTCGAGACTCTCTTGGTTCATTTAGCATTCCCAGTTGTATTTTTTTATTTGAGGTTATTGTTTAATCACATTAGTTATATAGAGCTGTGTAAATGGAGTTCAGAACCGTTTGAATTATGATTATCAATACACACGATCATCAGGCAATATTACTGTTGTATTGTGCGGGTCTCAAACATTTGTTGAAGAAAGGTAGAGAAGACAAAGAGGTCCTTTGTCATTTGTTTTCTTCATTATGTTGGAATATTTTGGTATATAAGGTGTGCTGCAATACACCACTTAAATCTATAGACTAAGCAAGGTCATGTGGTTTAAACCTCAGCCAATCAACAGCCCAAATATGTGGTTTGTTAACTACTTAATTGCTGATACTGACAAAGATCCATTTGCAATCATTGACGAAGGACATGCAAGACTGAGGAGCACCAAGGAACAACCAAAGGATTCGTCACTAAGGATCGTGCTCTGCTTAACACAAAGGATCTCTGCTGGACAGCGCTTATGCTTGAAGCCTAAAGGATGGCCACAAAAATCGTAACAGGTTATGGGCCCAGGAATGCAAGGATCTTCCTCGATCGCAACAAAGTCAAGAGCCTGATTGATGATGAATTGATCCGATTCCCATCTCCGCTGGAGGTAGCCTGCAAATGCCACAGTGAAGAGATGTGATACATAGAAACAATGTATCTATGGATGACTATATACATATATGTATATATATATGCGCACAGTACCGAGATACATACACACGCTCACATTCACACACATATATGTATGCACACACATACATTTATGTGTATACATATATGGGCATATACACAACTCCCAAGAACCCTCCCTCACATATATAGGAGCATTCAAAAAATAGCCCACCTCAAAGAGGTTTTTCAGGGAACAGATAGACTTGCTACTACTAACACAATCTTCTACCCGGATTTTAATAGCATGTCAAACCCTAAAAAATACTCCAATTTTTATAGTTCTTCCATAATGCTCCCTTTCAAAAAATCTAAAAACAATTTCTTCAAATAAGAAATTTTCTCCTGACGATGACCTAAGGTCGAAACTAGTTGAGAATAAATAACATATATAAGAAATATTCCTGTTTGTCTTATTACTTTTTGTTCATACTATATATATATATATATATATATATATATATATACCAATTTTACTAGAGTCTTAGACCATCATAGATTAATCTGTCTGTTCAGAGAGGACCACATTGATGCCTTGTTTCACTTAATACTGTTAATGCTGCTGGGGTCAAAGTTCAAAGAGAAGGAATTTAGTGATCAAAGTATTACAATGTCAGCAGAATAATTGTCCTATAAACATTCATACTGGCTCTTTTGTCCAGCATTCTGTCTGTTTGAAATATTCACCTAACAACTATTACACCTCCCCCCCATCATACACTTTTGCCCACCATCTCATCCCGGGCAGGGTACCATCCATTTTCAAGAAAGCAATGATAATAATAGTGTGTCCACACACGGCCGCTGTTGATAACAAAGCAGATAAACACAGTGATGATAAGTTAGGAAAAAGGAGTTGTTGTTGTTGATGATAATGATGATGATGATGACGATGATGATGATGATGATGATGATGATATATAGCAGGGCCTGTTGTTGTTGATAATGATGATGATGATGATGATGGATGTATATCAGGCCTGATGATGATGATGATGTGATGATTGATGATGATGATGATGATGATGGATGTATATCAGGGCCTGATTGATGATGATGATGATGATGATGATGATGATGATGATGATGATGATGATGATGATGATGATGGATGTATATCAGAGCCTGTTGTTGTTGTTGATAATGATGATGATGATGATGATGATGAGGATGATATATATCAGGGCCTGTTGTTGTTGTTGATAATGATGATGATGATGATGATGATGTATATCAGGGCCTGTTGTTGTTGTGATAATGATGATGATGATGATGATGATGATGATGGATGTATATCAGGCCTGTTGTTGTTGTTGATAATGATGATGATGAATGATGATGATGATGGATGTATATCAGGGCCTGTTGTTTGTTGATAATGATGATGAGATGATGATGTATATCAGAGTGATGATGATGATGATGATTTGTTGTTGTTGATAATGATGATGATGATGATGATGATGATGGATGTATATCAGGGCCTGTTGTTGTTGTGATGATGATGATGATGATGATTGGAGATATATCAGCCTGTCGTTTTGATAATAATGATGATGATGGACATATATCAGGGCCTGTTGTTGTTGTTGTTGTGTTGATGATGATGATGATGATGATGATGATGTGATGATGATATATCAGGGCCTGTTTTGTTGTTGATGATGATGATGTTGATGATGATATATCAGGGCCTGTTGTTGTTGATGATGATGATGATGATGGATGATGTATATCATGATGATGATGATGATATATCAGGGCCTGTTGTTGTTGTTGTTGATGATGATGATGATGGTGGTGGAGATATATCAGCGCTTGTCGTTTTGTTGATAATAATGATGATGATGATGATGATGATGGACATAATCAGGGCCTGTTGTTGTGTTGTTGTTGTTGTTGTTGATGTGATTGATGATGATATATCAGGGCCTGTTGTTGTTGTTGATAATAATGATGATAATGATGATGATGGAGATATATCAGGGCCTGCTGTTGTTGTTCGTAATAATGATGATGATGATGATGATAATGGAGATATATCAGGGCCTGTTGTTGCCATGGTGACAAATGTAATAAAAATTTTGGGCTGGCCATCTTAATGTTTACTTGGGCTGCTATTATGTTTTCTTAGTGGCCTGACATGAATAGAAATGTTTGCAAAAGAGGCAAAGCCAATGAGTGGCTATTATCATAGTAAAATCTCAGTCCTTCCTGCTTTTCAGGAAAATGGCTCAGATGGATCTTCGTAGAAGAAGAAGTGTGTGTGGGGGGAGGGCGGTAGGGTATGTACGGACTGCATGTGTATACAAGGGATGCGGGTTGGATATATAGACGCTTACTTTTCTGAGTATCTGTGTACAAGTGTATTTATACACAGGTGTTTACATATGTAGTTTCATATATTTACATATAGTTTACATAGAGTTTCATGTCAAAATTTTCCTTGGTCATTTTTCACACACATACACACACCTCGCTCTCCAGGCAACTGAGTTTTGTTTAAAATGACTTGTCTTAATATCATTTTCCTTTCAGTGAAGGCAAAAATACATTTACTTTTTTTAAATGAATACATTTGAAGTTTATATTTATATATATATATACAGGGTGTTCAGGATAAATTTGACAGTTTCACAAGGAAAAAGAAAAAGTGCATGGTAATTACAAAATTGAATGGATTGTAAAGAAATGGATTCGGCATCAATGTCGTAGTTTCACTAATTTGTCGATTCTATTTCAGTCTTTTCTTTGGCAACCAGTATAGGAGAAGGAAAACTCTGGGGTCAAAGCTGTTTTGTTTGTTTGTTTATTGATTTTAATGGTATATCAACCCATCTGGGGTTATGTCATGCATAACGGTTAGGAAGTTATACATATTGTGTATTTATATTTATACTTTTTAGTAATTGGTTTTAACAATGTGATAGCATTATTTGGGATTATGTTGTATGGTATTAAGAAACTGACCATGTTTCAAATCCTGCTTGTGTCAAGGGGACTGGATCATAAATACCCAGGATATTCTTTGGGAAAGGTATCTTACCACTCAACAGAATATGCAGTTAGCTTTGTGGTTCCTAGTCCAATGCTCTACCCACTGAGCTAAATCAGTCCACAAATGACAACTAATTGTCAAAACTTCTCTCTCTTTCTCTTTTATCTTCTTTTTTCTTTTGTTTCTCTTTACATAAAATTCATTATCCAAAAATTGTTGTTGTTCTATCTATATTTTGAAACCAGTACTGAAACTTGAAAACTATGAAACTTACCACTAGAATTTACCCTACTAAAGTCCCCTCAAATAATTTTCTCCATATTATTAAGATTTTTTATTATATACAATATTGTATTTAACAATAAAGATGAGAAAAACACCCTGAAAAATCTAAATAATGCAAATTATCAAGCCTCGTTTCAAAAACTCTTAGCTTTATATGTTTTTTATTACCTAGTTTTTACCTGTATGGTGGGTATTTGCCTCATACCCCACTTGTATGGGCTGGGCACAAGGCCTCGTTTTAATGTGGGCCCACCCACAAGCTGAAGCTCATGGGTGGGAAAGAACAAAAATTGCGTCGATCCCTTCGGCATTCCCCCTCAAGGGGGCGCCTCAGGCGCTGGGAAATAAACGCAGCCCTGCCCATTTAAGTCAAGAGGGCAGGTGTTTCCTGGGGGGAAAGCCCCCTGGGATCGACACTATTAATTCAACACACTGATCCAGTGGCTGAAGCACACCGGACCCCAAAGGACGGGCTGGTAGTGTAATGTTTTTACCTGTATGGTGGCATCGTCAGGTATGTTATAACTGGTTCATTGGGGGAGAGTTCGGGTCTTTCAACATAATACTCCCTCTCATCAGTTAGACCCCACTAGAGCTGATCAAACCCTACTGTGTCACCCATCATGTTCAATGCTAGCTTATAAACTGACTTTAAATCCATAATTTTCAATCAGTGTGCCATGTCTGCAAAGAGAAAATGATTTTAAAGATGTGTTTTATGCAGAAAAATAAAGATAATGTTTGTTTGTTTTATTTTTTAAGTGTTATTCATCTGTTTTTATTTGTAAAATTTTTTATCCAAAATACACGAACATCTTGTTGAGAAGAAAAATAAAGGTAAGTTGGATTTAATCATGGAGAATCATTAATCGTGAATGTTTACTGAATTTTTTTGTTTTTATTTTCATTGGTTATATCAGCAGGTGAAGTTTAAAGAGGGAAAGAAATATAGAGGTAATCAAGAAGACTGTCTTAAAAAACAAAAGAGAGTGAGATTTATTAGAAAAGGCTGAGAGAAACTGATTAAAGAAAGAAGATAAGAAAGAAGGAAAAAAGGTTATAAGCTGGAATAAATGTAGAAGATAAATAAACAAATGGAAAAGAAAGAAAGGAGAGAGAGATAAACAGAGAGAGAGAGAGAGAGAAATGGTGAAGAAGAAAAAGAAAAAGAGAAAGAAGAGAAAAAAAAGAGAAAAAAAAAAGAAAAGAAAGAAAAAAGAAAGAAGAGAAAGAAAAGAGAAAAAAAAAAGAAGAGAAAAAAAAAGAAGAGAAGAAAAGTACGGAAAGAAGAGGAGAAAAAGAAAAAGAAAGAAAAGGAAAGAAGTAGAAATAGGAAGAAATGTTACAAGAGAAAAAGAAAAGGAGAAAAAAAGATGAAGAAAAGAAGAAAAAGAAAACGAGAGAAAGAAAGAAGAACAATGAATATAGGAAGAAATGTTAAAGGAGAGAAAGAAAGGGAAATGGTAAGAAAGAGAAACAGAAAAGAAGACAAAGGAGAGAAATAATCATAGGGAGAAAATTTAAAGGAGAAAAAGAAAAGGAAAAAGCAAGATAGAGTATAAGACTATAAAAGAAAAGGAAGCACGTGGTGTAATGGTTAAAGTCATGGGAAATGGACTCGTTGCCCAGAGTTCAAATCCCGGATGTGGTAATTGCATTTCACTTAGCGCTAATACCCCTAAGAAAGGTATGAATCCTACTCTCCCCCCAGCTATGGGTAATTAATAAGGCAGACTGGGCTCTTTATCCTTGGTTAGGTAACCGGTCTAGAAGAGGGAAAACTCTGAATTAAAACCTGTTAAACTCCGCTTAAGAAATTTACCTTGTGTCACATCCTGCTCGTGCGGAGTTGTGGGTAAATATATATAAAAGAAAAGAAATAAAATAAACAGTTAAAAACAAGAGAAAGACAAAGAGTGGGGAGGGGTGTTACAGATAGAGAAGAAGAGAGACAAAAAGTCAATATTCCAACCATTATCTAACTTGAAGACAAACACAAACATAACAGAAATAGACAGAGAAACAAGGAATGGGAAAGAGAGAAAGAAATTAACATAGAAAGACAATAGAAAATTCTGTGTGAGTTTCTCTCTCTCTCTCTCTCTCTCTCTCTCTCTCTCTCTCTATCTATCTATATATATATATATATATATATGTACCTGTATGTACATTATTTTTTTTTCTAAAGTCGACGGGGCGGCCTAAAGTCAGTATCAGCCAGTCAGCGAGGAGTCTATCCCCTTTTCAATAGTGCTAGACCAAGGAGATTGTTTTTAGCATCTGAGCTGGAGCACCACACCTACCATCAGCTCCTTACTTTACCGCACAGATCCCTGTGCTACTCATACACTAAGTTGGCGGGACCGGTATCGAACTAGGAACCTTGTGATTTCTAGCCGAACGCTCTGCCGACTGAGCCAACCCGGCCCACTTATATATACACATATATACACATATACACACATATACCTTTATTTACATAATAACATACATATATATATACACATATGCATACACAAACACACACACACTTTTATATATATATATATATATATATATAAGCTAGAGAGAGAGAGAGAGAGAGAGAGAGAGAGAGAGAGAGAAATGAGTATGATAGAAAGGTTAAAGAGAAAAGACTAAGTAGTAATAATAACACTCAAATGATAAAAATGATATGATAATAGAAAAGTAGAAAATTGTTAGGCTTCTCCACCGAGCCCCTTTCCTTCCTATGAGATGGGCTTCTCTAGTAAATCTTCCAAGAGAGTAGAGAATGCCATTTAGCAGATTAAAATTAAAATCCAGTCTCGGGAAACAGAAATCAGCTAAATAGATTAAAACAATTAAAGATAGAATAAATGAAAAGTAAAATACAACATTTTTGAAAAAGTTTTAAGTAAAAGAAGAAAAAAAATCCAACAAAAACATGAAAAAAAGACATTAGCTTAATAATATATCAGAACTTATTAAAATATTTATGTTCTATCATCATCATCATCATTATCATCATCCATGACAGTATGGATTCCCTTGACTCTCTCTCACCATCAATCCCTACCAACCATTGATTTAGGCAATTCCTCTACACGGCATCCAGTATCTGCACAGAGCTGATGTATGTAGATTTATGGTCGATCATCATCATCATCATCATCATCCATGATAGTATGGATTCCCTTGACTCTCTCTCACCATCAATCCCTATCAACCATTGATTTTACAGGCCCTCCACACCTCTTCCAGTATCCGCACAAAGCTGATGTATGTACATTTATGGTCTATCATCATCATCATCATCATCATCATCATCATCCATGATAGCAAGGATTCCCTTGACTCTCTCTCACTATCAATCCCTATCAACCATTGATTTAGGCAATTCCTCTACACGGCATCCAGTATCCGCACAGAGCTGATGTATGTACATTTATGGTCCATCATCATCATCATCATCATCATCATCATCATCATCATCACTATCATCATTCATGATAGCATGGATTTCCTTGACTCTCTCTCCCCATCAATCCCTATCAACCATTGATTTTGGCAAGTCCTCTACACAGCATTCAGTATCTTCACAGAGCAGAACATTACTGTTTGTCCAGTACTTGTTTTACTTGGATGATTTGTAAGATGGGAAGTAAGTGGCTGTACAACTACTGTTTTATGAGCTTCAACGCTTGGTTTAGTTTGTTTTATGGCATATCAACCTTGGTGGGTCATTTAATGCTGACTAAGTTTAAAAATATGTATACGTATAGATTTTTACTATTGTTCAATTACTCATATTTTTTAGTACAATCCCACTTCTTTTAGGAAATGTAAAATCCTGGATGGTCTTATTTTCATCAAAGGTTTTTTTAAATTTCTTGCTTGGTAGTATTTTGTTCACACTAGAACAAAGTCCACACAGTCTAACAGCATATGTTTCACTGTAAATCTCTTTTGGCATGTAGTGCATATTGGGAATTCTGTGCCCTCTAATAAATGATGATGGGTGATGTAGGTGTGGCCTTTGTGAAGGCAGGTCAGCACAACTTGTTCACTTCTAGTTTTATTGTATTTTAAGTTCCATTCTCCAATAGTAGGTTTAATGTTTTGAAGCTTGTTATTAATGAGTGCATTCTGATGCTTCAAGGATTTGTTCAAAATAGCATGCAATTCCATCTAGCTTTGTCTTCTGTTATGATTTTTCTGGCCATCCATAGGCTTCAAGCAAGAGATCCCTTGTATTAAGCATAGCATGATCCTTAGTGAAGAAACCTTTGGTTGCTCCTTGGTGTCCCTTAGTATTGGGTATGATACTTTTGTTGTTCCTTGGTGTCCCTTAGTATTGGGTATGGTCCTTTGTTGTTCGTTGGTGTCCCTTAGTATTGGGTATGACTTTGGTTGTTGGTGTCCCTTAGTATTGGGTATGATCCTTTGGTTGTTCCTTGGTGTCCCTTAGTATTGGGTATGATCCTTTGTTGTTCCTTGGTGTCCCTTAGTATTGGTATGATCCTTTGGTTATTCCTTGGTGTCCCTTGGTATTGGGTGTGATCCTTTGGTTGTTCCTTGGTGTCCCTTAGTATTGGGTATGATCCTTTGGTTGTTCCTTGGTGTGCCTTAGTATTGGGTATGATCCTTTGGTTGTTCCTTGGTGTCCCTTAGTATTGGGTATGATCCTTTGGTTGTTTCTTAGTATTGGGTAAAATACTTGCATACAGCAAAGTTCACTGTTTGCAGGTCCGTTTGTCAATGTCGAATAAGGGACAAATGAGCAGCTGTCAATATCAGCGATTAAATAGTTAACCAACCATTTATTCTGGCTGTTGATTGGCTGGGGTTTAATCTATATCACCATGCCAAGTCTATAAGTTTAAGTGGTGGATTCCAGCACACTTTATATAGCATGGTGCAATCATAAAGTAGTACTGACACAGCTACAGCTTGATTAAATTTGCTGCCATTTGATGACAATCATTGAAATTATCTTATAGAAATTGTATTAGAAATATCAAGACTGAAGCTGAATTTATGAGGGAGATTGAAAAAAGTATCCAGATTATTTGTTCATTTCTAAAGATTTTTGTTCCAAATTTATTCAGACTATCTACATAACTTTCATTCAAATAGGCAAACTCATCTTGACAACAGTCTAGATGTTACATAATCTATGCGGTTGCATAAGATTATTGTCAATCCCCTGTATCTCTAAAGGGATGGCCCTTTTCATATCACGGGCGGGACTCTCCGTGGAATAGTACAGAAAGCCCGCGAAATACGTGAAGTCACGTGGGACCTGTTTGGGTCCTCAGTTTCAGTTTGGACGTCAGGCAGTGAAGATGTCCTGCCTTAACTGGAACTCACTGCATACGCACGCTATGTTTAGTTACATGAAATGTTTAGTTAAGTAAAATAATAATTAAATAAAAGCTTAAGAAAATAACAAGGTTTTGTGGTTGGTGAATGTCTTGGTAACAAGACTAATCTAGAAGAAGAAATGAGTTAAGTGCGACTGACCACCAAGAGAAGTCCAGACGCTAGAAGAGATGTTAGAAGAAGACGTAAGATAGAAAAGACGTCAGAAGAAGAATAAAAGAAAGTAATGAAAAGGGTATGCAACATAGACATCATAACTTTTTAAATTGACTTTCTTCTGTGGAGACCTACACATAGACACACCAGTGTTGGCTAACCAGCAAAACCTACATCATCATTTGTTGTTGTTGTTGTTACTTATTGATTTTAACGGCATATCAACCCATCTGGGGTTATGTCATGCCTAACGGTTAGGAAGTTATACATATTGTATTTATATTTATACTTTTTTAGTCATTGGTTTTTAACAATGTGTCAGCATTATTGGGGATTATGTTGTATGATATTGATTAGTTTCATGTCTATATTCTATGGTATAATTTTAGGTCCCTCAAAAAAGATAGAATATCCTCCATGTTGACATTTTCAAATAGATCTTTCATATTGTTTGCTTTAAAATAACGGTTTCTGATGTGAGCAAAAAACCTGTATTCCATGAATAAGTGTTTAACTGTCAAAGGTGTTTGACATGTTCCACATTGTGGTTGTTGTTCTTGTTTGAGTATATAGGAGTGCGTTAGTCTTGTATGACCAATGCATAATCGGGACACAATGACTTGTTCCTTTTTAGACTTTCTTAAAGTTGGTCTCCAGCCTCCCAAAGTGGGTTTGATTAGGAAGAGTTTATTGTGGATGTTGTTATTCCAGTGTTTTTGCCATTTTGTATGAAGGAATCTATTAATTTTAGGTTTCAAATCAGTATATAGTATCTTGAGATTGTCGGGGATCAAATCTAGAGCCGATTTAGCTGTGGAGTCTGCTCTTTCATTATTTCTCTAAATTTTTGAGATGAGGCTTGATGATTTGTATTATTTGTATTATTTGGACTATTATCCTCATCTTTATTGTTATCTGCACAACGTTTCAGCCAATGTACCCTCCAGCCTTCTTCGGGTATTTTTTGTCGGCCTCGGAAACCGTCTCAAAATCCGGAACCCCTTCCGCAAATTTGGTAACCTTCTCTTTGAAATCGGGAATCTTCTTGTCATAATTGGGAGCCTTCACAGCAAGAAAGTTCCCAAGTTCAAGAAGAAGGTTCCCGAGTTCGAAGAAAGCCAGAGGGCACATCGTCCTAAAGATGAGAAAAAAGATGAGGACAATAGTCCGCATAATCCAAATAATATAAGCTACATCAATCAGTTCTGTGCAGATACTGGATGACATGACGAAGACATGCAAGGAGCAATGACCAATAGGGATGGGTGGCAAGAGAGAGTTATGGGGATCTGTGCCGTCAGCATGATCTAATGATGTTGAGTATGTTTGTTTGTTTGTTGGTTTATTGATTTTAACTGCATATCAACCCATCTGGGGTTATGTCATGCTTAACAGTTAGGAAGTTATACATATCATGTATTTATATTTATACTTTTTAGTAATTGGTTTTGAAAATGTGTTGTATGGTTTGAAATTATGTTGTATGGTATTGTATGGTTTCATGTCTATATTCTATGGTATAATTTTATTTCCCTCATAAAAGAGAGAATATCTTCCATGTTGAGACGTGCAAGGAGCAATGACCAATAGGGATGGGTGGCAAGAGAGAGTTATGGGGATCTGTGCCGTCAGCATGATCTAATGATGTTGAGTATGTTTGTTTATTTGTTGGTTTATTGATTTTAACTGCATATCAACCCGTCTGGGGTTATGTCATGCTTAACAGTTAGGAAGTTATACATATCATGTATTTATATTTATACTTTTTAGTAATTGGTTTTGAAAATGTGTTGTATGGTTTGAAATTATGTTGTATGGTATTGTATGGTTTCATGTCTATATTCTATGGTATAATTTTATTTCCCTCATAAAAGAGAGAATATCTTCCATGTTGAGATGTGCAAGGAGCAATGACCAATAGGGATGGGTGGCAAGAGAGAGTTATGGGGATCTGTGCTGTCAGCATGATCTAATGATGTTGAGTAGTGATCTTGTAATTGAGCTTGTTACCGTTACACAATAGTGAAATGCTTCTCTCTATTGATAATATGATTATGCAAATGATCTCATGCATATTCATATTTAATTTGATTATTTTTTAAGATGCTTAAGAGTGTGATGAAAAATTATCATGACTGAATCTTTGAATTTAAAATGAAATTTAGAATTTAAATGAAGATATGTGCATAACTGGGCAACTTATACAATAAAGTGTTGACAGCTAGACTTTAACCCAGAGGCACCTCATGACTTAAAGTCATGAGGGAGGGGTCTTGCTTTAGAAATTTTTAAATCAATTGCTTTAATATTGTGTAACAGTCACAAAGAGAAAAAAAGTGGTATATATATATATATATATATATATATATATATATATATATTTGGAGGATATGTGCTTAATTGAAGTCATACCTAATTTTGAAAATTAATTAGTTAATAATTAATGAATTTTTAGGCGGGCATATATGTTCAAATGTAAGGCTAAACAAATTGAGAAAATTAGGCTTACATTTGAACATATATGCCCGCCTAAAAATTCATTAATTATTAACTAATTAATTTTCAAAAATTAGGTATGGCTTCAATTAAGCACATATCCTCCAAAAATTGTCGGCTCAAAGCCATGTAAAAATAAACACATTTGTTTGTTTACTTAACCTCATATATTATATATATATATATATATATATATCATTATTATTATTTCTATTTTGAAGGCAATTACAATGCATATAAAATAAAATAAAATATTGTCCAATGTCTAATCAATGTCTAATCAACTTGGAAATTGATTAGACATTGGACAATATTTTATTTTATTTTATACGCATTGTAATTGCCTTCAAAATAGAAATGATATACTTTACTTAACAATGCTTCAAGCAAATTATCAAATACTATTATATATAATATATATATATATATATATTATATATATATATATATAGTAAGTCATTGGGGCAGCCAATACAGCCAGGGAATCTATCCCCTTCTCACTAGCACTAGACCAAGGAGATTGTTTTTGAATCTGAGGTGGAGCGCCACACCTACCATCAACTCCTTACTTTACTGCACAGATCCCTGTGCTACTCATACACTGAATTGGCGAGGGCCGGTATCGAACTAGGAACCTTGTGGTTTCTAGCCGAATGCTCTACCGACTGAGCTAATCCGATATATACCCAATCCCTCTGACATGAGCAGTATGCAACAATTTTTTATGCAGAGTACAGCTGGTTTGAATTGAAGTTTTCCTTCCAGTCTGCCCTACTATTTATTCATAGTTATTATTTCTAATTACTCCAGCAGGCAGGAGAATAGTCAGATTCATATATTTCCCAAGGGTGTTAGTGCTATGTGAAATGCAACCAGCTTTGTCCAGGATTTGAACTCTCATATCACTGTATCCATTTTTTACAGTGATAACCATTACACCATGAATGTATTATAACTGAAGTTTTTGTCTATCCATTGTTGTTATAGTGCTTCATATACCTGTTGTAATTCCTGTGCAAATAAATCGGAGGCATTATTTTTGGAGCATCTTTTTACAGGGTGTTCAGGAGAAATTTGACAGTTTCATAAGAAAAAAGAAAAAGTGCTTGGTAACTACAAAATTTAATGGATTGTTAAGAAATTCAACAGGCATGGAAATTACACTACTGTCAACAAATTTCACTCAAAATAACTGCCATTAGCATCGATCACAGCATCAATCCTGCTCTGGAACCTGGAGCAAGCTGATGTTACAGTTTCCCTGGGAAGAGACTCAAAAACTACCTTAATTCTGTCAATTAATTGGGCTTTTGTAGTACTGGCACGGCAATTGGTGTCTTTCTCAACAGCACTCACATATATAATAATCCATGGGATTAAGATCTTGGGAGTTTGGGGCCAAACATTGGGACTGGTGTAGTTGTAAAAGTTCGCCGACAACCATTTTTGACATTTCCCAGAGATGTAAAAGGGGGCCGAATCCTGCTACCATACTTATAGCCTACCATTAGCTACAGTGTTTAGCAACTCCACATAGGCATCTGAATTTAACTTGATACCATTTCTGAAAAAATGCTGTATGAACGCAATCAGATTGTCTGTTATGCTGCTTTCTTCTAGCCACAGCCTCATTGTCTCCATTGCAATTCTCCAGTTCATGCCTGATTGTTTTTACAGTGTTCAGGGAGCACTGGGCAGCAACCATAATTCCTTACTTTGATGGCCGGCGTAGATCATCATGATACAAGTTATTCTCTTCCATGATTCAGGTGGGTTCCAGTCATCCATTCTATCTGTCATCATGTACATGAATGAAGAATGGTCCAAGCTTTTAAATGATGCATAGTCTGCGTCAATACCTCCAGCCTACAGAGAAAAATAACCAAATATAAGTATGTCAAATTGATCCCAAACAGCCAGTCGGTACATTAAAACAAGCATGTTAATAGTACGCAAAATAAATGTTTATAGGACACAAGAAAAGGATTGTACTTAATTTGTTCATTGAGATATTTAGTGCTTAGATCAAAAGTATGTACTGTGCAATAATTTTCAATTTTATTCGTTGTCTGAACTATATATATATATATGTTTATATATATATATATATATATATATATATATGGCAAATTTATCCGAAATACCCTGTATTATTTTATGTTAAAAATGTTTCATTTTAGAAAGTACTATTCAAGCTTGAGATAACACAAACAGACAGATAATGCCCTTTATTTATATAATTTAAGACCCCCTCCCCACACCAAAAAAAGACCCCCCCCCCCTTCCTGTTTGGGAAATCATTATAAAAGAATGGTAATCTATAGATTAAATTTTTTTTCAAATTGGGGGCAATTTCAAAATCTATTGGAGCTGCAATAAGAATGGATTGTGAGCATTAGCCTAAAAGAAAAGCAGCATCAAAGGTGGTTTTTGTTTTGTTTGTTTTGTTTAGTTTTTTAAAGGAGGGTGAAATTTGGCTGAAGGGTCTGGTTGCATTACTAATGAAGACAGCAATAATTCTGAAATGTTTTTTTGTTGAATCTTCTGACGTTTTTTGTTTTTTTTAAAAAGGCCAGGAAACAAAGAAAAAATTCCAGGAAAAAAATAAGGAAAAACAAAACATCAAGGAAACGAAAACAAAAACAAACAAAAGAAAAACAGCCAGAAAAAACCAAAAAACAACAACAAAATTCAATGAGCTAAAAATAAAATTAATCAAATAAAAATAAAATTAAAGGGAAAAAAAATGAGAAATGTAAATTTTCCTTTTTTTTTTCTATTTTTTCCTTTTTTTTTTTCTTTATTTTTTCTTCTTTATTTTTTCTTCTTTATTTCTTCTTTATTTTTTTTCTTTTGTAAGATTGAAGAATTAAATTTGTTTGATGACTTTTTCATTCTTTTTTTTTAATGTTTTTGATACTGGATGCTTCCAAAAGGGATCGGATTAAATTTGCTTTTCCAAAAATGAGCCAGATAAAATATAAATTTAGAGATAAAGAGAGAAACAAAAATATAAACAAAAAAATTTTTTTAAATAGAAGAAGAAAAATAGCAAATAAAGAACAAAACAAAAATAAAAAAAATAACAAATTCTGAAGCCTTTGTCAATATTTCTTGATGGATGAATAATATTTTTAAAAAGTTTTTGAAAATATTTTTTCCATTATTCATTCGTATTTCATTTATGTGTATCGAGTTGGCTTTGTCTTGTCTTTGTATTTCTAATAAATTATTTCTGGTATTAATATTTCATACCCTTTTATAAAAAAAATTCAGTATTTTGTTTATGATATTTTGTTGTTGTTGTATTCAGTACGTTTTTTTTACATTCTTAATTTATTTTTTATATCTTTAGATATCTTTTCATGCATTATTATGGCTTTTTTCAAACGCTGTATATTTTGCTAATGTTTTTATAAATAATATTGCTTTGTTTCATGATGCTATTATTACTTGATATTAATTATTTTATTATTTTTTTCAATGTTTCAAAATAGTTTATGTTGTAATTATTTTATTTGAATTTATAATAAACTCCTTTTTTTCTTCATATCATTTATTTTTATATCATTTTTACAGGACAGATTATTTTTGTGTATATTGTTGTTTTAAAATATTAGAATATTAGATTAATGTCTTAATAATATTTATAACATTATTATATAATAAAATAAAAATGTTATAACATTATTAATATCAGGAGACTATTAATCAAAGTTTTAGTTTGTTTTTTATACATGATATTTTATAATTTATATTTTTCTCAATAAGAAATTTCTAATTTTGTAATAATCTTTTTCATTTCTGTATTTCAAAATAAGATATGAGATTAACTTACACAGACACAGACACAGACACACACACACACACACACACACACACATGTATGTATATATATATATATATAATATATATATATGAGAAATATTCTGTATGTTTGTCTGTATGTTTGAACAACAATTGAGTGTATATCCTTTTATAAATGAAAATTGGTAGAGACTCGCTGTTGGATTATTGGTTGTATACAAGCTGTGCTGCAATCTACCACTTAAATTTATAGACTAAGCAAGGTCATGTAGTTTAAACCTCAGCCAATCAACAGCCCGAATACGTGGTTGGTTAACTACTTAATTGCTGATATTAAAAGACGTCCATTTGCAATCATTGATAAAGGACCTGCAAGACTGAAGAGCACCAAGGAACTACCAACGGATTCTTCACTAAGGATTACACTCTGCTCAAACCAAAGGATCTCCGCTGGACAAGCGCTCTTGTTCGAAGCCTAAAGGATGGTCACAAAAATCATAAATTGAATTTTCTTTCTCTTCGGCTATTCTTTCTTTCTTTTTTGTTATTATAGTTATTTTATACTTACTGAAAAAAGCAAGTTTACTAATCATGCTAAACCAGACATGTTTTCTGAATTTTTATATATTCAAATTTTTTTTATATTATTTTTTTTTTTTACAAACAATTGTTCTCATTTATTTAGATCAGACTCCAGTAGACTATTCGGCTAGAATCCTCATGGTTCCTGATTCGATACTGGCCCTCGCCAACTCAGAATATGAGTAGCTCAGGGATCTGTATGGTAAAGTGAGAAGGTAGGTGTGGCGCTCCACCTCAGATGCAAAGAAAACAATCTCCTTGGTCTAGCGCTAGTGAAAAGAGGATAGACTCCATCGCTGTCTGGCTGATACCAACTTCAGGAAGACGACTTTTTTTTTTTTTTTTAATTACTGGGAGCAATTAAAAAAAAGGCAATGTCAGCTATTAGTTTTCTTAAAAAAACAAAAAACAAAAAAACAAAAAAAAACAGCATGCTTAAATTAGGAGTTAATATGGATATAAGAGTCGCTGCAGAAATACGAAAAAGAAAAGGAATATGTAGGATTGAGAGTAAACTTATTTAATAAAAGAAATATGCCTGGATAGTTTAAAAAAAATGTAAATACTTATGTTCTTAAAAGTATAAGTAAATGAAATTATTAATGATACAATACTATTCAATAATTTGGAAGGATAAAATCAAATTTTTGTTTTGTAGTATAAACTGTAAATACTAGTAAATCTAATGCAATCAATTTCATTCTCTCTTTCTGGTAACCTTGATTTTTGTTTTTTACTCAAAAACAAATGCCAGATAAATCCTAGTAAGATAAATTGTAGGTTTGATATATAATTACCATTACATGGAACTCTCCACTTTGTCCCTTCTTTAGGCTATACAGGTGGTCGTAGAGGCACCTTGCGATCAGTTAGCTGGTCATGTCAAGCCCTAGCACCTCTATGATTGTCCCAACACTATTGCCCTTACGGCAAGCCCCTACCCTTTTTAAAAACCAAAGTTTAATAACACCCTTTATTGTCTGAGAGAGGATTAAGAAGTTTTTAACCATCATTTTCTCATAAGAAAAGCTAAATAAAAATAGTATAAATCAGTGATATATCAAAAAAAGAATTTAAAAAGGATTGAAAAATAGAACAAACTAAGAAAGGATAAAACATAAGAAAAAGTACAAAGAAGAAGAAGAATATTCATTGGCATTTCAGTCTTGGAAGACTATAATATATATATATATATTTACCAACCCCTCCGCACAAGTAGGATGTGACACAAGGTCTATTTCTTAAGTGGAGTTCAACAGGTTTGAATTCAGAGTTTTCCTTCTCCTAGACTGGTTGCTGAACCAAGGTTAAAGAGCCCAGTCTGCCCTACTATTTATCCATAGCTGGAGGGAGAGTAGGATTCATACCTTTCCCAAGGGTATTAGCGCTAAGTGAAATGCAGTTAACACATCCAGGATTTGAACTCGGGACGACGAGTCCATTTCCCATGACTTTAACCATTACACCACGTGCTTCCTACTATAATATAGTTTTTTGTGCCCCATAATTTACAGCACCTCCTTTGACTGTAAAGTCCAATGTTTGAAAAACATTCACGACCACAGATGTTGCATGTGAAGGCTGTTCCTGAAGATGTTGCTGTGCCGGTGCTTTGTTGCCGTTGCTTTCTTCTGGACTTCTTGGTTTCATGGTGTTGCACCAGTGTGGCTTCGGACATGAACAGTCTGTTACAGAGAGCCCTCCACCACCGAGGGCGGTACTGAGCCAAGTTTTCCTAGCTGGAAGGGGCAATACCAAAGCACCTGAGATCATTCTTGCAGAAATCCTTGAAACACAGCTGTGGGCGATGAAAGCTCTGCATAGAGGATATCCTTCGGGATTCGTCCATCATCCATCTGGTGGACATGGCCCAGTCATCGGAGATAACACTGTCTCAGTAGAGAACAGAAGCTGGGAAGTTGAGCTCTCTCTAGAGCAAAGAAAAAGTACAAACAATAATAATAATAATAATAATAATAAAGATAAACAACTTAAAAACAAGAATATATATAAAGAATAATAGATAATAAAACAAATACATAAAAAAGAATTTATTGATCTATGTATAGATAGAAATAAGAGATTTATTTTTAGTTTTTTAAATCCCGGGTAACACTGGGTAGCTCTACTAGAGGAATATAAAAGGTGAATAATATTACTAATAGGTATACCCAATTTGTCAAAAAATCCGTGTTTTTACAAAACAAATCCCCCCCGATAAAAAAAGAATTTACAAAAATCAGGGAATTATCTGATTTTAATGAAATTTACAGTGTTGATTTATCAATTAATGAATTTTATAATGCATTAGTTATTTTATTTCAAAACTTTCTGATTTTTTTTAGGTTACTTAACTTTGACCCCACCTTATTTTTGGGGTGCAAAATATTTCATGGTATTATATATGATTGATACTAATTTATGCATAAATAAAAAGACAAAAGACTAAAGGTGGGAATAGAAGAAAAAACATTTTTCATAAGGATACTACTCAGGTAGAAAATAAGTACCAAAAATCGGAAAATAAAATGAAAATAAAAATTTTAAAATAATTTTTGGACATTTTTTTTACTCATTTCGATAATTATTTAATTGGCTATTATCTTATAAAAGAAAAAAAATATACATCAATATTTGTTCTGCTTGAAAGAGGGCGCTAAATTTTCAATAGAGTTTTTCGACAAAAAATTATTAGAGATTGATACTAAAGTAAAGTAGTTATTAAAAAAATATGTTTTTAGAATCTAATAATATGACATTTTAAACTTAACATCATGATACTCATATTTTAAATGAATTTTATATATTAATTTATTATAGCAGAAACACCTAATTAAATCAGAAAGTTTTGAAATAAAATAACTGATGCATTATTAAATTCATTCATTGATAAATCAATACTGAAAATTTCATTAAAATTGGATAATTCCCTGATTTTTGGTATTTTTTTTTCAATCAAGAGTGTTAAATTCATTTTGTAAACACAGATTTTACAGCAACTAAGGCGGCCATGTTAAGATATATTTGATCAAAATTGACCGAAAAAATCTTTTAAATGTATTAAAAATGAATTACATGTGTAATATTATTTTGCTTTTTTTTTCTGATGCTCATTGTGTTACTATTTTTCGACTTGGACCAAAATTTGACCTTAAATATTCGATTTCATTCATTTTAATTCATTTTTTAAATAAAAAGCAGACAAAAAATGGGTATCCCTATCGTGAATACTTAAATGGTATCACATTTTTTCACTAAGCATCAGTTTTATTAATCTCCCCATGTGTACAACCTGATATCTCTCTATATAAGAAAGAAGGTACATTGTTTTATAAAGCACAAAATATGTCACACTGTATTTTTTGGTTGGTGTAACGTTGTGGGGCTTTTTACGGCGTCTTCCAGTGCCTCAAAATGCACGGCACTATTAAATTCACACAAGTCGCTTGACGATTACAAGGCATGTAAACTTCCAGCGCTTGTTTACAACACTCACAGAATCTAGTAGTTCTTTGGTCAGTCAGCGGACGAGTATCAACCGAGTATCAACTTACACAGGCCGCGTGCTCTTCGTTACGGCCAATTTGACTTGTTGACAAGTATATATCTCCTTAGCATCAGTCAAGTATCTGTTCACGTTTGTTTGTTTAATGGCTTTCATTCATGAATTCCCGTACGATTTCTTTGGTGTTGTAAAATAAAGATGAGGACAGTATTTCTTGCTTTTCATCAATTTATTTTCTTAATGCAAGTTATTGAGAGAAACGATTTCTTTAACACATGTTTTCCAGTCACTCGCCTATGACTACTAACTCGGCCAAACTGCTCTCGGCAAAATCCGTAACCCGACTGTCTAATCAACTCCACGTCCCCAGACCAACTGATTCAAAATCTAAGGTTGTTTCATTATATAGAAATCGATGTCGAGCTTTCTAGAATCTTCTGGAACCTTTCGAATGTTCTAACTGTTTTACCAAATTACACGTGTCATTTAAGAGGTCAACGGGTCATCCTTTCTTCTGACAAACTGATTAAACTAAATTTTAATACCAAAATCCCAGACTCACTGGCTCCGAATAGATTCAAAGGTGATAATTAGAATTTCATATTCGTAAGGTCTGGGAATCATGCTACATCCTATTAAGGTTTCTCCATGTCTGGCACAAGGCCACAAATATGGTGTTCCTGGGTCCTTATGCTACATTGGTTCATTTCATGACATGTCAAACCTCATTTAGTTTATTAATGTTAAAGTCATTTTTTTATAAGCAATTGCATGGTTTGCACACAGTTATATGGTTTCAAGTAACTAATTTTAAAAATAATTTGTAAACAATTATCATCATCATCATCATCATGTTGCGCAATTAGCACATATATCCATGATAATCTCTCGCCAACCTTCTCTATCATTCATTGCCCATGCATTTCCTCTGCGCAGCATCCAGTATCTGCACAGTTAGTCAATGTAGGTCCTTGCTGGGCAGCCCACATTAGCATGTCCATGTGCTGGCTTCCACAGGAGAATGTTGTTTATAAGTTTGTCCTTGCTCCTCCAGCAGTGTCCAGCATGTCTTGTCCATCTCACTTGGATGGTTTGTGAGATAGGGGGCAGGTGGCCATACAGCTGCTTCCTTGTGGGGTGCTGTTTCCATGACTTGTTCAAAACCACACACAGCATTCTTGTAGAGCTCCCATATATCTTATTATAGCTTCGAGTAACTATTCTCAATACAAATAATTTGCACACAATTATATGGTTTCAAGTAACTAATGATAATGATAAATTGTGAACAATTATAGCTTCAGGTAACTATTTGTAATATAAATAATTTGTATGCAGTTATATATGATTTCAAATAACTAATGATAATAATGCTTTGTAAATAATCATAGCTTTAAGTAACTATTCTTATAAATAATTTGCACACAGTTATATGGTTTCAAATAACTAATGATAATAATGCTTGCTTAATAGTTTGCTCACAGTCATATGTTATCAAGTATTCTAATTATTTGCACACATTTATATAGTTTCAAATAACTAATGATAATAATGCTTGCTTAATAGTTTGCACACAGTCATATGTTATCAAGTATCTAATAATTTTCACACATTTATATAGTTCAAATAACTAATGATAATAATGCTTGCTTAATAGTTTGCTCACAGTCATATGTTATCAAGTATTCTAATAATTTTCCACACATTTGTATAGTTTCAAATAACTAATGATAATAATGCTTGCTTAATAGTTTGCTCACAGTCATATGTTATCAAGTATTCTAATAATTTTCACACATTTGTATAGTTTCAAATAACTAATGATAATAATGCTTGCTTAATAGTTTTGCTCACAGTCATTATGTTATCAAGTATTCTAATAATTTGCACACATTTATATAGTTTCAAATAACTAATGATTAATGCTTGCTTAATAGTTTGCTCACAGTCATATGTTATCAAGTATTCTAATAATTTGCACACATTTATATAGTTTCAAATAACTAATGATAATAATGCTTGCTTAATAGTTTGCTCACAGTCATATGTTATCAAGTATTCTAATAATTTTCCACACTTTAATAGTTTCAAATAACTAATGATAATAATGCTTGCTTAATAGTTTGCTCACAGTCATATGTTATAAGTATTCTAATATTTCACACATTATATATTAAATAACTATGATAATAAGCTTGCTTAAAGTTTGCTATATGTTATCAAGTATTTAATAATTTTCACACATTTGTATAGTTTCAAATAACTAATGATAATAATGCTTGCTTAATAGTTTGCTCACAGTCATATGTTATCAAGTATTCTAATAATTTTCACACATTTGTATAGTTTCAAATAACTAATGATAATAATGCTTGCTTAATAGTTTGCTCACAGTCATATGTTTATCAAGTATTCTAATAATTTTCACACATTTGTATAGTTTCAAATAACTAATGATAATAATGCTTGCTTAATAGTTTGCTCACAGTCATATGTTATCAAGTATTCTAATAATTTTCACACATTTATATAGTTTCAAATAACTAATGATAATAATGCTTGCTTAATAGTTTGCTCACAGTCATATGTTATCAAGTATTCTAATAATTTTCACACATTTATATAGTTTCAAATAACTAATGATAATAATGCTTGCTTAATAGTTTGCTCACAGTCATATGTTATCAAAGTATCTAATAATTTGCACACATGTTTATAAGTTTCAAATAACTAATGATAATAATGCTTGCTTAATAGTTTTGCTCAAGTCATATGTTATCAAGTATTCTATAATTTTCACAAACACATTTGT
>CM042147.1:115185233-115236611 GCA_023376005.1 Doryteuthis pealeii | reverse complement strand
ACCAATTTGTTTCATTGCTCTTTATAACTGCTTTTTTATGTTGGGAGCAATCTTCAGGCAGCAAAAGATTTTCAAAATGAAAAATATGGTCAAAAGCGATTGTGTGCTTGTGATTTGAAATTGTGTAACTGTATGCATGAGTCATTTGTGATGTATAAATACTGATAATAAAAAAAAATCTATGAAGAAGAATCAGCAGATATTAAAAATAGATTAAAAAAACTAAACGGTGGGAATAAACTTGTCATTTATTATTATTATTACTTGCTGTCCATCGTATCCGATGATGACACCACGGGAATCATTTTCATCAAATTCATTCGGTCTCTGGTTGCGTCTTGTCAACTGCCTATGGGGATGTTAAAGTCCTTCAGGTTTCTCTTGATGTTGGTTTGTACCTGAGCTTTGGTCTACTGATTCCACATGATCCCTCTCTCAGTTGAGAGTACAGAATCTATTTTGGTAGCCTGTCACCCCCAAGTCTGTTTAAGTGGCCAGCCCATCTCAGGTTGCATTGGACAAGTATTTCGTGCATGCCAGGGAGTCCAGTTCTCTTCAGGATATAGCTATACAGAGTACAAAAATTCCTGACATACCGGGCACTTCCACCATGCAGCGAGTACCCTAAACACATGAAAACCTTAACACATGAAAAAAGTGTTAAATCAACACCAGTGTTATCATTTTCTATAAGAAACACTACATGGCAATGAAGATGAAGTCACATTTCACAAAAGTAAGTAAAGTAAAGTCGTCGGGTTGGCTTAAAGTCGGTATCAGCCAGACAGCGAGGGAGTCTATCCCCTTTTCACTAGCACTAGACCAAAGAGATTGTTTTTTTAGCTTCTGATGCAGAGCGCCACACCTACCATCAGCTCCTCGTTTGATTGCACAGATCCCTGCACTACTCATATGCTGAGTTGGCGAAGGCTGGTATCGAACCAGGAACCTTGTTTGTTTGAACATTTCTAATATTCTTCAGAGAGTTATTATTACTTGCTGTCCATCGTATCCGATGATGACACCACGTGAATCATTTTCATCAAATTCATTCGGTTGCTGGTTGCATCTTGCCAACTTGTCTATGGGAATGTTAAAGTCCTTCAGGTTTCTCTTGATGTTTTCTTTGTACCTGAGCTTTGTTGACCCCAAAGGTTTTTACCAGAGCATGAGAGTGATATGGGGCCCAAGAGTGAACCACCCAGACTAACTGATGGCTCTTGACAATAGAACGCTACTCACAGAAAAGAGCAACCTTCTTGCCAGATGGAAGGACCACTTTTCCACACTGTGGATCAACATGTAGCAGACAACATTGAACAACGACCAATCTAGCACTGGATGAGTAAATGTCCAGACCTAGACGAGGTGAGAAGGGCAATCTCTAACTGGTGCTATACACCATCGTGAAGGATGCCTAGGAAAACTTGAAAGTCCCTGCAGACTGGAAGGATGCCCGGAGACAGAAGTTGGAGATGTAAAAAAAATTCCATAGCACAATCTGGACAAAAAACAAAAATGTTTAACCGGATAAATCTCACTTAAATTTTTTCCTATTATTTCTCTGTAAGACTTCATTAAATTTTTCACAGAATACTTCCTAAGACAGAAGTTGGAGATGTAAAAAAAATTCCATAGCACAATCTGGACAAAAAACAAAAATGTTTAACCGGATAAATCTCACTTAAATTTTTTCCTATTATTTCTCTGTAAAACTTCATTAAATTTTTCACAGAATACTTCCTAAGATAGATTAATTAAATAAATATTAATTTATTAATTAAATATTAATAATCAAAAAATATATTTTCAAATATGTTAAGTAATCATATAAAGTTTTTGCTTGGTTAAATAACTGGGCCTAAAAATAAAAAATAAAGATGTTTATAAATATGATATTACAAATTATAAATATTTCTCTACTAAAATAATGTTATTTTTTCACAGAAAATACTACCTAAATTAATAGAATAAAATTAACTATAATAACAGAATATTACCTAGAATAACAAAATAATATACCTAAAATAACAAAATAATATACCTAAAATAACAAAATAATATTACCTAAAATAATAAATAATATAACTAAAATAATTAACTAAAATAATAAAATAATATTAACTAAAATAATAAAATAATATTACCTAAAATAATAAAATAATATTACCTAAAATAATAAATAATATTAACTAAAATAACCTAAATAATAAACCTAAAAATAATATTACTAAAATAATAACTAAAATAACAAAATAAAAATAATATTACCTAAAATAAAAAAATAATATTACCTAAATAATAAATAATAAAATTAACTAAAATAATAAAATAATATAACTAAAAATAATAAAATAATAAAAAATAATATTACCTAAAATAATAAAAATATTAATAAATAACAAATACTAAAATAATAAAATAATATTAACTAAAATAATTAACTAAAATAATAATATAATACCTAAAATAATAAAATGATATTACCTAAAATAATAAAATAATATTAACTAAAATAATAAAATAATATTACCTAAAATAACAATGATAATTAAAATAGAATAATATATATGACAATAATAATATGATAATAATAATTCAACTGTCAGGAAATAAACGAAATAACTTGCTAGCATGGCTTAGTAGTAAGAATGATGGGTTGGTGAGTTAAGAGGTTTAAAATTTCAGTTTGCCTTCTAATTAATCTTCAAAGAGAAGTATTTTTTTTGTTCTTATCCTGTAGGGAAAACATTTCCAGTGTGGGTGGTGGTCCAGAAGCCTGGGATACTTTGGAATTACCTAGGTGGGTGCTAAGAAACAGGAGTATGGCAGAAGCGGTGTGGATCGGAAAGATATTAATAAAACAATTGACAGGCCTTCAAGAAATTTATTCTGCTGACATTATTATTCTTTGATCAGTGAATTCTTTCTCTTTCCATGAATAACACTTAGAAGCTTGTTGCTTTGTCAATATTGTATTAAGTGTGGGATAGATTTATTTTGATCATTCAGTTTCTGTTCAAATACAGATGATTTAAGAGGCCTTATCTGTGATTTCAACACACACACACACACACACACACACACACACACATTATATATATATATATATATATATATATGAATTTTGGGCCGGGTTAGCTCAGTCGGTAGAGTGTTCGGCTAGAATCCACGTGGTTCCTAGTTCGATACCTCCTCGCCAACTCAGTGTATGAGTAGCACAGGAATCTGTGCGGTAAAGTAAGGAGCTGGTGGTAGGTGTGGCGCTCCACCTCAGATGCCAAAACAATCTCCTTGGTCTAGCGCCATTGAAAAGGGGATATATATATATATATATAAATTTTGGGGCCGGGTTAGCTCAGTCAGTAGAGTGTTCGGCTAGAATCCACAAGGTTCCTAGTGCGGTAAAGTAAGGAGCTGGTGGTAGGTGTGGCGCTCCACCTCAGATGCTAAAACAATCTCCTTGGTCTAGTGCCATTGAAAAGGGGATAGACTCCCTCGCTGACTGGCTGATACCGACTTTAGGCCGCCCGACGACTTTACTTTACTTATATATATATATTATATATATATATATATATATATACACACATATCATCATCATCATCATGTTGTGCCGGCAGCACAGATATCCATGACAATCTCTCACCAACCCTCTCTATCATTCATTGCTCTTGGGAGATCCTCTTTGTGGTATTCAGTATACACGCAGAGCTGATCAATGTATGTATTTGCTGGACAGCCCATGCTGGCATGCCCATGTGATGGCTTCCACGGAAGAACATCACTTATGAGTTCATCCTTGCTTCACCAGCAATGGCCGGTGTGTCTTGTTCTCCTTACATGGATCATTTGTGTAATATGTGGCAGGTGGCCATATAGAGACGGTAGCTGCACAAGAATGCTGCATACAATCTTAAACAAGACCTGGTAACAACACCCTACAAGAAATATATATATATATATATATATATATATGTGTGTGTGTGTGTTATTAGCTTAATTGCCACCCAATAAGTCGGCTTTTAAGCTAGTTAAGTAATAATTTTTGTTGCCATATTTCTAATGATGTTTTGCCATAGATAAAATATCTAAATTGGCAAAATTTTAATATAAAATTGAATTAATATTTAGAGTTGATGATTTAAATCATTATTTTATTGCTGGTATTGTTATAATCAAGATTAACAGGAGCGTATGGTGGCAAAGATAACAATATCTATTAATAATGGAGATTCGCTTCCGGTTTTTGTCTGTAACAAAAATTACGTCACTGCTTATGTCACATTACCCAAAATTGTCATAACATAGAATAAATACACTCAAAATTTGAACATGCAACATTAGACAGTCCTCATTGTTTTTTAAAACAAGTTTTAATAAATACATGACTGGTATTATATATCTATATATAGTTTGTTTTATTTTAATACATATTTAAAGTTTACATTTCAAATGGTTTTATTTTTTTAATCCTTTAATGAATTTGATGATTTTACTTACTTAGGGTACAAACTCGCTGACATTGAATTTTTTACTCCCAACCCTCAGGCAATATGTTTCAAAAATCTATTTTTACATCGCCCTGAGGATGTTTTTTTTTTTGTACTAGTCTTATTATAATGGAGATTGTGAGTTTGTCTGTCTGTAACCAAAACTATATTATGACACAATTTCCTTAGTTATTTATGTCACATTCTCTATGCTTTTATTTTTATTTAAATCCCAATTATTGATAAAATTGTTTAACATTATTAATACTGTATTCTAATAACATGCATTATTAATACCTACATTATAATAACATGCAATTGTATTTATATATAAAGCAAAATAGTAATTTACAGTTTGTACGGGAAGGCTAATTTGCATATCAATATTAAAAGTTTGATTTTAATGAATATCTGATTAATATTATTCATTTCTAATTGATTGGTTTTATCTTAATGAATATATGCAGAAATCTCAGAGATAAATTTTAAAAGAAAACTGTCATAATGAAACATAAAATTAGCATTAAAATCTATTAATAATGGAGATTTGCTTCCGGTTTTTGTCTGTAACAAAAACTACGTCACTGCTTACATCACATTACCCAACACATAATCCAACGTCATTACATAGAATAGATATACTCAAAATGTGAGCATGCAACGTTAAACAATCCTCATTGTTTCAATAAATAGATGCCCGGCGTTATATATTTATATATAGATTGTTTTATTCTAATATAATATTTAAAGTTATCGGAACTGTTTCCATTTCAATTGTCTTTCTTTCTTTTTTTTTTTTACTCCTTTAATAAATTTGACGATTTTACATACTTATGGTACACACTCTATGACATTGAATTTTCAGCTCCCATCCCCTCAGGCAATATCTTTCAAAAAATTATTTTTACATCGCCCGGAGCGCGTCTTTTTATTTTGCTAGTAATAATAATAATAATAATAATAACAAATCAAAACTTTTTTTTAATTTAAATTTTATTGGCCATATATATATTTCTCAGATGGACTTCCAAAGATAGTTCAATTTTATTAACAAAACTGAAATATTTTTTTTTTCATGGAAAAAATTTAATTTTTGATGTTCAGAATTTTACTTAAGACATTCTATACCTGTATATGTAGAATGAAAGCAGGGAGCTCCAAAAACAGGGTCTTGTGCCAGACTGGTTTTGATTGAAGCAAATCAATGCCTATGATGAGAAAATATCAAGTTTGGAATAATTACATATTTGTAAATATCATTCAATCAAAAATCTCATTATAAGGAAAATGAATGAATTATCAATAATTTTAGCATATTTGGCTAATAATAAAAAAAAAAAAAAAAAAAGAAAAAGAAGAACAAAAGAAAAAAATCTTGTGACAAATGAACAGAACAAAAATATGGCAGCATCTAAAATGAGTATGCAGTTATCTTTTGATCATCGAGCGTATTTTAATGGTACTGTTGTTTCGGGGGGGGGGGAGCGTAGAAACGCAATTATGTAGACAGAATTACCCCTGCAAAAATTGTGGAAGGAAGTCTTGCTTTCAAACAATCTCCAAATTTGTAACAACACCAAAAAGCAGGCCAAACAATTTAAACATCAAACATGTGTGTCATTCATGAGTTATTTCATATTAATACCCAGGCCTTTTATGTCTATCGATTTTGTGTGCATCAAGTCTGTGAACGAGGGGGGATTAACTTTGTTGTTCATTAAGTTAAAAAAAAAAGCAAACAAACAAATCTCTTCTCACAATTGTGGGCATTGAAATACGTCATAACCTCTCTGTGCCCATGTTATATATACATGTAGACAAGAGCAGTATATAAATATATATATATATATATATAATATATATATATATATATATATTTGTGAATAAAAAGGCCTTAAATACCATGGGTATCGTGGTTATCGACCATTTCCACTTGTGGGTATCTAGGGCCCACGAGCTTCTTCAGACCACGTATATCTTTTATTTAGACAGGCACATGGCCTAAATAAAAGATATACGTGGTCTGAAGAAGCTCGTGGGCCCTAGATACCCACGAGTAGAAATGGTCCATAACCACGATACCCATGGTATTTAAGGCCTTTTTATTCACAAATAACTTTGCTCTGTTTACAATAATTAAACATTGAGCTCTCATATGGAACCTGAACTCTACAACAAACTACTGGTAGAGAATAGGACCAGCCTAGAATCACCTTGTACCAAGAAACTTGGTACCACACCAAAGTATATATATATATATATATATATATATATATATATATATATGTATATATATATATATAAATATATATATATATATATATACAAGCTCAAATTTTATACATACATATATATATATATATATAAAGACACACACAAAGTTTATACACATACATATATTGAAGTTAAGTAAACAATCAAATGTGTTTATTTTTTTTTTTTTATATGGCTTTAAGCTGACAATATATATATACTCACACAAATTTTATTAACATATATATATATATATATATACATATATATATGCATACATACACACAAATTTTATACATATACATACACACACACACATATATTATATATATATATATATATACACATACAAAATATATAAATACACATACACAAATTATATACATATACACACTTACAGAAATTATATATATATATATATATATATATATATATATATATATATGTATGCACACACATACACAAATTATATATATGTATACATACACACATACATATATATGTAATCACGTACACAAATTATATATATATATATATATATACACACACACACATATATACACACGCAAATTATATAATCTCCAAATTATATATATATATTATATATTAATCTCCAAACTTTTACTGGTCTATATATGTGCATACAAACACACTCAAATTAATATATATATATATATTCTTTCTCCTAGACTGGTTGCTTTACCCAAATCTGTCTTGCTATTTACCCATAATAAAAAAAAATACGCTACTTTCCCCACTCTCAGAATGTCCTTTAATTTGAGGGACTTTTTAATTTGGTGTCAGTCAGTCTGGCTTTGTCTATTTTTAGAATACAATACTTTTTTCTTTATTCCTTAAACCTGCTCTAACAAGAATCTACAGCATATGAACCATTACATCTCCCCTAACGATCACATGCATTGTACATGAGAACCTTTACAAACCCAAAAATCGTATCTTTATTCCTCAAGACTTTATATACAAAAGGCTATTTGCCTATAGGACATTCATGTCTTATACACTATATATATATTTACCAACCCCTCTACACAAGAAGGATGTGACACAAGGTCAATTTCTTAAGCGGAGTTTAACAGGTTTGAATTTAGAGTTTTCCTTCTCCTAGACTGGTTATCTAGCCATGGTTAAATAGCCCAGTCTGCCCTGCTATTTACCCATAGCTGGAGGGAGAATTGGATTCATACCTTTCCCAAGGGTATTAGCGCCATGTCAAATGCAAACAGCTTCGTCTAGGAATTGAACTCGGGTCGACTGGTTGCCTAGCCATGGTTAAAGGACCCAGTCTCCCCTGCTATTTACCCATTGCTGAGGAGAATTGGACTCATACCTTTTTCCAAGGGTATTAGCGTCATGTGAAATGCAAACAGCTTCGTCTAGGAATTGAACTCAGGTTGACTGGTTGCCTAGCCATGGTTAAAAGAACCCAGTCTCTGCTGCTATTTACCCATTGCTGGAGGCAGAATTGGACTCATACCTTTCCCAAGGGTTTTAGCACCATGTGAAATGCAAACAGCTTCGTCTAGGAATTGAACTCGGGTCGATGAGTCCATTTCCTATGACTCTAACCATTAGACCACATGCCTCGTATACACTACATATTACCTAATTCTTTGTATCTATTAAGTTTTGTACATTCTTCTATTAAGTTTTTCTCAGGCAATAGAATCTACCTGCTATTACTTACATTACGAATTGTTCTTCTATCTTTTATATCGTTACAACAAAGAGATATCAAAACCTACATTCATCTTTCATCCCAACTGGGTGATTCCACAATCGTCAGATCTCCAGAACTAAAACCTCACCACTAGATGCAAAGTTTAGCGTCATACGCAAGACACATAGAGAAATGGATGAATAACTGTATATTGATAGACATATTATCCATCCATCAGCTAATGTGTCATCTTATCTCATTCTTTTATTATTTCAGTACGTACTTGAATGATATTTCAATTTTTTTTTTTTTTAGGAAAGCAGCTTTGGTTGATTGGTTTAACGGGAGGGCAACCCTTGTTGGGTTATTTAATTTAATGCTAACTGCTTTAAAGCATGTAATTTCAGTGTTAGAGTGGCTAGAGTAGTATTTATGTGTATGAATGTATTTAATATCAACCGTTTAAAAAGTATTGGCTGAAATTTCAATACGAAAAAACTTGCATGATATTTCATTTATTTTTTTAGTAGAGTGGCTTTGGTTGGTTGCTTTCTCAGTATGGAAAAAATTGTTGGGTTATTTAATTTGATACTAACTGCTTAAAAGTATTGGCTAAAATTTCAGTACGTACTTGAATGATATTTCATTTCTAATTTTTTTTTAGGAAAGCAGCCTTGGTTGATTGGTTTAACGGACGAGGGCAACCCTTGTTGGGTTATTTAATTTAATGCTAACTTATTTAAAGTCTGTAATTTCAGTGTTATTATTATTACTAGCAAATATATGCACCCTCCGGGTGCAAGTATTTAAGTTTTGATATAATAAAATATCATATTAAATTAGAAAGGCTAATGAAACTGACTAAGAATGCAGATAAAAAGATCTGCAACAGAGGGGGTATAATCGAAAAATAGAACAACTTTGAAACTAACTATTCCATCATTTTCCATTACTCCCCTTTTTCATTGGTAAATTTTCCTAATTTAACTATTTAGTTAAAATAGGAAGTAAAGGAAAATATTACAGTTATTTCTTCTTAAATAAATTTCTTTTAAGATTTATCCACGAGGTTTTTGTTTATATTTCTTAAGATAAAAACCAAACAATTAGAAATCAATAATACCAAGCACATATTTATTAAAATAAAATTTTAAATATCAATATGCAAATTAGCCTTCTCGTTCAAACTGTAAACCATTATTTTGTTGTATATATAAATACAATTGCATGTTATTAGTACGTAGATATGGTCAACAGTATTAATAATGTAAAACAATTTTTATTAATAACTGAAGGTTTAAGAGAATGAAATCATAGAGAATTTGACGTAAATAATTAAGGGAATTGTGACTTGAGTAGTAATATAGTTTCGGTTACAGACAGAAAAACACACAATCTCCATTATAATAAGATTGTTGTTTACATCAACTGTCTAACTTTACAAACTATGATTTATGCACATAGATAAATACATATGTGTATTTATATATTTATGCATATCATGTAACTATCTACCAGCTTCAAGCTTGGCAGAATCTTACATATTTTCTCTGTCTATTGATCACTTGATCAATCTGTCTTGTTTTTGGTTTTAAGTAATTCTTTTTTGTCATAAAAGAATGCATATATTATCAGTTTTATCTTATTCTTTAAAATAAAACAAAATCTTTTGAAATATTTAATCCAAAAAGAAAAGAAAAAAACAAAAGAAAAGACAACAACAGTTTTTTTTTCTCCCCCAAATACTTCAATTAACAAACAATATTTTAAACCCTGGTGAACAAAGCTGAATATCATTTGTATACTGATATCATTTAATCTTCTTAAGAAAGATTAGACGGAGACTTGGCTCTTAGTAAATTAAGAAGATGCACTAAAAATTTTACAGAGAAAGAAGAGAAGATTGGAAAGAAAGAAAGAAAGAAAGAAAAAAAGAAAGAAAGGAACTTTGTTAAAAGAAAATCTGAGAGTATTAGAAAGAAAGAAAGAAAGAAAGAAAAAAAGAAAGAAAGGAACTTGGTTAAAAGAAAAATCTGTGAGTATTAGAAAGAAAGAAAGAAAGAAAAAAAGAAAGAAAGAAAGAAAACTTGGTTAAAAAGAAAATCTGTGAGTATTTAGAAAGAAAGAAAGAAAGAAAGAAAGAAAAAAAAAAAAAAGAAAGGAACTGGTTAAAAGAAAATCTGTGAGTATTGAAAGAAAGAAAAGAAAGAAAGAAAGAAAGAAAGAAAGAAAAAAAGAAAGAAAGAACTTGGTTAAAGAAAATCTTGGAGTATTAGAAGAAAGAAGAAAGAAAGAAAGAAAGAAAGAGAAAGAAAGAAAAGAAAATTAAAAAAATCTTGAGAAAGAAAGAAAAAAAGAAAGAAAAACTTGGTTAAGAAAATTGTAGATTAGAAAGAAAGAAAGAAAGAAAGAAAAGAAAGAAAGAAAAAAAAAGAAGAAAGGAACTTGTTATTAAAAGAAAATCTGTGAGTATTAGAAAGAAAGAAAGAAAGAAAGAAGAAAGAAAGAAATAAGAAAGAAAGGAACTTTTAAGAGAAAATCTGTGTGAGTATTAGAAGAAAGAAAGAAAAGGAAAAAGAAAAAGTAAGAACTTGAAGAGAAATCTGTGAAAACTGTGAGTGTTAGAAAGAAAGAAAGAAAGAAAGAAGAAAGAAAGTAAGAATTTGATTAAGAGAAAAATCTGAGTATTAGAAAGAAAGAAAGAAAAAGTAAAAAAAAAGAAAAAAACAATAATCATCTTTTGTACTCATTGATTTTTCACACCAGTGACTTTGGTGTCAAGTGACAGCAAGTCTCATTGACACTCTCTGGTTGACTGATACTGAGAGGCATCCATTTGCAATCATTGATGAAGGACTTGCAATACTGAGGAGCACCAAGGAACAACCAAAGGATTCTTTACCAAGGATTTCCACTGGACAAGCGCTTTTGCTTGAAGACAAAAAGATGGCCCATAAAATCGTAACAATACAACTATTAAATATTGATTTTGATACAGTATCATCAATAAACAAGTACACAACTAACAATTTCTCTGATTATTCTATGTTTCTTTATCTTCAATTGTTGTTCTTATCTTTCATCCGAAATTACTTACTTAGGGTAATTCCATGTCAAATCATCCAGGCCATTTCACGCACCCCCTTCAATCTTTCTGAAATTTTGTACAGCAAAAAATTTATCTTAGATTCAATGCTACATCGGGAAATTGATTTTGCTATGAAAAAATCAGAAATCATCAATAACTTAGAATTGGTTGTCTTTCAGACTTTTTCAATAGCATTTTTGGATTTCTTTGGTAAAAATGCTTTTATAAACCAGTTTTTAGGAGTAGGGAATCCCTAGAACTCATTCTACAGACAAAATAGATTACAAAATAGATTGCAATTTTTTGCGAACCCCAACCAAATTTGGAGAGCTAATTCGGCATAACTCCGCCAATTTTTGGAATTGGAAACTCAAATTTTGGAGAATGTCTAACTTTAACAAAGTCAACACGTGTATAAAATTTCAGAAAAATTGATGTGGGTGGGGTGACAATTTTACTTTTTGACATGGAATTGCCCATTAGTGAGTGTTCAGCTGTGTTAATTATTCTATGTTACTGATAGTAACATAGAATAATTAACACAGCTTAACACTTGTACGTAGGCATGGTTAACAGAATGACAACAGTCTACCTCCATGGATTAAATAAAGGGTTAGGTTCGAAGTTCCGTGAAGGCTTCTGATTATGATATGAAGGTTCCCTAATTCGAAGTTCCGTGAAGGCTTCTGATTATGATATGAAGGTTCCCTAGTTCGAAGTTCCGTGAAGGCTTCTGATTATGATATGAAGGTTCCCTAGTTCGAAGTTCCGTGAAGGCTTCTGATTATGATATGAAGGTTCCCTAGTTCAAAGTTCCGTGAAGGCTTCGATTATGATATGAAGGTTCCCTAGTTCGAAGTTCCGTGAAGGCTTCTGATTATGATATGAAGGTTCCCTAGTTCGAAGTTCCGTGAGGCTGATTATGATATGAAGGTTCCCTAGTTCGAAGTTCCGTGAAGGCTTCTGATTATGATATGAAAGTTCCCTAGTTCGAAGTTCCGTGGAGGCTTCTGATTATGATATGAAGGTTCCCTAGTTCGAAGTTCCGTGAAGGCTTCTGATTATGATATGAAGGTTCCCTAGTTCGAAGTTCCGTGAAGGCTTCTGATTATGACATGAAGGTTCCCTAGTTCAACAAGAAGGTTCCTGAGTTCGAAGAGTTTGAGAAGGTTCCCGAGTCTGACAAGAAAGCCTGAGAGCACATTGTCTGAAACATTGTGCAGATAACAATAAAGATGAGGAGAATAGTCCAAATAATTCAAATAGTACAAATCTAACTATTTCTTTAGAAAATGTTAATTTTCTTCTCAACCAAAGATTCCTGGATTTTATTACTTTATTCTTTTTTAGTCGAGCATCAGATAATCAAAGCGGATATTATTAAATATTACAAGAAAGAAATTCTAAGATATAAGAACTATTTGTTTTCAAACATTTTTTTCAATAAATAAATCCTATAGTCAATAGATAAGGACAAATACACTTCAAGTGAAAAATAAAAACAAAAAAAAACAGAGAAGATTATATTATTTATAATTGCCTGCTCCATCAACTGATAAGAACAAATTTACCTTCAAAGATTGAAGAGTATATTGTTCATATATTGCCTGCCTCCTATATATACACTGACAGTGTCCTTGAAGGGTTGCACCTGCACAAAGATACATAGATTGATGCGCTATGCCAAAATGATTGACAATTGATTGTTGATAGATCAATTTCTCAGATTATCTTTTACTTTGCTTCCTCATCAATTAATTGATACAATTTTTTGGGAGGCTGCATTGCCGAGAACGATGATAACATTAATAGCAATCACATGTATTGAAAGTAATGAATGATTACCAGAAGAGTTTTGATTCAAATGTTAGAAAACTATTCAGTCATTAAAGGAATTTTTCTTTCTCTCTTTTTTTTTAGAAAGATGATCAACCATCATTTTTTTTTAGAAGATAGAATGATCAAACCATCATTGTTTTTTTAGAAAGATAGAATGATCAACCATCATTGTTTTTTTAGAAAGATAGAATGATCAACCATCATTTTTTTTCGAAAGATAGAATGATCAACCATCATTTTTTTAGAAAGATAGAATGATCAACCATCATTTTTTTAGAAAGATAGAATGATCAACCATCATTCCTTTTAGAAAGATAGAATGATCAACCATCATTTTTTTAGAAAGATAGAATGATCAACCATTATTATCTTTGAGAGCAGTCTCTGTGGTGTAGTTGCTAACATACCTGATTACGATATCATAGTAAGCGTGTTCAAACTTGAGTTGTGCTATCATGTTTACTATGGACTAAGAAAACCCACATCCTTTTTTGGAGGCTGCATTGCTGAGTGCAATGATAACATTAATAACAATCACATGTATTGAAAGTAATGATAGCAGAAGAGTTTTGATTCAAATAACTGAATTTAAACCTACCCCTAGCTCTAACCCTAACCGTATCTTTAACCTTAAACCTAAATTATAAATGTACAAAATAAATGTAATTTGAGATTTTAATATATTTCTTCTTCTTCTTCTTCTTCTTCTTCTTCTTCTTCTTCTTCTTCTTCTTCTTCAAATGTTAATGAATTGTTCTTTCTTGAAAACTTGCCATTATTGAGATAATATGGATATCATACTGTAAGAAGACTTTCATTATTCATTCATTATATAATGATATGAGAACTGTAATTATCAGTACTAGCAGGATCTGTGGATATTAAGAGATACTTCGGGACTCTTATAATATCCTGGTAGTAAGCAAGTAATTTCAGATGAAAGAAGACAAGAACAACAATTGAAGATAAAGAAACATATATTCAAAGGGTACAAAAAGATTGCAAACTTGTGGCATTTGTTGCCAGACGTGCTGAGGGTGAGGTGAAGGTGAAGGTAAAGGGAGCGCTTGAAGATCACATCCCATTGGTTGAGTGCCCAGCTCAATTAGTGACTTTCGTCAAGGAGTTTAATTTAGGCACCAATATCGAATATTGTCAATTTGCTCTCTGGTGCAGGGGGAGATAATTTAAATATAACTTTTCCGATATTATACCACAATATGATGTTTAATTATTACAGCATTTGATATGTTTACTTAAGAGCTATTGAAATAATTCGATATGTAAAAAGTATAATAATTTTGATTTAACTCTGTCACAATTTTTTTTCTTTTTTCGGGTTGGATTTTTAGCAGGCACTGCTTACTGTTTTTTAGGGCAGGAGACGAGAACGCATTTATGAATATGCACCAAATTTTGTGTGCACCCCCCCCAAAAAAAAAAAACAATTATCTTTGCAACGTCCCTGATATAATAATTCTATATCATTATCATTATCTCCCTCATGTCAATTGCCAATTTTTATTATTTTCATTGCTTTTTTTTTCCCTTTCTGTCATCATTATAACTACTTTAATAGCATTTATTTAACCTCTGTACACCCATGAAAAACAACACCACCTCCCCCTCTTCTTCATCGTGATTTATAAGGATAATAAAAAATGTGATATGATACAAAGAACAAAATAAATCAGACAGTGGATGGCAGAAAAAAAATGAAACTGTGATTTAAAAAAAAAAAAAGAAGAATTGGAGAAAAAATTGTTTTTAATTTATCATGTTGATCTTTTTTTTCTTTTTTTTAGGTGGTTGTAGGGGGGGGGGTGCTGTTACCAATGAATATCTTTTTAAAAAATCTCAAAGGTTTTCATCTCCTTTATAAAATATATATTGATGTGGCCACTGCTATCTACTAACAAAACAGTTTTCTCACGTTTACCAGCAGTAAATTCAAGGCAATAATTCAATAGCACAAGGGGCCCTTTTTGACACCTACAGCCATTTTTTTTTTATGTAAATGAAGGGAAAGGCAAAAGAAGAAGCACCAGCTTTTTTTTTTTCATTATGGTTTCAAGTTTTTTTCTTTCATTCATTTGTGCATGTTATTTGTTTTTAAATAAAAAGAGAGTAAGGGACTAGAAAGAAAGAATTGGACAAAGAAATGAAGAAGGAGCAGGGAGGAGAAGAATGAGGAAAAGAAAAAGTGCTGGAAAGAAAAGTAAATAAGATTAATATAAGCAAGTAAAAAAATATAATATACAAATAAAAATAACATAAGGAATAGAGATAGAAAACTAAAAGGAAGAAAGAGAAGAAAACAAAGCAATGAGGAGAATATAAAGTAAAGCAAGAAGAGGAGAGAAAGAAGAAGAAGAAGAAGAAAAAGAAGAAAGAAAGGAGAGAAAAGTAGAAGAAAGGAAAGAAAGAAAAGAAGAAAGAAGAAGAAAAGAAGAAATAAAAGAAGAAGAAGAAGAAGAAGAAGAAGAAGAAGAAGAAGAAGAAGAAGAAGAAGAAGAAAGAAGAAGAAGGAAAGAAGAAGAAGAAGAAGAAGAAGAAGAAGAAGAAGAAGAAATAAAGAAAGAGAAGAAGAAGGAAGAAGAAGAAGAGAAGAAGAAGAAGAAAGGAAAGAAGAAGAAGAAGAAGAAGTAGAAGAGAAAAAAGAAAAAAGTGAAAGAAGAAGAGAGAAGAAGAAGAAGAAAAGAAAGAAAGAAGAAAAAAGAAGAAAGAAGAAGAAGAAGAGGAGGAGGAAAGAAGAAGAAGTGAAGGAAAAAGAAGAAAAGTGAAGGAAGTAAAAGAAAATTGAGAAGAAAAAGGGAACAAGAAGAAAAAGAAAAGGAAAGGAAGAAGAAAAAAAAAGAGAGGTGAAGAAAAAGAAAAAGAGAGAAGGCAATAAGAATAAAAAAGACAAGGGCAATAAGAACAGAAGAATATGACAAAAAAGGAACAAGAAGAGTGAAAAAGAAGAAAAAAGAATCAAGAAGAATAAATCTTTTTAATCCTTTTTTCACTTTTCCTGATGTTTTTCTTCTTTTTTGTTTCTCTACTTTCTTCTTATTCAACTAATTCTTTTTTTTCTCTAATTTCTTCTTTTTCCACTCATTTTTCCCCCCTCTAATTCCTTCTTTTTTCTGCTCATTATTCTTTTTTTCCCTCTAATTCCTTCTTTTTCCACTCATTCTTCTTTTTTCCATTTCCTTTTTTTCCCACTCATTCTTCTTTTTTTCTCTAATTCCTTCTTTTTCAACTCATTCTTCTTTTTTTTCTCTAATTCCTTCTTTTTCAACTCATTCTTCTTTTTTTTCTCTAATTCCTTCTTATTCAACTCATTCTTCTTTTTCCCCCCTCTAATTCCTTCTTATTCAACTCATTTTTCTTTTTTTCTCTAATTCCTTCTTTTTCCACTCATTCTTCTTTTTTTCCCTCTAATTCCTTCTTATTCAACTCATTCTTCTTTTTTCCCTCTAGTTCTTTCTTATTCAACTCATTCTTCTTTTTTTTCTCTAATTCCTTCTTTTTCCACTCATTCTTCGTTTTTTCCCTCTAATTCCTTCCTATTCAACTCATTCTTCTTTTTTTCTCTAATTCCTTCTTATTCAACTCATTCTTCTTTTTTTCCTTCTAATTCCTTCTTATTCAACTCATTCTTCTTTTTCCCTCTATTCCTTCCTCATTCAACTTATTCTTCTTTTTTCTCTAATTCCCTTTTTCCACTCATTCCTCTTTTTTCCCTCTAATTCCTTATTATTCAACTCATTCTTCTTTTTTTCTCTCTAATTCCTTCTTTTCCCACTCATTCTTCTTTTTTTTCTCCCTCTAATTCCTTCTTATTCAACTCATTTCTTCTTTTTTCCCTCTAATTCCTTCTTATTCAACTCATTCTTCTTTTTTCCCTCTAATTCCTTCTTATTCAACTCATTCTTCTTTTTTTCTCTAATTCCTTCTTATTCAACTCATTCTTCTTTTTTCCCTTTAATTCCTTCTTATTCAAACTCATTCTTCTTTTTCTCTAATTCCTTTCTTATTCAACTTATTCTTCTTTTTTCCCTTATAATTCCTTCTTATTCAACTCATTCTTCTTTTTCTCTAATTCCTTCTTTTCCATTCATTCTTCTTTTTTTCTCTAATTCCTTCTTTTTCCTACTCATTCTTCTTTTTTTCTCTAATTCCTTCTTTTCCCACTCATTCTTTCTTTCCCACTAATTCCCTCTTATTCAACTCATTCTTCTTTTTTTCTCTAATTCCTTCATTTCCCACTCATTCTTTTTTCCCTCTAATTCTTCTTATTCAACTCATTCTTCTTTTTTTCTCTAATTCCTTCTTTTTCCACTCATTCTTCTTTTTTTCTCTAATTCCTTCTTTTTCAACTCATTCTTCTTTTTTCTCTAATTCCTTCTTTTTCCACTCATTCTTCTTGTTTCCCTCTAATTCCTTCTTATTCAACTCATACTTTTTTTTCTCTAATTCCTTCTTATTCAACTCATTCTTTTTTTCTCTAATTCTTCTTTTTCCATTCACTTCTTTTTCTCTAATTCCTTCTTTTCCACTCATTTTTTCTTTCCCACTAATTCCTCTTATTCAACTCATTCTTCTTTTTTCTCTAATTCCTTCTTTCCACTTATTCTCTTTTTTCCTCTAATTTCTTCTTATTTCAACTCATTCTTATTTTTTTTCCTCTAATTCCTTCTTATTAACTCATTCCTCTTTTTCCCCTCTAATTCTTCTTATTCAACTCATTCTTCTTTTTTTCTCTAATTTCTTCTTTTTCCACTGATTCTTCTTTTTCCCTCAAATTCCTTCTTTTTCCACTCATTCTTCTTTTTTTCCCTCTAATTCCTTCTTTTCCTCCCCACTTTTCTTCTTTTTTTTTCTCTCTAATTCCTTCTTTTTCCACCCATTCTTCTTTTTTTTCTCTCTAATTCCTTCTTTTCGCACTCATTCTTCTTTTTTTCTCCTGTCCATCAATCCTATGTCCTTCTTTTTATTATCATCTGTCAGTTTTAAAACACAAAAACACATTCATCTAAGACTTATTGCTGGATTTTTATCTATCATCTCCTTTTTAAAGAATTCTTCGTAGACTTGACAAGAAAACCAAATCAAAACCTTCAATTCTCCCAACACTTAACCCAAACCTCCTCTCAGTTGAAATCTTCAGACGTGCCACCCTGATCCTCTTTCCCTCCACCCAGCCGATGTTGGGTATCATGGTTGAAGGAATTGGATGAGTGTTCTTGTCATTAATGTATTGTGAAAATCTCTTGATAAAATCTCATCAGAAATATGAAAGAGTTGAAAAAAGAAAGAAATACTGGAAAATACAATAAAAATTGATGGAGTGTAAACAGAGAGAGAGAGAGGGTGATAGATAGATAGAGAGAGAGAGAAAAGAAGGGAGAGAGGGAGAGAAAGACAGAGAGAGTGAGAGAAAAGACAGAGAGTGAGAAAGAGGTAGAGGGGAGAGAGAGAGAGAGAAGAAAGAGAAAGAGAGAGAGAGTGAGAGTGAAAAAGAGATAGAGGGAGAGAAAGAAAGAAAGAGAAAGAAAGAGAAGAAGAAGAGAGTGAAGAGAGAGGAGAGTGAGAAAGAGATAGAGGGGAGAGAGGAGAAAGAAAAGAGTGAGAGAGAGAGGGAAGAGTTGAGAAAGATAGAGGGAGAGAGAGAAGAAAAGAAAGAGAAAGAGAGAGAGAGTGAGAGTGAAAAGAGATAGAGGGAGAGAGAGAGAGAGAGAAGAAAAGAAAGAGAAAGAGAAAGAAGAAGAAGAGAGTGAGAGAGAGAGGGAGAGAGTGAGAAAGAGAGAGAAGAGAGAGAGAGAGAAGAAAGAAGAAAGAGAGAGAGAGTGAGAGTGAAAAAGAGATAGAGAGAGAGAGAGAGAGAGAGAGAAAGAGAGAGAAGAAGAGAGAGAAGTGTGAGAGTGAGAAAGAGATAGAAAGGAGAGAGAGAGAGAGAAAGAAAGAGAAAGAGAAAGAGAGAGAAGAGAAGAGAGAGGAGAGGGAGAGGACAGAAAGAGAAAGAGAAAGAGAGAGAAGAAGAAGAGAGTGAGAGAGAGAGAAAAGAGTGAGTGAAGAGAGATAGAGGAGAGAAAGAGAAAGAGAGAGAAGAGAGAGAGTGCAGAGAAGAGAGAGGGAGAGTGAGAAAGAGAGAGAGAAAGAGAAAGAGAGAGAAGAGAGAGAGAGTGAGAGTGAGAAAGAGAAGAGAGAGAGAGAAAGAGAGAGAAGAAGGAGAAGAGTGAGAGAGAAAGAGAGAGAGAGAGAAGAGAGAAGAGAAAGAGAAAGAGAAAGAAGAAGAGGAAAGAGAGAGATGAGAAGAGAGAGAGAGAGAGAAGAGAGAGAAAAGAAGAGGAGAGAGAGTGAGAGTGAGAAGAGATAGAGGAGAGAGAGAGAAAGAAAGAGAAAGAGAAAGAGAAGAAGAGAGAGAGAGTGAGAGAGAGTGAGAGGGAGAAAGAGAGAGAGAGGGAGAGAGAGAGAGAAAGAGAAAGAGAGAGAAGAAGAGGAGAGGAGAGAGAGAGGGAGAGTGAAAGAGAAAGAGTGAGAAAGAGAGAGAGAGAGAGGGAGAGGAGAGAGAGAGAGAGAGTGAGAAACAGAAGAAGAGGGGGGTGAGAGAGAGAGGAGAGTGAGAAGAGATAGAGGAGAGAGAGAGAGAAAGAAAGAAAGAGAAAGAGAAGAAGAAGAGTGAGGAGAGAGAGAGTGAGAAAAGAGATAGAGGGAAGAGAGAGAGAATGAAGAGAAAGAGAAAGAGAGAAAGAAGAGAGAGAGAGAGAGGAGAAAAGAGAGAGAGGAGAGAGAGAGAGAAAGAGAAAGAGAGAGAGAAGAGAGAGTGAGAGAGAGAGGGAGAGTGAGAAAGAGATAGAGGGAGAGAAAGAGAGAAAGAGAGAAAGTGAAAGAGAGAGAGAGAGAGTGAGAAAGAGAGAAAGAGTGAGAGAAAGAGAGAAAGAGAGAGAGAGAGGGAGAGAGAGAGAGAATGAACCTTATCAAGTGAAGGTAAGGGAGAAAAGAGAACAAGTTTTGTGGACTAGCCTAACTTACCTTTTGTAGGAGTAAATGAGCTGGTCCAAGACTTTTTTGTACACTGCTGTTTTAGAACATCAGAGGAGGCGATGAAGAAGGAAGAGAGAAGAAGAAAAAGAGGAAGAAGGAAAAACTGAGGAGAAGAAGAAGAAAAAGAAAAAGACTGAGCAAGAAGAAGAAGAAGAAAAGAGCAAGAAAAATAATAAACCGAGAAACAAAAAGAAGAAAAAGAAAGGGACAGGAAAAAGGAAAAAGAAAAAGGCAAGAAAACTGAAAAAGAGAGAAAATAAGTAAGTAAAGTCGATGGGGCGGCCTAAAGTCGGTATCAGCCAGACAGCGAGGGAGTCTATCCCCTTTTCAATAACGCTAGACCAAGGAGATTGTTTTTTAGCGTCTGAGTAGAGCTCCAACCTACCATCAGCTCCTTACCTTACCGCACAGATCCTGTGCTACTCATACGCTGAGTTGGCGAGGACTGGTATCGAACTAGGAACCTTGTGGTTTCTAGCTGAACGCTCTACCGACTGAGCTAACCCGGAAAAAGAAAAGAATGTTGGGATGGACATGAGTCAAATAGGGTTATCTTCCCTTGCTGGAGGTTTTCGCCAATAGTGGTGGCTGTACTTAAACAGCAGCCTGGGAGAAAATCTCTCACACACATGGGATAGGCGCTTTGAGCCCTTGCCCCTTAAGTGGGGGGCTTTGTCCCCCCCAGCAAACTATCAGTAAGTGACTTATTTCTACATGTAACTCTGTATCACTTCTTTAGGACATAGTCCTACATTCTTTATGTATGTTTATGTATCTATTCTCCATATTTACTGTACCTTGTCATGAGTATGTGTATATTTGTCATGTATGCATTTTCTCCACGTGCTCACAGAATAAAGTCTATGTTTGTTATTACATATAACTTCTTTGTCGGATTAATTTATGTACACATATGTACCCACGTTGGAAGGTTACTTTAAACCTTCTAACATATTATAAGAATATTCCCATATTATAATAGAATTGTGATAAAAAGGGAGAGGCAAGTAGAAAAAGAGCAGGAAAAAGAAAAAGAGAGAAAGAAGATAAATGGGACGAGCAAGAAGAAAAATGAGAGGAGGAAGAAGAAGTAAAAAGATAGGAACAGGAAGATAAAAAGGAGCAAAAGTGAAAAAGAGGAAAAAGGAGTAGCAAAAAGGAGAAAAAAATTGAGGAAAAAAAAAGGAAAAATAAAGAGGTAAGAAGAGGGGAAAATGAAAAAGAGAAGAAAAGAGAAAGAAAAAAAGGAGGAAGAAAAAGAAAAAAGGAAGGAGCAAGAAGAAGAAAAGGGATTTAAAATAAAAATCAAATAAGCAAAAAAGTTAAATAAGAGACAAAATGAAAAAAGAAGAATGAATGGGAGAAGTGTCAGAGAATGAAAAGGAGGAAGTGTCAAAGAATGAAAAGGAGGAAGTGTCAGAGAATAAAAAGGAGGAAGTGTCAAAGAATGAAAAGGAGGAAGTGTCAGAGAATGAAAGGGAGGAAGTGTCAGAGAATAAAAAGGAGGAAGTGTCAGAGAATGAAAAGGAGGAAGTGTCAGAAAATCAAAGGAGGGAGTGTCAGAGAATGAATAGGAAGAAGTGCCAGAGAATGAAAAGGAGGAAGTATCAGAGAATGAAAAGGAGGAAGCAGTCAGAGAATGAAAAGGAGGAAGTGTCAGAGAAAGTGTCAGAGAAAGAAAGAAAAGGAGAAGCGTCAGAGAATAAAAAGGAGGAAGTGTCAGAAAATCAAAGGAGGGAGTGTCAGAGAATGAATAGGAAGAAGTGCCAGAGAATGAAAAGGAGGAAGTCAGAGAATCAGGAGTGAAAAGGAGGAAGTGTCAGAGAATGAAAAGGAGGAAGTGTCAATAATTTAAATTCAAACCGGAAACATTGTTTTTCCAAAAAGCTTGTAAGCCATGCGATCCCTTCGACTTTGTTCATTTGCTGCATGTTTCGCTAATGTCATGTATATTTTGCTACATTGTATTTCTTCAGTATAACAGAATTTACATTACTTTCTGCTTCTCTCTCGATGAGTCCGGATTAAAAACATTTACATCTAAAAATGGACCTAATTATCATTATGCTCTGATGATGATTTTTTATAAATCGAAATATTAGCAATATTAGCAATGAAAATGATATAAAAAATATATTCATTTTAACAACATTGTTTGTTTTCATACCCTTTTATCTATCTATCTATCTATCAATATATATATATATATGTATGGACCGGGTTAGCTCAGTCGGTAGAGCGTTCGGCTATAAACCACAAGGTTCCTAGTTCGATACCGGTCCTCGCCAACTCAGCATATGAGTAGCACAGGGATATGTGCTGTAAAGTAAGGAGCTGATGGTAAATGTAGTGCTCCACCTCAGATGCTAAAATGCAATCTCCTTGGTCTAGCGCTATTGAAAAGGGGATAGACTCCCTCGCTGACTGGCTGATACCGACTTTAGGCCGCCCCGACGACTTTACTTACTTTACTTATATATATATATATATATATATATATATATAGTTACAAGTAGTAAAATTAACTCAATTTCTGAACATTTAGTTTTAAAAATCTTCTGATATGAAGCCTTTCAAAATCCAATGTTTATACTGACGTATCTCAATTAATGAGGTAAATAGAGTTTATCTAACCTGTTGGGGTAGGGTGGGGTGGGGATTATAATATCAATTTAAATGCTGCTTTTGATATATCTTATTAATTTTATTTGTATAGAATGAATTGATAATCTTTTCTGGATTGAAATAATAAGATTTTTGCAGCAATTTTATATCTAGATGTATTATAATCAAGAATTTTGGAAGGCTTCATATTAGACAATTTTTAAAAGTAAATACTCAAAAATAAGGGCAAGTTAGAAATCTACTTTTTGGTATCAGAACTTATCATACTAATACCCAACTTTCATCGGGTGAATCATTTTGATATTCAAAAAAAAGTTACTCAAATTCAGTCTTAGAGTTTTCAGATGGAAATATGTCACTGAAAGCTCATAAAACATGGCTTTTAAGTATTCATGATATCAAGGATTTAGCGAAAACTTTAAAATTCTTTAGACTTCGCACCCTGAATCATTATTATTTTTATTATTATTATTATTATTATTATTATTATTATTATCTAGATTTATTTATGCATGTTTTTAGTTTTAGTGGTGTGGTGTCGTATCAAGTGCAATAGAAACCTATTTTCTTAAAAAATTCAATTTAAAATTCAGCCTCATCTCTTCTTAATCCTTTGTTGTACTCATAACTTTCCTGCCAATATAAATGATCCCAACATTAAAGCATGAAGAGTTAAGTTAACTGATTTAAATTACTTAATTATAAATGATCCCAACATAAATATGTTACATAACATAAATGATCCCAACATAAATTATAAATGATCCCAACAATAAAGCATGAAGAGTTAAGTTAACTGATTTAAATTGATGAAACGTCACTACACTGAACAAGAAATGGAATTTCTGTAAAATTCATGTGCAAAGTCATTGTACATAACCTAACCTTCTAATCAAAGGGGCTGGTTTTGCTCAGTTTGGTAGAACATCCACCTAGTAACCACAAGATTCCGGGTTCAATACTGGCTTTGCAGTGACTGTGCAGGCCTATCCCTGAGTGGCAGTCTTTGGTGCACTGACTGCACACAAACTGTAATGCTTTCTGGGGCTGCTGTTTTTCTCCCTCTTTCTGGCTCTCTTTTTGCAGTTGAGGATAATCTCCTCTCCGCCTCAGCCCTCTTTGTGCTTTGCTTAACATTAAGACACCAAGCCACTTGATTTTCTGTATCTACTGCCCACATGTTTGTGTCAATGTGGCATATTCTCATGTCTCTCCCACAGACATCTTTAAAGCTTAGGCATTGCCTACCTACTGACTGGGAGCCTTTTACTAATTCACCATACAAAAGATATTTTGGGATTAGTATTATCTGCGTTATTCAGACTATTATCCCCATCTTCATTGTTATTTGTACATTGTTATCTCTGGAACCCGAGTTCAATCCTGAGTGAAGGCAGTTAGAAAAATAATTAACACAACTCCTACCCCAGCTATGGTTAGCGGAATGAGAACAGGATACCCCCGTGGACTAAATAAAGGGTTAGGTTCAAAATTCTATGATTGCTCCCAATTATGACAAGAAAGTTCCGAGTTCAAAAAGAAGGTTCCCGAGTCTGAGAAGTTCCCAAGTCCGACAAGAAATACCTGAAGAAGGCCGAGGGCATATCAGCCGAAATGTTGTACAAATAACAATGAAGATGGGGACAATAGTCCAAATAATGCAGATAATACTAATCTTCAAGCCTCATCTCAAACATTCAGAGAAATACTATCTTTTGGGATGCGGCCATTTTCCATCCTCCTGACATGCCCAAGCCAGCAAAGTTGCCTCTCACAGAGAATGGAGAACATGCTGTTCATGTTGTTCCAATCTAGTTGACTTTACTGATTAATAACTACTAAAAGCTATTACATTCATTATTAACCTTGACAAGAGACCTGAGTTGTGCAGCTTAGATTTGTGTGGTAGTGTGAAGCTGATGATAGGTGAGGTGCTGTACCCCAAAACTATCTCCCTGGTCTAGAGCTATTGAAAAGGGAATAGACTCCCTTATTGTCCAGCTGATACCAACAACAGACCACTCTGCTGACTTTTCTTGGCACATTTCCATCCACTAAGGACAATGCCATAGTGTCCAAAGAATAAATAAATAAATAAAATTATCTGCATCTGTTCAAGTGATTGTGCAGGCCTATCCCTGAGTGGCAATCTTTGGTGCACTGACTGCACACAAACTGTGATGCTTTCTGGGCCGCTGTTTTTCTCCGTGTTTCTGGCTCTCTTTGCTGTCAAGGATAATCTCCTCTCCACCTCAGCCCTCTTTGTGCCTTGCTTAACATTAAGGCACCAGACAGCTTGATTTTCTGTATCTACTGCCCACATGTTTGTGTCAATGTGCCATAACCTTGACAAGATACCTGAGTTGCATAGTTTGGATTTGTGTGGTAAAGTATGAAGCTGATGATAGGTGAGGTGTTCTACTCCACAAGCAAAAACCATCTCCCTGGTCTAGAGCTATTGAAAAGGGAATAGACTCCCTTACTGTATGGCTGATATCAACAACTGACCACTCTGCTGAATTTACTTATTAATAACTCCTAATGTTACATAATCATTGGATCCCTAATGCTTTTATAAGGTATTGTAGAAATCATTATGGCGATTAGTACAGCTGATGGCCTTGGGGGTGAGTGACAGTGTTTGACCTCACTCTGACCTTGCTTTCTGGGGATAGACCGTGAGAACCGGAACCCCCATAGAAAGCCCTCTTCCAGTTTAAGGAGATAGTCAGTTTAAGTCAGTTAGAACTTAGAAGCCGAGCTAGCAACATGTAAGCCTCATCTGCACAGATTGTCTGGGTGGGGATTTGGAATAAAGTAACATCAACATAAATTAAAGTCTTGTGTTTATTACTAAAAACAAACAATGACACAGGGCTTCTGATAAGGAATGATCCACAACAGAAACCAGACCCGGAATCCTCAATAGAAGACCAGACGAGACCTTAGAAGATATACCAGACCAAGATAGATGATAGATGATCAGAAGCAAAGCCGGCCAGAAGAATAGACGACCAGAGTAAGAAGTAAGAAAGGTATATAACGTTATATAGATTTGGTATCGTGAAAAGACCAGTATATAACATATACCTATTTAGTGCCGGTAAAGAAGGCGCTATGCAACACTAAAAGCTATTACATTCATTATTAACCTTGACAGGAGACCTAATCCCTACATCAGATATTTGTCAATAAGATTCAAGAGTGATCATATGACTCTAGATTCATATACATTGGCCATATATATATATATATATATATATATATATATATATATATATAATATATATCATGAAGTAGGCAATCTTGAGTACTTCAAATAAAAGCTAAACTGATTTTTTTTCCTCCTTTACTATCCTTACAATAAATAAATAAATAGCGGAATAAAACTTCTATCGCTTTTTCCCTCCAAATATAAAACGTTTGATCTGTCTTCATTTTCTCACTGATATTAGAATTGCTTGAGTTAATAAACTAAAATTGAATGAATGCGTCTTTCTACTCTACCCACTAAATTGGCATGGCCGGGCTAATTTATTATCAATAACATTTGCAAATAGAAAAGAAAATATGAGAAGAAAAAAATCTTTTAAATCAAACGTGAAGCCATGTTGTTGTTTCTTTTTCTTCTTCTTCTTCTTCTTCTTCTTCTTCTTCTTCTTCTTCTTCTTCGTCTTTTTCCTCCGACACCAGCAAATTTTTCTTTGAGATTGATTGACTATAATTGTTACTTGTCAAACTGAAGAGCTTTAAACGAGTTTCATTTAAATAATTAAAAAGAGGGATTTTTTTTTCTTTAGTGGCACTGATTTTGATATTATCTCATATGATTTGAAGTCTTTTAGCTTTCTCCAAAATTTTCTGTTTCTTTTTTTTTTTTTTTTTTCTTTCAAAAGACCAGATGGAATTAATCAGAGTAACACAGACTGCTGTTGTAATACCGGATGGTAGTTATTACTGTTACGATTTTATGGGCCATCCTTTAGGCTTCAAGCAAGAGCGCTTGTCCAGCGGAAATCCTTGGTAAAGAATCCTTTGGTTGTTCCTTGGTGCTCCTCAGTATTACAAGTTCCTCATCAATGATTGCAAATGGACGTCTCTCAGTATCAGCGATTAAGTAGTCAACCAGCTATGCATTATGGCTGTTGATTGGCAGAGGAATAAACCCCATGACCTTGCCTAGTCTTTAAATTTAAGTGGTGTATGGTAGCACGGCTTATATCCACAAAATAATCCAACAATTATAACATCATTGGTTGTAATAAAAGGTAGCTTCCAAGTCATAGCACTATCCAGTGCTACTGTATGGCAGCACCACATTTTACTTAGTACTGAGAAACACAAGAATTCTACTTAACAGAGGAACACAAGGATTCTGCTTAACACTTAGGAACACAAGGATTCTGTTTAACACAAGAAAAACAAGAATTCTGTTTAACACAAGAAACACAAGAATTCTACTTAACACTGAGGAACACAAGGATTCCACTCAAAACGGATCAGATTTAATCCCACAAGGGATCTCCACTGTAAAGTGCTCTCAACTGCAGCCTAAAAATAGCCCCGAGAATCTTTACATAGTTTGTGCATAAAAGATTTACAGGAGAGAAGATAAAGGGAATGGCTACCATGAAGTCCTCATCTGATTTGGTTTGATTTGGTTTGGTTTGTTTTACGGCATATGGGTCAGTGGGTCATTTAATGCTGATAAAGTTTTGAAATAAATCAATTCTTAATGGATAATACAATTTTTTATAAATACATTTTTCTATTTAACCCATAGATGGGACCCTAACAGGTACTACCACTCCGGGTCAGAGTAGATCAGGGAGCAATGGTGATGAAGGGGTGCTCCATATTCCCCAAACCTCCAGAACTGGAACCTCACCACCAGATAGAGTTTAACATCATTCCCAGGACATATAGACCCTCAGTCACGGCCTTCTAGCACCCATATGATAAAAAGGGGTTGGGGCTTGCCATAAGGGCAATAGAGTTGGGGAAATCATATAGGTGCTAGGGCTTAATGTGACCAGCTGATCGGAGGGGCCTCTCTGACCACCCATTTAGCTCAAGAAAGGGTCTAAGTGGAGTGTTGCAGGTTATGGACTGCTCATCCACCAAGACTCCATCCTTAAGCATCACGGGTCGCCATCTATGGCCAACAGATGGCCCCATTTGGGGGAGTCTTACCCCTCTGCAGAGGTGCAGTCGGTGCATTCTAACACCCCAACAGGGCGGTCCTCATGTGAAAGCTATCAAAAGTCTATAAAGTAAAGAAACATATTCTGTCTGAAAAAAGAAAAAATGAAAAGAACAACGAAATTCCATATTTAAAAGATTTATTTAAAGAGAGAATTATTTCAAAGATATTAAAGATATTTGTAAACCATTCATTCTTACATAAAGGAAATAAATCTATGAAGATGAAATTATATAAAGGTGTTGGATTTTTTTAGTATATAAGGCGTGTGGTGAATACCTACTCCTACTTGTAGGCTCGCCGATAAGCACGTGACGAGGGAAGGCAACCTCTTATCCAATCAATGGCAGTGCTGCTGCTGCTGTTGTTGTATTTATACTGGCCTGATTCTTAATCTTAGCTCATTACTACTTCGATCTTCTTGGACGACGGAACGTAGTACTATACCACAGGACTTATTGACTTACCAAAGGATACTATACCACCGGATACTTATTGACTTACCAAAGGATACTATACCACCGGATACTATACCACAGGACTTATTGACTTACCAAAGGATACTATACCACCGGATACTATACCACAGGACTTATTGACTTACCAAAGGATACTATACCACCGGATACTATACCACAGGACTTATTGACTTACCAATAGGATACTATACCTTACCAAAGGATACTATACCACCGGATACTATACCACAGGACTTATTGACTTACCAAAGGATACTATACACCGGATACTATACCACAGGACTTATTGACTTACCAAAGGATACTATACCACCGGATACTATACCACAGGACTTATTGACTTACCAAAGGATACTATACCACCGGATACTATACCACAGGACTTATTGACTTACCAAAGGATACTATACCACCGGATACTATACCACAGGACTTATTGACTTACCAAAGGATACTATACCACCGGATACTATACCACAGGACTTATTGACTTACCAAAGGATACTATACCACCGGATACTATACCACAGGACTTATTGACTTACCAAAGGATACTATACCACCGGATACTATACCACAGGACTTATTGACTTACTTACTTATTTACTTTAAGTTCTTTTACAACTGGCCAAGGATGGCGGCCAGATACTTAACAAAAGGTGGCAAACCAAATTTAATTTAATGAAGTTTATGTGATTTGCTTAATAACTTCAGACTGGGTGTAATACAAATTATCTAGTTTCAAGCAATTTATTTACTAACAGTCATTTGTTTGCACACAGTTTTATGGTTTCAAGTAACAATAATCATCATCAAAGAATACCTACCTAATAATAAGAATCCTTAGTAAACAATTATAGCTTTGAGTAACTATTCTTAATACAAATAATTGACAGACATATAGCATCAAGTATTCCTACTGAATATGAATAATCTTTAAACAGATCTATTTAACCCATAGATGGGACCCTAACATGTATTACCACTTAGAGTGGACCTGGGAGTAATGAAAATGATGAGGTATTCCATGCTCTCCAGATCTCCAGAACTAGATCTTCAGCTTCAAATGTAGTTTAGTGTGATACCCAGGACACCCCTTTTTTATGGAGGGGGAGGTGAGTTCTCTGCATGGGATACAGTCGGCATATTCTAAGCCTCACCAAAAAGTCAATGTATAAAGTTGTTGTAGGTGACTCACCTATGACACAAACATGGACTTACCCAAAGGGTATATATCTAACAGAGTAAAGCTATTGCATAGTACCAGATACAATTCTTCGTGTAAGCTGAAACAAGGAAACCCTTCCATTGTACGTTGATATATATTGCTGAATACAATCTGTTCCCTATTTTATACCCGTGTTGAGTTATTATTTATTGATCCTTAAACAGGTCATAACAAAAGTGGAGTACAGCTGGTTTTGATTTCAGTTTTTCTTTCACCTAGACCAGTTGCTTTACCAAGCCTCAAGAGAAATGCTCAAGTGAAAATGCAAACAGCTTTGTCCAGGATTTGAACTCAGCTTGTTGAGTCCATTTTGCACAACAATAACTGTTACATCATGTGTCCCCCCCCCTATTTTTTTGATACACAACAAATTTTACAAAAAATCTATCACACAGCAGTTGTTGCATTATCTATATATCTATATATATACATATATTTTTTGGCATTGCAGTCTCAGAGGACTATATATTTCTCATGCCCTGAAGTTACAGGTCCTTCTGAGGCTGTGAAGGCCAATGTTCAAAAAATAGCCCTGACCACAGATGTCACATTTGAAGGCTGTCCCTGAAGATGTTTGTGTGATGGTGCTCTGTTGCAGTCACTTTCTTCTGGACCTCTTATATATATATGTATATATGTATATATATATATATAAGATTTATAATATATATACATATATATTCATACATATGTATATATATACATATATACAGGGTGCGGCATAAGTAATGCCCTTTACTTATGCCGCACCTGTATATATAGGCTAATTGTATGTGTGATATATACATATATATATATGTATGTTATTGTATATATATATATATATATATATATATAAGATTTATAATATATATATATATATATGTATATATATATCATACAATGTATAAATAGAAGTAAATACATGTGTTTTGCCGTCAATTTTTAGAATTGTTTAATTGAATTGTACATAATTTTTGAAAGTTAATTAATATAATTAAATAATTATTAGGTTTCAATTAAGCACATATTCTAAAAATATGTATATATATATATATGAAGATTTATAATATATATATATATATATATATATATATATATATATAATATATATATATATAATATAATATACAATTAAAGAAATCTGAATCAGAAATAATAAAGGTATTAGCTTTCATGAACATTACTCATATAGGAAGATAAATAATTATCTCCCTTGGAGAATTCGCATGTCTGTTTAGTATCTTGTAGGGTGTTATATGACACTTGCAGAAACTCATTCTTGATCACTTTTACCTCTGTTCTTTGAACACGAGAGACATGTCTCAGACCTTGTCAGAGAACAGTAAAACCATATATGGCTATTTTTCTTCTCGCATCAAATAAACCTTTTTCCAATTTGTACCCCTTCCACAACTGCTTTTTCATGGAACAATGTGTAAATTTCTAGCTGTTGAGACATGTCAATGTATTCTTTTTTTTCTTAATACCATTGGGATATATATTATGTATATAAAAGGTTTAAATGTTCTTGTATGAACAAACGTGTTTATCTTGTCTTTTCTTCCGTTGTGTTTAGTGTTAGTATATCATGGATAATGCTAATTAATAATATGAATGGGCATTCAAATGAATATCTTCCTTAGCTCAAAGTGTTCCTGTACACATTTAGTAAGACCCTTGGTAATTCCATGATAATTTAAAAAAAAAAAAAAACACAGACAAAAAAATGAAAAAAAGAAAGAGTATTTCTTCTGATCTTTAATATATGTTACATTTGCAAAAAAAATGTCATCATCTAAATGTTAGCGATTAACGAAGTTAAAAAAAAGAAGACATTTTACAACAAATTCAACTTAAAAAATTTAGAGAATGAACAGACATAAAGGTTACAAAAACAAATAAAAAAATGTCTAAATATTATCTTAAAGTTTGAGATAGAAATTTTTAATGTCTTTTTTTTTAGTATTTTAAAGCATTATATGCTAAAGACAGAATATACTAAGGTGAGTCAAAAGTTTTGCAATATTGTTACAATTCATGTGTGTCATAAAATGTTAGCAGACCCTATAGCTGAATAAGGGGCCGTGGAAAATGTGCTTGTGTCATATTGTGCTTGTGTGGAGGAGTTGGTGTGTGTGTGTGTGTGTGTATGTGTGTATATGTAATATATATATATATATATATATATATATATATATATATATAATTAGTAATTTCTCTTCATGGCCTCTGTCAAGGTATCTTTTCACTTTATTTGTATGTTAAGATTCAGCAGCAGCAACAGCGAGCCTGTAGCATAGTAAAATTCCAAAAATCAAATCCATTTCAATTTAAATTAGGTTAAATGTTCCCTTTCTAAGAAATCTTACAAAATGATTTTAAGTTTAAAAAAAAATTCAATTCGCTTTACAAACTCACTTTTCCCTAATCCCAACTATCTACTGAGAACTCAATGGGTGACCCAACAGATCACTTTTTTATGAATGTATGTATTCATATATATATGTATATATATATAGTCTACAACAGTTGTATTTCAGTTTTAAAATTGGTAGCAGAGCATAGTTGAAAAAAATTCTGGTTGTTATATATTTTTCTTCACTCCCACTTGCCATTAAACAAAGAAAGCAAACCAAATATATATGTATACTTACATTTCCTCAACTTCCTACATAATTAAAAAAAAATCTTAGTCAAATGTCTTCTTTCGTGCATTTTTGACTAAGCTTTATAAGAAAAAAATTCTACTTGTCCTATATATACAATGGTTCATACATTTTTTTCTTCTTTTATTATTTTCCAATTTCTTGTAAACTTATTTCACGAGAAGCAATTGAACCGTTTCTGCACTTGTGTTCGCATAATGTGAAATAAATAGTGAAATATTATTGGTATTCCCCACTCATGTTTTGTAATAATGAAATATTGATTACCAATGAGTATCGTCTTCAAAATTAACTTCCCACCTTCCACAGAGGATAATATAGTCATAAACTCGGCTTTATTTATTTATTTATTTTTAATATTAGGATGGGGGAAAAAAAAAGTTCTTCACGGGAGATAATTGTGAAACATCTTACCATGGAAATAAATAAATTAATATCAACCTCTTCATAAGTCTTTTCGCACATCTAGATGCTGTGAATTCCTTTTAATGTGACAATAACTATTGCGACATTAGTCGTAGCGGTGTGGTAGCAGTGGGAGTCATGGTGGTAGGAGAGCTATGATTCTAGTTTTAGTAACACTCTCTCTCTCTCTCTCTCTCTCTCTCTCTCTCTCTCTCTTCTATTTGTATTCCTTTTTATCTTTCACCTCTTCTCACGTAGTTTCATTCACTTCTTCCTTCTCTTCTTTTAGTGGATTCCTCTTTCCTCTTCTTTGCCTCATATAGTTTCTTCTTTCTTTCTTTTCCTCATCTTTTCTCATATAGTTTCTTCTTTCTTTCTCTTCCTCTTTTTCTCATTTGGTTTTCCTTTCTCTCTTCCTCTTCTTCCTCTTCTTCTTCTCATTTGGTTTTTCTTTGTTTGTTTGTTTCTTTCTTTCTTTTCTTTCTCTTTCTTTTTTCTCTTTTTTCTTTTTTCTTTTTTTCTCTTTTTTTCTTCTTTCTTTTTTTTCTTTTTTCTTCTTCTCTTTTTCTCATTTGGTTTTCTCTTTTTTTCTTTCTTTTCTTTTTTTCTTTCACTTCTTCTTCTCTTTTCTCATTTGTTTTCTCTTTTTTCTTTTCTTTCTTTTTTTCTTTCACTTTCTCCTCCTCTTCTTCTCATTTGGTTTCTTTGTTTGTTTGTTTGTTTCTTTCTTTCTCTTCCTCGTCCTCTTTTTTTGCATTTGACTTTCTCTTTCTTTCTTTCTTTCTTTCTTTCTCTTCCTCTTTTCCTTTCTCTTTTCTCATTTGGTTTTCTCTTTTTTTTCTTTCTTTCTTTTTTCCTTTCACTTTCTTCTTCTCTTTTCTCATTTGGTTTTCTCTTTCTTTCTTTCTTTCTTTTTTTTCTTTCTCTTTCTCCTTTTCTTTTCTCATTTGGTTTTCTCTTTCTCTTTCTTTTTTTTTCTCATATGATTTTTTCTCTTGGGCTTTCCTGTTTTTTTTTAATCTTCCTCCTCCTTCAATCATATGATTTCCTCCTTCTTTCTCATTCCCCTCTTTCATAGTTTCCTCTTTTTCCTCTTTTTTGTCCTCCTCCTCCTATTCTCATATGGCTGCCTCTTTCTTTCTTCTCTTTCTTTTGTCCCTTTTTCTCATGTAATTTTCTTTCTTTCTTTCTCATGTGATTTCTTTTTCCTTTTTTTCTTTGTTTATATAAAGTCGTCGGGGTGGCCTAAAGTTGGTATCAGCCTGATATCGAGGGAGTCTATCCCCTTTTCACTAGTGCTAGACCAAGGAGATTGTTTTTGCATCTGAGGGGAGCGCCACACCTACCATCAGCTCCTTACTTTCAGATCGCTGCGCTACTCATACACTGAGTTGGCGAGGGCCGGTATCGAACTAGGAACCTTGACTTCCTCTCTTTTTTTCTCATCTGTTTCCTCTTTTCTTCCTCCTATTTCTTTCTCTTTTTTTTCTTAAGAGACATCTTATTCCCCCTCCTCTTCTTTGTCTATCTATAAGAGCTATCAAAAAGTAATGCCATTTTGTTGAGGACAGGTATAATTACCAACACAGGAAAATATATCATACATCAAATGAAACTGGTCTTCTGTGGATCACATCCCTACTTCTCCACATAGTCACAGTTTCTCTCAATAGCAATGTTCCACATCGAATGAGAGCATGTATCCATGCCCTTTAAAATTCTGTTGACTGTTCTTTGAGCCACTTCTTCACTACAGATTTCACTTCCTCGTCACTGGAATAATGTTTGCCTCTCAAACCCTCTTTCATGGGGCTGAAGAGATTATAGTCTGAAGATGCTAAATCTGGTGAGTATTTACAGTTGCACCTTTTTCAAGACAATTATTGGTGATGGGTCCTTTTATATTCCAGAAGGCCTTCTTTATTGACTGCTGCACACGGAACTTTTCTTTACCGGAGAGTCATTGTGTTTCCACTACGTGGATTATATTTTTGACTCAGGCTCACAATAAAAACCCATGTTTATCACATTTGGAAAAGTTGTTTTACTAAAACATGCTTTTCCGTATACATTACACATTTGTTTGTATATTTCCCATGGTTTGTACTTCTCAGCCATAAAAGATGCGATGACAGACCTCTGTTCAAGGCTGAAGCACTCTGATCTTATCAAATATTTTTCAGGATTAAAATAATTTTTTGCCCTGAACCAATGCCAATAAATGCAGAGTTTTATAATTATGGAAATAATTCTTTAAAAAAAATGATATTTTCAAAAAGATTCCCTTTATTTTATGAATGACACTCGTCGTTTCTAGATCTGAAAAAAGGATCAATCTTTAGTATGCGGCTTATTCTAATATATATTTTGATTTCTTGCATCAAAGATATATTCTTTAACAGCAACTTTCAATTGGCGAATTTCAAAAAATGATTCAGAGAATAAAAAAAATGTGGTTCATATTTAGAAACACTTTACACTACATCCTCGGATTGACACTTGATATTGGATAAAAGTAAATCATAAATTCCATTTTTTTTCTTTATATTCCTTTTATGCCATTCCTATGACGTCCCCCCCCCGCACCGCACCCCACCACATTTCACTAATTATCTGAATTCCAACATCACAACATTCTTTTCATGTAAAGTTTTTTTTCTCCCATTTGTAATAAAAATTTATAGAGCAAAGGAAAGCCAACAGAAAGAAGATTCTCACATCTTCAACAATTTTCAAGGTTTTATCCTTTGAGTATTTACAGCTATAGAATTAGTCTTTCAGGGACAAATCCGCCTTTTATGGTTTCAATAATTAATCAGTTGGTCAAAGAAATTCATGGTAAATCATTAATTCAAAAGTCTGATTCTTGATTAGCTATACATTATTAAAGTTCTCATTATATATATATATATATATATATGTATATATATTATAAAATGGGTACAAGAGATAACCTACTCGAGTTTCACCATAAGGATCCTCAGGGTTAAATCCACTGAATTAATCGAGACACCGATTAATAGCAGTCGATTTCACGTGTGTGGTCATTGCATTTTTTATTTGTTATATCGCTGACTTACCCCTCTGAATTCTACACTTACTAACCTTATTCTATAAATAAAAGCTGAAGAAGCTAAGCTTTTATTCTATAATAAAAGTTGAAGAAGCTGAGTAAAAAACTCCAGCGAAATATACTACACATTTTTGTCTGAGTTTTGTTCTTTCATTCCTTATATTTTACCATATATACAGAGACAGTGAGGGGGGAAAGAGATAGAGATAGAGAAAGCAGACTACCATATTAAACTTTTATCAAATTCAAAGCAGACCGCTGTATTGGACTAGAGTAAAATTAACCGTATAACATTTGCAAGCCACTAGTAGCTACTAGTGATCCCTATATCAATCATTTTGACAATTCTGTATAGGTACCATATTTGTTTACTTTCTGTTACTTACAAAGTATAAACAACAGGAAGTACAGCTGGTAACACTTAGATATTTTGTTGATTGTTACACCTTTTTGCTTTGATGCTAATCACAATGTTGATACCACTGGGGCACTGTTGGTTTGTAGGAGTGGCACCTGGGTACCCAAACCCTACATGAACCTTAAGTCATAATCAGATGACAGCTTTGTTGGTGGCACAGCTGTTGTTTCTGCAGTAACATATGGAAAATATATATCTCTTTCTTTCTCCCTTTCTCTCTCTCTTATATATATATATATATATATATATATATATATATATATATATATATCTTATTATAATGGAGATTGTGTGTTTGTCTGTCTGTAACCGAAACTATATTACTACTCAAGTCACAATTCCCTTAGTTATTGACATCACATTCTCAATGATTTTATTTTTATTTAAACCTCAATTATTAATAAAATTGTTTTCCATTATTAATAATATCTACATACAAACAACATGCTATTATATTTATATATACAACAAAATAGCTGTTTACAGTGTGAATGGAAAGGCTAATTTGCATATTGATATCAAAAATGTGATTTTAATAAATATGTGCTTAGTATTATTGATTTCTAATTGTTTGGTTTTATTTTAATGAATATAAGCAAAAATCTCTTCAATGAATCTTAAATGAAATCCATTAACAAGAAAAAATAACTGTCATTTTATTATTTACTTCCTCTTTTAACTAAATACTTAAATTAGAAAAAATAAAAATGAAAGACGAGAGTGATGGAAGAGTAAGTTTCAGTTGTTCTATGTATTTTTATATGCATTTTTATTTAGTTTCATTAGCCTTTCTAATACAATATTTTATTACCTTAAAACTTAAATACTTGCACCCATAGGGTGCATATATTTGCTAGTATATATAAATATATATGAAAAATAAATGGAAGTGAATCTGACAGTGTGAAATAAATATTTTAGGAAAAACAAACACATGATGTTAAAATTTGCTGATAGAAATCTGTTTCGACCCTTTATTGAAGTGGTCTTCATCAAGAGCGAGTTGTGTATGATAGAGAGACGGTATGATGGACCATTATAAGACGAAAGTGGTGCAGACGAAACGTTCAATTTTATAGCCGGAATTTTAAAAAAATTTATTTAAAAAAAAAAATTTTTAATTTTGAAAATGCATATTCTGTTTTGAAAATAAAATAAGATAAATTTTTATTTTATTTTATTAAATCAGAAGCATTATAGTCCACAAAGAAAACTCAAAAGATTTTGATGTAAATATGTATAAAAATGTATAAGAAAGTATCAAAAAGTTAAAAAATCCCAGCACTGCAGACCACAATATTTACCAGATAAGATGTAGAAATCCAGGTATTTTTGTTTTTTCAAAAGACGATATGAAAATTGAATGGAAGTGAATCTGACAGTGTGAAATAAATATTGTGGGTGTATCTGCAAGAAGTGCAAGGTGTGCAAGGCTGGACTATTTGTCTTTGATTGGTTGGCACTTTATTTATTTTTAGTATTTTATTTCAATTTTTGAAAAAGGGTGCTCACCAATAATACTCTTGAGAAATCTAGACCCCAAGTCTTTACAATGGTATCAGAATAATCATCATGAAGATGAATGAACATTTTATTGAATTTCAATGAAACCAAAGGTGAAGTTAAATTTCTCCTGAGCAATGATGGGGATCCCTGTTAGTATTTCATACAAAGAAAAAATTGTTTTGAATGAGGCCAAAGAGTAATAATAATAAGAAGAAATTTATTAATCAATAGTAGTACAAATTATTTAAAAAAATATATAAGTAAAAGAAAAACTTTATTGGTTTAAACTACTATTGAAGGGAGGCGATGCCTAATAGCGTGAAGCTAATCCCATGGACATGACCACCCTTGGACGCTCACAGGAAACAATACATGAAACACACAACGTAAACATATACATATATATCATGAGACAAATTAGCCATGTGAGAATCTAAATGCAAATCTGTTGTTTATAAGAGGCAATAAAATGATTTTTCAAAAGTGTTTTAAGGACAAAATAATTAACTGAAACAAGCTTCATCTTTTCTTTATCAAAAATAACGACTGAACAGTATTCCAAGAATTAATTGCATTAAAACGAATCGAATTATGCCCAAAACTAACAGTGTTGATGATAGGGAAATTAAGCAAACCAGATTGGTCAGCACGAGTGACATGAGCATGGGTGAAGTCAACTGCAAAAGCATTCTGAACAGAAACAGGTATTTTATTGTGGAATAGTTTATGTAAGAACAAAATATTTTCACAATGGACCATATCAGAAAATTTGAGAATCTCCAAATTTGCATACAGGTTGTTAGATGATGTCCTAGGAGGCACAAAGACATAAGTCTCACAGCAAAGTTTTGAAGAACAGTTATACGATTAATCAAAGTACTGCCATTAGGCTGACCCCAAATTTGATTACAGTATTGGAGATGGGAATGGAAAATGGCATAATAAACTTGGATCAGAACATTTAGTGGCACAAAATGACGAAGTTTAGCTAGAGCTGCATTAGCCCTTTTGAGCTTGAGCACAGTGCTATTGATCTGAGATTTCCAGCTTAGGTCAGAATCAAGTAGGACACCAAGATATTTAATACAGTCACTAGGAATAAGCCTTTTACCATTGATAAAAAGCTTAAAATCATAATTCTGAATCAAGTTCCAATAACATTCAATATAATAACCACCATTTTTTTTTCTTAAGATTTCCTGTTGAAATCCAGGGTCTTGAGTGACTTATTCTCCGTACAATCAAATATGGTAATCTGACTCTCCATTGAGCTGATATTTCTGCAATGCTTAACCTAAGAATTGAACTCTCAATCAGGAAATTAAATGACCTTGACCAGCACTTATCCACTAAGCCACCTTCTGAAACTGCCTTGATAAGAAATTTATATGAATAAGAATACCACAATGGACCAAATAAATAATTATTTGTATTTTTTCCATTCATTATTTCCTTTAATCTTCACCCTCTGGTCTGCTGGTAGATTTTCTTTTCTTTGTTCAAAATGGCATGATCTGATCTTGCTTGGATAAAGCGGTCAGTCTAGATCTCAAATTACTCAAGCATCGTATTCTTCTATTGCAGGGCTCAACTTCTGTCTTTATAATTTGTTTTAATGGATAAATCCAAGTCATCGGCACAATTCTCAGTGGATCACAGTCCCTACTCTGATATATCCATTTTTTTTATATTTCCTTTTGAGCCAGCTTACTGCAGTCACTTATATGGGTTTATAATCTTCTTATCCCCCACAATGCATCAGATCATTCTTAGTATATTTATCATATAGATAAAATTACAGCACAATAAAGTATTTTATTTTTTTCGTCATTTTCTATAAAACATTAATATGACTCACATGAACACAAGATGGTTGATCTTTGTTACTGGTGTCAGATGCTGGTTGATAGGTCGGTTGGATTTTATGGCATGACAATCTTGGGTTATTTTATGCCAAACTCATTTTGTTTTATTCATTGTTATGTATTCAATTTTTTTTTTTTAAACACATCTTTTAAAACTCATCTTTTTCTCATCCAACTAGGAACCACAAATTTCCAGGTTCAATACCAACTCACGGCAACCCAGCATATGAGTAGCACAGGAATCTTTGCATTAAACTGAGGAGCTGATGGTAAGTGGTAAGTGTGGGGCTTCAAAACAATCTCCTTGGTCTAGCACTAGTGAAAAGGGGATAGACTCCCTTGCTGTCTGGCTTATACTGACTTTAAGCCACCTCAACAACTTTACTTTTTACTTTAATGGAGCTCTAACAGTTATTACCACTCTGAGTCAGAGTGGACCTGGGAGTAATGACAATAAAGAAGGACTCTACACTCTGAAGAACACTAGAAATGGAACCTCACCACTAGATGCAGTTTAACATTATATGCAGGACTAAGACCATCAACCACTGCTTCTATCACATATATGTGATATAGGTGTAACGATTGTCTGCCCCTTTTTGGATCGATTTGGGGTCCAGGAGGGTTATCTTCCCTTGCTGCCAGGTTTTTTCCAGTAGAGGGCTAGAGTATTTAAGTACTATCCCAATAAATACTTACTCTCTCTTCCTCTCGGGCTAGCAACGTCTTCACATGGTTTAGTTGCTTTGTGTCTCTTAACCTTAAGTGGGGGGCTTTGCCCCCCAACCAACTGTCAGTAAGTGAAATTCGGTCTTTTAGGTATTATAAGAATATAGAATAATAGAATAATGATGAATAATAAAATAAAATGTAGAATCATCATCATCATGTCACACAATTAGCACAGATATCCATGACAATCTCTCGCCAACCCTCCCTATCATTCATTGTCCCAGGGAGGTCCTCTGCACAGCATCCAGTATCATCGCAGATTTAGTCAATGTAGGTCGTTGCTGGGTAGCCCACCTTAGCATGTCCATGTTTTGGCTTCCATTGGAGAATTTTGCTTATGAGTTCATCCTTGCTCTTCCAGCTGTGTCCAGCATGCCTTGTCCATCTCACTCGGATGGTTTGCAAGATAGGGGGTGGGTGGCCGTACAGCTGCTTCCTAGTGGGGTGCTGTTTCCACGACTTTTTCAAGACCACACACAGCATTCTTGTGCAGCTCCCATCTAGCTTATTCTCAAGGTGCCTTGTTAGGGTCCAAGTGGTGCAGCCATACAGCAGCACTGATACAACCACAGTGTAGAATAATAGAATAAGAAAATAATAGAATAAGAAAATAATAGAATAAGAAAAAAGAAAAAAAAAGGGTAGTGCCATCTAGTGGCAAAACCCTCGTGGTAAGAGAAGATAATCCTTTTGGACTCTTGTTTAGTAGGCTAGGGCAGACAATTGCTACAGTATTATACTGACCTTGCTCCTTACTACGGTGTCCCTGTGCCAGACATAACTATTGCATTCAGTGGTCACCCCCTTTTGACATTATATTTTCTTAACTGGTTATCATTGGGATGCTAAGCAACTTTATACAGAGAAGAAATCAATAGACACAAGTGAAACATTGAATGCACTTTGATGTGCATTGTGCAAGAACAAGTGTATTTGAAAAGGACAAGTAAATAAAGAGCATTTATTTCTTTGTGGTGATTGTGTAGGGGAGGGGAGGAAGGGGAGGAGGGGAAGGGAGGAGGAGGAGGGGGAGGGTAAAGGATTAAGTTGTATTTAGAGCAGATTATTTGAATGCACTTATACTGGATACCTTCTTTTTTTTTCTTTATTCAACCCAACATTATATCTTTATTTGAATGTTTTATACTTATTTTTTTTTTTCATTGGATCATAAGTTGACCCAGGTTAATATAACCTAACCTATAATATCATTAACTTTAACTAACTATGTAAAAAGGGCTGGGGTTTTTTTTTTGCTCAGTTGATAGAATATCCGGCCAAGAGCCAAAAGATTCTGGGTTCAATACCAGCCCTCACCAACTCAGCATAATGAATAGCACAGCTTAGATCTGTGCGGTAAAGTGGGGAGCAGATGGTAGGTGTGGCACTCAACCTCAGATGCCAAAGCAATTTCCTTAGTCTAGTGCTTGTGAAAGCACTATCTAGCTGATACTGACAATAGGCCATACTGACAAATTTACTTCCTATATATATATATATATATATATATATATATATATATATTATGATAATGGTAGATGGTAATAACCTACTCGAGTTTCACCATAAGGTTGATTATTGCGAAAAAAATACACAGGTGAAATCGACTGCAATTAATCAATATTTTTATTAATCCAGTAGATTTAACCCTGAAGATCCTTATGGTGAAACCCGAATAGGTTATTACCGTGTACCTTTATGATAATATATATATATATGGATGTGTGTGTGTGTGTCTTTCTGTCTGTCTGCCTGTCTGTCTGTATATATATGCATGTGTATGTATGTATATGCATGTATGTATGTATGTGTATATATATATGTGCATGTATATGTATATATATATATATATATATATATATATGTGTGTGTGTGAGTAACTATAAAGAAAAATAGCAATAAACCTATGTAAAAAATTGTACTTGTAGATCCAACTGTAAAAAATTATAAGAAATAATTTTTTTTTTCCCTATCATTGTGAATCTTGCATCAACTAACCATTGTGACCTGTTTCAACGGTAAGCCACCTTTCCACAAATACCATATATATATATATATATATATTATATATATATATATATATATAGATGCTTGCGGTGTAATGGGTAGATTCATAGGAAATGAATATGGGGACAGAGCTCATTCTGTGACGAGGCTGTTTGTATTTCATATTGCGCTAATACCCTTGGGGAAGGTACAAACCCAACTATTCTCCCTCCAGCTCAGGGTAAAATAGTAGAGAAGACTGGGCTCTTTAATCTTGGTATGGTAGTCAGTCTATGAAAAGAAAAATGAATATATATATATATAACTCAAGCGTAAACGCAACGCTCTTCTAAGGAATGGAGCACTTTGTGACGGCCTTTACACGCAAAGCGATGTGTGTATTAAAACAGTTAAAATCCCCTTCCCATTCTGTAAGTGAAGACAGCCTAATGGTTACGTTGCCGGACTGGCACCCAACCGATCGGATTTCAATTCCGGCTGTAGGTAGCTTACAAAATGTCTAGCCACACTGAGGAGACTTGATAAGTCGAAACACGTGTCTGTGGATGACCCTATATATATATATATATAGATATATATTGTAGGCATATTATGGCTGAGAAGGATTTAGATTTTTATTCAGTTTTTCTTTTTGGCAAATAAGATGTTGCAACTGCAGTGGTAAAAAAAAAACAGTCTAAAGTCACGAGGAAAAAAAACCAACAAAGTTGCATGGTATTGTAATTTTCTATGTATGCATTTTCTAGATTAGTAGTAATAATGCAGTGGTGCCAAAACCATATATATATATATATATATATATATATATATATGGTGGACTCTCCTATCGAGAACGATAGATGAGGGTCAGCAGTGAGTGATTTGATTCCTCCCATGTTGTGCATGCTGTCAAGAAGACATTTTATGTTTCCTCGAGTGTGACAGCAGCCCAGCCCTGCTGCGAGCCATGAAGCCACACTGACAAACGAAATGATCCAAGGCAGGAGTTAAATGTTTTTCTTTTAAAGTTAGGCAGAGCCGATCTCTATGCTTCAGTCTATTTTGTTCAAAGCTCTTTAGTTTAGCAAAACAGGTCTTACGCCATTCCTTCTGATCCGATGCTAGATCTTCCCAAGCACTCAGGTCAATATTGAGGCATTTCACATTATATATATATATATATATATATATATATATATATATATATATATATAAATAAATATATTATACTAAAGTTGAGTTAAAGCAAGTTTTATTCCCTAAAGACTTTTAAACTGTTTAGTTTAATGACACAAAAATTATACTAAATTATTCCTTACTTTTAGGATTGAATTATGTTTGAAAAATAAATTCGTTTTAATTGGTGCTAATTAGTCGAAATTTGCAATTAAGTCAAAAACTGACCAATCCCTTACTTTATTTTCTGAATATCACTGTCTTCTACTTTATGTATCTCCTGATTACCTCCTTGTTATATAATGTTAGTTTCTCTAGGGAGGGGAGAGAGAGAGAGAGAGAGAGAGAGAGAGAGAGAGAGAGAGAGAGAGAAGAGAGTGACAGAAGAATTTGAAATGTATTTCTATGTTAAATTTCACAAGCAGCAACCCATAGCTTAATTGAGGTCAAACATTTCATTTCTTAGAAAGCTTACAAAATGATTTTAAGATTTCATTCGGCCAGATTCATTAAAAAAAAACTTTTTATTTGCTTTGCCAACTCCCTTTTCCCTAATCTCAATTATCTACCTAGAGCTGAATGGGTCACCCAATAGGTCACATTTTGTCTAGTATATATATTATATATATATATATATATATATATATATATATATATAATATATAATCTGTTGAAGACTATATTAGCTTCACAGCTGTTGTTTTGCTTGCAGCATCATGTGTACATTATATTATTAACTAATAAATTTAAGGATGACTGCTTCTGTTTGTATATTCTTCTGACATCCTCATTAGTTTTCCACTAATATGGCACTAGACTATGATATGTTTAGTCAATTTGTTTATATGTTTATTATGATAAACTAAACTCCCATATATGCATATCCTTCATAATACCCTATATATATATATATATATATATATGAAGAGAGATGTGTCTCTGGACAAACATTTACATGCATAAAAGTTGAACTTATTTATATGCACATACACACAGAAAAAAGTCCCTATTCTTTATTATGTGTGCGTATGTTTGTTTTGTGTGTGTGTGTGTGTGTGTGTGTGAGCGTGTGTGAAAGAAGTGTGCGTATTTGCATGTGTGTTTGTGTGTATGCGTATCTGTGTGTGTATGTGTAGGTGGGGCTGGGTGAACATTTTTTTTGTATAGAAGTAAATGTATTTATATGCTTATTTATGTATCGTAATAAACTCCACTAACATATATGAGGGTTCAAAAGCTGACCAAGATACTCTCATGGAATTTGATCAAATGAGGTCTATTTTTTTTACATAGTACACCCCTTATGGTTCAGACATTTCTTCCATCTGTGTTGCAGCACTTGGATTCTATTGATAAAAAACTCATCAACAGCAGATGTGACATCATATTAATTTTTAGCCCACTCTCATGTGTGTGTGTATATACACACATATATATATATATATCTGTGTGTATGTGTGTGTGTGTGTGTGTGTCTCTCTCTCTCTCTCTCTCTCTCTCTCTCTCTCTCTCTCTCTCTCTCTCTCTCTCTTTCGACAAAATTTGCATTTATTCTTAATATTTCGAGATAAAATCTCTTCGACAGAAGATTTCTGAAACTGAACTGTTGCTAGCGACCATCAGTTTCAGAAATCTTCTGTCGAAGAGATTTTATCTCGAAATATTAAGAATAAATCACAGGTTAACAAACAACACCATAGTTACTTTATGTTTCTTTACACTTGCATTGTGATAGCCAGCAAAACCAACCACCAAACTAATATATATATATGTGTGTGTGTGTGTGTGTGTGTGCGTCTCTCTCTCTCTCTCTCTCTCTCTCTCTCTCTCTCTTTTCTCTCTGGACAAAATTTGCATGCATAGAAGTTGAACTTGTTTACATTCACAGACATCCAGAACAAAAAGCCCCTATTCCTTATTCTGATTTTCATGTAACTCTGACAAAGATATCTCTAGATAATCAAATCTTAATTACCATCCCCAGCCCCCCCCAAAAAAAAAAAGAAAAAAATCAACTGTTGATTTTAGTATTCTGATATTTATTGCTGATATCTTTTCACAACAGTATTAGTAAAAGAATCAAACCAAATCTTTTCAAGTCCAAAATATTCACAAGATGACAAGAATAAACATTAAAATGTTAACATGATCAAGCAAACTTAATCAAATCCTCTTCTACGAAACTGTTGTTGAAAATCCATTTATCAATTTTACCAATCTAATCATGGTGAACACACACAATTTCACACAAACAATTCAGCATAGAAATATATTGGAAATTATCAACTTTGCTAAAACAAAGCTAAAACATATTTTTTATAGAATGCAGTGGAAGTTGCTTGTCTTAGAAGTGTATTAGAAGAGATTCATTGTTGGAAATATTGTTGTACAATAAGATACAAAAGAATTATACAGGAAATAGTTTGCAATAGAAATAAAATACTTTGGGTTTTTTTTTTTGCACTGATATTAATGGGAAAAGTATGAATCCAATTTTTGATATATGTGTTTTGAAAGGGGGGCCAAAAAGATTTAAAAATAAATACTACTCTAATTCTCTCCCAACTGTAAGGAAAACTTCAAATAATCTCAGTCCTCAGCTTTCAATCTTCTCTTCTAAAAGAACACCATTTTCTCCTCACTCGCTTTGGTTCTTTTAAGTACACTCAAAAGCCAAACATCCGGGCGCATGTCGAACCTTGCGTCCGTCCAGTACCTAGATTGCATTTGTTTTTGCATGCGGGCGGACACGGGTTCAATCCCGGCAGGCAAGACAAAGTCTTACTCTTTTTCGTTCTCCACCATATATGTCTATGTGATGATTTTGTGACCATGAAATGAGGGGGGGGGCTTTGATTACTTTCATTTACTGAAGCAAAAAGCTTGAAGAGAGAGAGAGAGAGAGAGAGAGAGAGAGAGAGAGAGAGAGAGAGAGAGTTTTATGTATTTTTTGTGTATTCATTTACTCAACCTCCTTCATAAAAAAATGAATGAGTCGTTTTAAAATTTTTATTGTTATATTGGTTTTATGAAGAACAGTATTAAACCATAATTCAAAGATGAAGGAGTTCATACCTTTCCCAAGGGAAGGTTGTCCTATAGTGGTGTAATAGTAAACTAGTCTCAGAGATCCATTATTACTGAATAGCAAGATTGATCCTCACTGGATGCCCCATCCTTGTGACCTTGAATCACATCCTACCTGTGTGAATGGGTTGGGTAAATACCTACTTTTCTCAAGGGGGTATTAGTTTGAAGTGAATGTAATGGTGTGACTGGAGTTCGAAATTGCATACTACAAAGTCATATTCCAGCTTTGTTTTATCTCATAATATTGAGGAAGGCATGAAACCAACTTTTGATATTTTGTCTAATCTGTTATTCCACAGCTTTTTTTAATTCTCTGGCAAGGTCCAGGTATTTGTCTATGTTTTTGTTTTCCTTCAACTTCACTTTGCGCACTACAAAGTCACATTATTATGGTCTACGGAGAATTAGGGGATTGAAAAGAAAACGGTAATCGGATTTCTGGAGAAAGAGAAGAAAAAGAAATAAGAACAAAAAGAGGTTAAAGTTTGGAAGGGTAAACATTTAATGGGTGCCAGCCATTGATCGATCAATAACCCCGGAACTAGATTTAAAAATAAAAATGGAAATTTGCTGAAACTGAAAAATCTACCAGTTGACAAGTACTCTCTCTTTTTTTTTTTTGTTAATCAATACTAGGTCTGGTCTCCTGGCTGGGATAAGGTGATCTGTCTTTATCTCAAAGTCTCAGAGAATTTTATGCATTTCATTATCAAGAACAGATTCTGGTTTATGCATATGCCATTTTGTTGTATGGTCAAAATTTAGTTTTTTGCATAATTCCCAGTGGATCACCTTCCCAATCCAGTCATGTCTAGTTTTGTATTCTTGTTGTGCTAGTCCACTACATTCACTTGATACATGGTTTATGGTCTCATCTCTGTCACCACACAGTCTACATTTACTGTTTTGCTGTGTCTTATCAATTTTTGCTTTGATATCATTTGTTCTTATAGCATTGTTTTGTGCAGAAATTATTAGTTATATATATATATATATATATTTGGGAGAATATGTGCTTAAATGAAGTCGAACCTATTTTTTGAAATTTAATTCATTAATAATTAATTAGGCGGGATTAAACTATTTAAATGTAAGGCTAAACAAATCGAGAAAAATCAATCTCTGTATGTACATTTCGGCCTATTAGGCCTCATCACAAACATCGTCTGTTTGTTTACGTCTCGTAAGTTCGTGTAGAGGTCACTTAAGAGGAATATAAATACTACTACTTAACAAAGCGAAGAAAATCTTGCTAAGTCCGTTTGGTGTGGAGGTAAGACACTTGCCTGCTAATTTGACAGACAGGTTTCGAATCACACACGGGGCGGTCTTCGTATCTATAGCTCAGCTGATGAGGCCTAATAGGCCGAAATGTACATACAGAGATTGATTTTTCTCGATTTGTTTAGCCTTACATTTAAATAGTTTAATCCCGCCTAATTAATTATTAATGAATTAAATTTCAAAAAATAGGTTCGACTTCATTTAAGCACATATTCTCCCAAATATTGTCGGCTGAAAATAGCCATATCACAAACATCGTCTGTTTGTTTACGTCTCATATATATATATAGGCTTCACTTAATTATTTATTTAGTTATCATTCCCACTTTGTTTCCCTATGTTCTCTTAAAAATAATCAGTCCATTAATACCTTTTCTCGTCTTTTGCATGTCTTCGAGTGGCGTCACGCGTCATGACACCTTCGCGTGAGTAGATCGCGACTTGCCTTTCAAAATTAAAACGCTGATCAAATACAGTTACATAACTAAAAAGATTTTCATCTCCTGTCACATATAAAAACATCCATCATTTTCTTCACCCCAAGAGACATCCTGATGAAGGTTCAATGTAACCGAAATGTTTTAAACATCGATTATTAAATTCATCCCAATTTCGGAATACTTGTTTTTTCAAATTTTCTTTATATATATATATATATATATATATATATATATAATACAGAATAATTACCATGGTATATTATTTAATTTTTGCACTGAGGATGTTAGCATGAAACCAATTTTTGATATAATGTTTGACCTGATGTTTTACTCGGTACAAATTGTCTATATGAAATAAATCAGCTCAGAAAGGGGTTTAGATATCAACAAGAAACTGAAAGCATTTCATCTCCATATATATATATACATATATATGCCTGCTAACTTTAAGATTTTGATAAAATTTCAAGTGGTTGTAATAGGGGAGCTACTGAATTAACTAACAAACTCTCTCACAACCTGTCCCTATCTGCCATCGTTCCTGGCAAGTCCTCCTCACGACATCAAGTATCTGCACAGAGCTGATCAATGTAAGTTTTGGCTGGCCACCCCTTTCTGGTATGTCCATGTGTATATTTCTGGCAAGTCCTCCTCACAACATCAAGTATCTGCAGAGAGCTGATCAATGTAAGTTTTGGCTGGCCACCCCTTTCTGGTATGTCCATGTGTATATTTCTGGCAAGTCCTCCTCACAACATCAAGTATCTGCAGAGAGCTGATCAATGTAAATTTTGGTTGGTCAGCCGATTCTCGAATGTCCATGTGTATATTCCTAGCAAGTCCTCCTAATGACATCAAGTATCTGCACAGAGCTGATCAATATAAGTTTTGGCTGGCCAGTCCATTCTGGTATGTCCATGTGTAGGTGTTCAGAATGTCACTTCTGACTTTGTCTTTACTTGTTAAGTGTGTCTAATTCATCTTACTTGAAAATGAAGAATAATCATTTTAGCCAACCCCTCTCCCATAACTACCTTACCTGCCCAGACAGTAGTGGCAAAAGGCTGTGACTATCCTAATCAATCTTGACAAGTTACCTAATAAGATGAAGAGGAAATTGGAGACAAACTTATGGTAAAAATTATATTAAAGAGTTTTTAAAAGTAAAAGAAAAGAAGTGGTAGCTGGACTAATATGTTTTGTGTCTTTTAAGCATTTTACTAATGACTGACATGTTTAAGTAACAGGTGCTCTGAGTGTGCAAACACTAAGTTTTGTGGCACTGAAAATAATATAATTTGTGAAAAGATTTATAGTGTGGTTTTGTTTAGTTAGAGCCTGTGTGAGTTGGGTAAGGATTGAAGTGTCTGAGAGGTGCCTAAGTGTGGGTGTATATCTGAGAAGAAAGATGTTGATAAGGACTAAAGTTGGAAAAGAAGCGGAAAAAAAAAGTAAATAAAAATAAAGAATAGAGCAAATGAGAAGAAAATAGAAAATGTGAAAGAAAAGAAAAACAAGAAAAGAAAAAGAAAAAACAAGAAAAGAAAAGATAATGAGAAAATAAAAGTTTGGTTTGTTTTACGGCATATCAACCTCAGTGGGTCATTTAATGCCGACAACATTTTGAAATAAATTCATTCTTAATAGATACTCAATTTTTTTAGAAAACTCATGTTTTTCTATTCAACCCATAGATGGGACCCTAACAGGTACTACCACTCTGGGTCAGAGTGGACTAGAGAGCAATATTGATGAAGGGGTGCTCCACATTCCCCAAACCTCCAAAACTGAAACCTCACCATCAGATAGAATTTAATATCATTAAATGGAATGTAATATATTGTATGAGTTTTGTTTTGGTTTGGTTTGTTCTGTTTTATGGCATATCAACCTTGGTTGGTTATTTAATGCTGACTAAGTTTTGAATTTGTAGTGATAATTTGGTGGAAAACAAATGCATATATGTATAGATTTTAACTATTGTTCACATACTCATATTTTTCAGTACAATCCCATTTCTTTTAGTAAATGTAAAATCCTGAATGGTCTTATTTTTGTGAAAAGTTTTTTTTAAAATTACTTACTTGGTAAAATTTTGTTCATACTAGATCAAAGTCTACACACTCTAGCAGTATATGTTTCACTGTAAATCTCTTTTGGCATGTAGGGCATATTGGGGATTCTGTGCCCTCTAGTAGATGATGATGGGCGATGCAGATGTGGCCTATGTGAAGGCAGATCAGCACAACCTGTTCTCTTCTATTTTTGTTGTACTTTAAGTTCCATTCTTCTATGGAAGGTTTGATATTTTGAAGTTTGTTATTAATGAGTGCATTCCAATGATTTTGCCATTTTTTAATGATAATTTTTTCTTTGCTTCTGAATCCGCCCTGTCATTTCCAGGTATGTTGAGAATTTTTGTATGTAAGGTGTGTGCTAGATGCCCACTTTTATTTATAGACTCGGCGATAACCATGTATTCTCTCTTGGCCAATCACTGGCAGTACTTTACTGCTGAGACAATACTTAAACTGAGCATGCTGAGCATACTGGCCATAATTGCTTTGAACCTTCGTGGACGCTGGACATAGGATTAAATCACTGGACCTTTAACACTACGCAGGATAGAACTTATTCACTTACCAAAGGATTCCATAACTCAGGACTTACTTACTTTAAGCCCTTTTCAACTGGCCAATGTGGCTTGGGATCCAACAAAATATTATTTCTTTATTTTTGGACAAGTTCTTTTTTCTGTTTAGCATTTCTTTATTTTCTGTATTTTTTTTTGTTTAGTATTTTTTTATTTTTGGACCATTTATTCTTGTTTAGTACTT